>JAINUG010000118.1:600000-1115000 GCA_029706075.1 Aldrovandia affinis
CGCACTCTACAAAATGGCGTCCACACAAAATAGTGTACTAAATAGGGAATAGGGAGTGGTTTCGGACACGGCCTTAGTCTGTACCCCTCATGCCTCCAGGTCTCTCTCACAAACACCCAAACCAGGCTTCTGGCCAGACAGGAGGCCACAAACCTGGCCACCCCTCTTTATGCACTTTCCTTAAAGGGCCAGTGCTACATATATATACCTATTTGTATCACAGTATCATAGAACACAACAGTATCGGTCACACAATTCCTGAAAAGAGAGTAGAGCAACACCGCTAAAAATATCCTTTAAAGTATATATATTGCATTTCGACCATTAGGAGCACGCGAAGGGACACAAGTCCGTAATAAGAGAGACATTTAGCCAGATAGGAGATAATGTGTGAAGTGTGGCTGGAAGATTAAAACTTTTACAAGCTCTGTCCCATATTTGCAGAGTGTTAGAAATAATATTACCCATACGCAGAGAGATGGACTTCTGTTCAAGACCAGAAAATGGTAAATCTTGCAAACGATATGGTTTAGATGATTCACTTTAAATAGGATGCCAGGACACAGAGATTTCGGGATGAAACCATACCTGCATAGCTCTTGGTTGAAAAGCCCAGTAATAGTACTGAAAATGTGGTAGGGCAAGACCCCCAGCAGATTTAGGGCGCTGTAAAGTAGCCAACCGGATCCTAGAACGCTTTGCATTCCAAATAAGTTTGGAGCACAAAGTATTCATTGGTTGATAAATGTGTAAGGCAGGGCAAGAGGTAACATAGAGAACAAAAAAGTAAGACGAGGCAACACATTCATTTAGATCATAGAAATTCTACCATGCAGTGTGATCCGAAGTAATGACCACCTATCCAAATCAATCTGACACCAAGGTATGTCAGTTCTTCTTTACAGGGTAAAGTAGTTGCCAGGTGTGTTATTGATGGATTCATAGATTCTACATTAAGCGGCAACAAGATTGATTTTGTCCAATACATTTTATATCCAGAAAAGGAACCAAGTAGCTGAAAAAGCTGCAGAGCGTTAGGAAGAGAGTAATCGAGGTCAGGACAGATACAACAGCACATCATCTGCATACATAGAAATATGATGCATAGTGCCCTTTACTACAATAGGGGAAATTAACTCACTTTCGGACTGCCTGTGCTAGAGGTTCGAGTGAGAGGGTGAAAAGTACAGGACTTAAAGGACAGCCCTGTCTTGTGCTCCTTGGCAGAGGGAACTGGGAGGACAGCATCGCTCCTGTGGAAAGACAGGCAGTTGGGGAGTTATACAGTGTATGCATTGTGTCGATAAAGGGAGAACCAAATCCAAATCGTTTCAACACTGCAAACATATAATGCCATTCCACCCTGTGAAAGGCTTTTCTACGTCCAGTGACAGGATGGCAGATATGTTGCATCAGCCTGGTCTACAACATGCAGCAAACAACGTATATTATTTGAAGGATGTCTCGATTTTATAAATCCTGTCTGATTGTGATGAATTCAAGAATGAATGCAGGATTAAAGGCGACGAACCAAACATTTGGTATATACTTTAATACCGAATTCAACAAATGTAATGTCAATAACTACCACAATCTAAAGGGTCCTTGCCTTTTTTCAATGAAATGAGCCTATATCTGAGGAATAATTAATATAATTTAAAAGAAGGGGAATGGCCCCAGATTGTTTGAGCTGCAAGGAGTTTTTCACACCTTACATGTTAAAAAGGTGTTAGTTGTCAAAAGTAAGTTGCCCTGGTTAGGAGGCTCTGCTGATTGAATAAATAAATAAATTAGGTTATTAATCAAAGCCTCTATAATATCACTTCAAATCAGAGGTGGATTGATACATTACGGTATCAATGGCCCCAGATGATTTTTTTTTCCAGACCATTGACTGAATCTCACTACTGCAATTCCTTGCTGGCAGGCTTACCGGCCTGTGTTATCAAGCGACTGCAACTAGTGCAGAATGCCGCCACATGTCTAGTTTTCAACCAACTCAAGTTCACACGTCACTCCACTACTCACCTCACTACACTGGCTCCCTATTGCAGCACATATCAAATTTAAATCACTGGTGCTGGCATATCAGGCCGCTAGGGGAACCGCTCCCTCCTACCTCCAGACACTCATCACACCCTACACCCCAGCCAGACTCCTCCGCTCAGCCGCCGCTGGCAAACTGACTGTTCCATCCCTCAGGGCACCAGGCAGCCGTTGCTCACGGTATCGCCTCTTCTCTGTCCGCAGAATCACTGACCATCCTCCACAGGAGATTAAAAACCCACCACTTCGGACTCCACTACCACTGATTCTGTACATTAATGAACTACCATCACCACTGTTTACATGTTAAAAACTGTAATAAAAAAACAGTGATATCTATTGCAGTGTTACTACACTGATCTCTTGCACTAACTATGATGAATCTTACCATGTATAAATGCATGTTGCTCTGGATAAAAGCGTCTGCTAAATGCTTAAAATGTAAATGTAAATGTAAAATTCATGTAGATAGGTCAATGCACAAGTCTGGCAGACTTCCAAGTTTCATTTGGAATCTCCTGAGTGGAGTTGCATAAAAAGGATTTGCCCGTTTAAAATGGGTCAATTGGTGTGTTAAATATTTTGCTGATGAAAAAACATTCTGCCAAACGATAACCCAATCTGGCATAGCACCCAATTTTCTCAGCTCCCTGTCCCACACTGATATGATTTTTTCCCAGATTTTTTCTGGTAGCCCAATTTCTCCCAATTTGGTAGCCAATTACACCCTCTATTTATTTTGATTTACCCTCCCAACACGAGTCCGCCACTTGTCTCTATGAGGCAAGCAGATTCTCAGAGGGCAGCAAACTCTACTTAATTCGAGACAGAATTCACCCACCGACGTTCTGGAGACTCCCTTACTTGCTTCACGGTGGACCCGAGCCAGCTCACCCTCACCCTCCCCCTGGGGCAGACAGCAAATGCCGCCCCCCATGATTGGGAGATTTTTTAAGTTACAATCTGAACATTTTCTGTATACTAATGAGACACTGTTCGGGTTCAGAATTATAAAATATATTAACCAATGGATGAGTAATTAACGGAACCTGGAAGTGGACTCGACAAGGATGAAGGGCTGAAAAGATACATAAAGAAAGAGGAGCTAGGTATTTGTTATGTTGCGGAATCAGGAGGCAAGAGGAAAGTCAGTCATAGTAGTAGTTAGCTTTACTTCAGAGCAAGAGCGTGAACAGGGCATCCATTCATTCATTCTTCTCCTAATTTCCCCGCCAGCACTACGTCACATCCTCACAGGATATTCAATACTAGAGGTAACAAGGAACTAACACAGTGACCTCTAGAGGTAAGTATATATACCTATTTGTATCACAGTATCATAGAACACAACAGTATCGGTCACACAATTCCTGAAAAGAGAGTAGAGCAACACCGCTAAAAATATCCTTTAAAGTATATATATTGCATGTCGACCATTAGGAGCACGCAAAGGGACACAAGTCCGTAATAAGAGAGACATTTAGCCAGATAGGAGATAATGTGTGAAGTGTGGCTGGAAGATTAAAACTTTTACAAGCTCTGTCCCATATTTGCAGAGTGTTAGAAATAATATTACCCATACGCAGAGAGATGGACTTCTGTTCAAGACCAGAAAATGGTAAATCTTGCAAACGATATGGTTTAGATGATTCACTTTCAATAGGATGCCAGGACACAGAGATTTCGGGATGAAACCATACCTGCATAGCTCTTGGTTGAAAAGCCCAGTAATAGTACTGAAAATGTGGTAGGGAAAGACCCCCAGCAGATTTAGGGCGCTGTAAAGTAGCCAACCGGATCCTAGAACGCTTTGCATTCCAAATAAGTTTGGAGCACAAAGTATTCATTGGTTGATAAATGTGTAAGGCAGGGCAAGAGGTAACATAGAGAACAAAAAAGTAAGACGAGGCAACACATTCATTTAAATCATAGAAATTCTACCATGCAGTGTGATCCGAAGCAATGACCACCTATCCAAATCAATCTGACACCAAGGTATGTCAGTTCTTCTTTACAGGGTAAAGTAGTTGCCAGGTGTGTTATTGATGGATTCATAGATTCTACATTAAGCGGCAACAAGATTGATTTTGTCCAATACATTTTATATCCAGAAAAGGAACCAAGTAGCTGAAAAAGCTGCAGAGCGTTAGGAAGAGAGTAATCGAGGTCAGGACAGATACAACAGCACATCATCTGCATACATAGAAATATGATGCATAGTGCCCTTTACTACAATAGGGGAAATTAACTCACTTTCGGACTGCCTGTGCTAGAGGTTCGAGTGAGAGGGTGAAAAGTACAGGACTTAAAGGACAGCCCTGTCTTGTGCTCCTTGGCAGAGGGAACTGGGAGGACAGCATCGCTCCTGTGGAAAGACAGGCAGTTGGGGAGTTATACAGTGTATGCATTGTGTCGATAAAGGGAGAACCAAATCCAAATCGTTTCAACACTGCAAACATATAATGCCATTCCACCCTGTGAAAGGCTTTTTCTACATCCAGTGACAGGATGGCAGATATGTTGCATCAGCCTGGTCTACAACATGCAGCAAACAACGTATATTATTTGAAGGATGTCTCGATTTTATAAATCCTGTCTGATTGTGATGAATTCAAGAATGAATGCAGGATTAAAGGCGACGAACCAAACATTTGGTATATACTTTAATACCGAATTCAACAAATGTAATGTCAATAACTACCACAATCTAAAGGGTCCTTGCCTTTTTTCAATGAAATGAGCCTATATCTGAGGAATAATTAATATAATTTAAAAGAAGGGGAATGGCCCCAGATTGTTTGAGCTGCAAGGAGTTTTTCACACCTTACATGTTAAAAAGGTGTTATTTTTACCTGTGGTAAAAGTCTAATTATTATACATAGAAATCTAATTCTACTGATGAGGAAAATAAATCTCATATTGTATTAAACTTAATAAATTGATTTCCACATGTATGTTTTATTTTAAGACTGTGATGTGCTGCTCCTAGTATGTCTCTTTTAAGAACAGTCAGATCCAAGAACAGTCGAATAAGATTTGATCCCACTGTTTTCCAGTCATAGTTCACTATGAATTGAGACAATTACAATATCATTAGCAATTGCATTCGTGAAAAGGAAAATGTAATTATCATAATTTGATATTTAAATACATTGTATTTTACATTTATGAGGGGATGGGCTTTGAGTGGACTGAGAAATATTCTTTGCTCTCTAATACCAAATGAATCCTGACATTACAAATATCGCTTCGCTAGATTAGATTGTTTACAGATTTAAAGATTTAATTGTGCATTTGTGAGCATGTCCATTGAATGCTTATTAAAAATAATGGGTTATTAATTAAAAAATCTCCCATTTTGGCATGTGCATGTATGACATGATGATTAAACAAAATAAGGTGTTTGTTCCGCGGGATATGGTTTAATGTCATTTGCAGGATCGTGATGTCATATGAAAGGGGCCTCGCGCTGTCTCCACTGTGGTCAGTGTGCGAAAAAAAGGTCTCTAAAGATGGTGTTTACTTGTCTGTCATCTCCTGGGCTATTGGATTTCACCCCGGTAGCTTCTGTTTGTGTCTTCCTCTTTCCATTTCTCCCCCAGCAGAGGCCCACACAGCCCCGCAGGCTGAATTATTCACAGAGCGCCGCGAACGCATTGATTTGTTTGCTCGCTCCTTATCGCTGTGTTTTCCTTGTGCGAAGGAGCAACCGCGACCCAAGGTTTCATCTAAATTCATGGAGGCCCATCGATTGATGGACACGGTGGTGGTGAGAACATTTTTATTTCGGCTGAGGGGGGTGAAAAAACAACAACTTAAAATTGATGAAACTTTGTCTGAAAGCTCTAAAGATTCTACTGCATGTTTATATCCTTAAAGGTTGGGATAGTGTTTTCCTTATTACAAGATAAACAGCCCTGTTAAATTGGGTCCTGGGTATATAACAATTATATATAATTGGTTGTGTTGGTTCACAGTTACCTCCTAGAGGGGCTGAAGACTGAAAACAGACGCAAACCTTCCAACCGCTTCTCAAAATCAATGACTGTATTGCAAAAGAACATGAGTCGTACATTGGTAGTTTTCTCGGAGGGGAAATAAAATACATATGTGATGTTTTATCTTACATACAAGTAGCCTGCATCAAGTCTTTCTGAAGTGGTCCAATCTTTCAGAACTGAACTGAAATCATTAGAAAATAAGATTTCAAATAGCATTTCAAGTGTGTATGATGTATGTATGTGCACTAATTTATTCAAACCTATAGTGCATCCTACTGGAGCTCTCAAGTTATCTAAAACAAAAATGTCCCCAGGGACAATGATCAGTTCAATGTAACCAGAAAATACCAAAAGGTTCTGCAAGGATGATTTATAAATGTGCCTCAAATCAAATATTTTCCATGTGTCTTTAATGGGGGTTTTTCTCTATTGTATTATGCTTTTGGTACCTTTATAACTACAGAGAAAGGTAGAATTACATGGAAAGCCTGGGCACCCTTTACATGGGCTGATGCATTTTAAGTCTTTATTGGCATTCTTCTACCACAGTTGGGAAGCTCAACCACATTTGGCTGATGGCAAGCAGAGTTATATCAGCTACTCAAGGATAACCTGTGTGATCTTGCGTAATGCATGTTCAGGGCGATGCATTTTATAGTCATAGCAGAGGTCCTCCAATATCGTGCACCATAATTCCCAATGCTATTTGTAATGGCTGAATTCTGAGCAATTTAGTCTGAGCCAAGATTCGTTCAAGATTAATTTTCACTGCTATGAAATTGAACTTCATGTCCCTTTTGGGTTCGTACCTAGTATGTGCTTATATCATTATCCTACACAGGGGTACTGGAGTTGAATGGTAAAACCTTTCCAGGGCAATTTATGGTGATGGTGCCTGAAATTTTATTCTAAAAAATCTGACAACCTTCCGATAACAGGACAAGATTTGACTTTGCATGTAAGTATTCATAATTCAATGATTTTAATGATATTGTATCAACAATATGAACGGAAATCTGAAAAAAATGTGTTTCTCCCCATTTTCTGCAAAATTTGGCATGTATATATATTGCATCATATAGTTTTACAAACAAATGTACATCAAATACATAATAAATAGAGTTTTTGAGACACTGATTTTTTTTCCCCAAAGACAAAGATTTGATATCGGCTTGTATCCCCCAGTAGCGAGTCGGTCTTATGAGGAATACTCGTACTCTTCAGCGCTGCGGCGGCCAAAGTCCATCCAGCCCTGGTAATCTCTGTCTTTTATTCTGTGATTGGGGCTCAGGCCACTGGACCGGCTGTTCATCGTGGAGTTCCTGCGGTAGGATCCTGTGGGCAGAGGAAGCAAGGGAAGAGCAGTGTCAAGTTCCATGCAGGCCACCACGGTGCATAGCGCCGCTACACTTTCAATACGTTAGCTTTGTTATCCAGCGTACGTTGCACTGTATATGTTATCTGTTATGCATACAGCTGAATGCTTTATTTAATGTTTATTTGAGAAGGGACAGAAACAAAAAACATAGACACATTGCACTGACAACACGCTGATGCCCTGTATCAAAACATGTGTAGCTTGCGCTAATGTTCAATGTTCGTCCCCAGTTGGGCTTTTAAAAGTGAGTAAGCCTACACATAGATGTTGGGCAAGACAACACAAATACAATAAATAAAATCATTTTATGACAGGACAGCATTGAAAAAGAATAACAGTACTAACAGTACTTTACTTTTCTCAAGGGTACACCCGGACTGGATTTGAACCTACAACCCGTTTTAGGTTACACAGCCACTTCTCTGCACTGTAGAGCAGGAGGCCAAAGTCAGAGGACTGGACTCTGGACCATATTCTGGATTTCAGTTCTTATGGGGAGAAGGTTTCTTTTTTACACTGTATTATCGAAGGTAAATCCGGTGAAATACAAGCACAGCCATGCACATAAACGGCTAATCCAGTGCATAAGATGGAAAAATAAAATTGTGGAAGCAATCGCCTCAGACATCTTGCATAACAGGGGGAGTGTATTGTGTTAGTGTCCTTACATAGAATTCTTTCTTGACAACTAAAACAATGACATTGTTAGCATTGTTGGGTCCTGTTCTGGGTTTTCCAGATTCAATCAGGTAAGATGGTTCATGCAGGGAAATTAACATTGATAAATGAGGAGGGGTGAGTCTATTACGGTGTCATGGCAGCCCACCTACGCAGTCAGCAGGCGTGGAAAACAGTGGGCGACCTGAAATCCATCCCTTACACAGTATGTAATTTATTCCTAGGTTAATTACCTTGACATAGCCATAGGAGGGGAAACAAATCAAGGTCATCACTAACAAGGTTTAATAGGAAAGCAGGGATTGGTCAGTGAAATTGCAGCAAGACTCTAAGCCTTGAGGGCTTTTCTCCCAACTAACATGAGAACATAAGAATACATATTGACAGGCTGTTCGGCCCATCTAGGCCCATCATTTACCCACAGTCTAGAGAATGATCTAGCACCGAACACAAAAACCGCGCACAGCGTGAACAATGGCAGTTTCAAAATGTCACTGATATACGGTGTTATGTGGCCGCCCTAGCACAACGTTGCGGGGAAATGCTGCGAGGGAGACGCGTCAGCCGGGATGATATTGTCTCCACGTCTCCCGTTGCCGCGGCGCTCCGTTCGCACGGTCCTCGGAGGAGAGGCGGCAGCGACGGATGCGTCTCCGCCTGCCTCGCCTCCTGATGACTCCCGCTGAATAATTAATGCTCGGCGCGCCAGCTAAGGCGCGGTCTCACGGGACGGCAGGGAGCCCGCGTCCCCGCGCAGCGATTTACGCACCCGTCCGTCGGCTGCGGAAACACCTCCCGTCGCCGAAGCCGAAGGCTGCTGCCGTTTGCCTTTCAGCAATCAGGCTCGCCGCACCAAAGTCTACCGTCCATACATATTTCACCCACTGCGGTGCGGGCCCTCGACGCCACAAGGGTGTGTTAGACCAATGGTTCCTGGGATAGACTGACATTTCATCTTGAGAAGCCCATTTTCAGACTGTGTACATTTCCCCTCCCCCGAGTCACATCGTATTACGCTGGGAGGGCAAAAGGTCTCATTGAACTCATGCTGTAGCTCTTCCTCTCTTTGTTAATCCCGTGGCCTCACCTTCTTTATTCGTGCCAATGAGGAAAATAGCTCTGGGGTGTTTACTCCTCAGAGCAGTCATCTAACAGACAGGTCCACTGGGGTTCAGAACATCTTTATTGATCCTGTTTGGCGCTTTCCTTCACGCTTTCTCTTCCTTTTGACTATTCCAATGACTTCCCTCCCTCCGGACGCTCAGACATCTGAGCCACTGCGCTGATGAAAGCTGTCATTTTAATTGCACACAGCCAAGTAAGAGCTACATGTACTCTGTACTAATGAAGGAAATCTGGCAATACATGATGACATTTGTTATTCTGCTGAACATTCGTTGAATGGTGAATCTGTTGCTCAGTGGTAAATGGTTAAATGGTTAGTCAATTGATATTCATTCATTTATCTTCGGTGAACACTAAAATCCAGCGCCAACACAGGTTACTGGTTGAGACACTCCTGCGACGCCATTTCCAATGAATCGCAGCTCTTTTTAGTCAACCCAGAGCATTTTATGACATTTAGGCCATAAATATTTTATGACATTTAGTACTTAGATACTCAAGAATATTTCGTTGCAGTAACATTTTTATATTGCATTATCACTGTGACTTTATTCTCTTATTTTCTTTGCTCTGGGACAGGCGAGTCAGAGTTTAGGTTGAGGAGGTGTGTGGGTCTGGCAGTCTGAGCAGGAAAAATATTTATAGAAGTTGACTCCTTAACATTTCTGCCATTAAAAGTTTGACTTACTCTTTGATTACTCCTGGTTATCTACCTCAGATTCAGGTAGGTATACTGTTTGCATATTTTGACTGTTGGTTATACAAGGAAGGTCTCCTATGAGAGACAAGTGTTAACATCTTAACAAAGTAAACAGCAAATAGATACAAAGCCATTTTGAGTGATCACCTTCATCCTATAGTGGAGCATTTCTATCCTGGTGGGAATGGTCTCTTCCAGGATGACAATGACTCCAGCCACAGGGCAACAAGTGGTCACTGAAAGGTTTGATGAGCATGAAAATGATGCAAACCATATTCCATGGCCATCTCAGTCACCAGATCACAACCCAATTTAACACTTATGGGA
This sequence comes from Aldrovandia affinis, assembly GCA_029706075.1. Lineage (NCBI taxonomy): Eukaryota > Metazoa > Chordata > Actinopteri > Notacanthiformes > Halosauridae > Aldrovandia > Aldrovandia affinis. Next base: position 610,256 of record JAINUG010000118.1, read on the forward strand.
GATTCTGGCAGAGGCAGAGTTTTCTCAGGCGCCGCTTGAGAAAACAAGTAAAACACCAAATGATGGAATTTCTCATGGAATAAGGGCGTTGCATCCCCCCAGTACAGTTCCAGTCACTTATATAATCTATGCCAAGGTGCATTGGAGATGTTTTGGTGGCTTGTGGTGGTCCTTTTCCCTATTAAGAAACTTTATGTTGGGATTTCCTCTATTTTGGCAGTACCTATAAGCAGAGAACACGCACAGCGTTTTTTGTGCATCAACACCAGGCTACGTCACTCCCACAGCATCCAGGTCAGCCTGTCGTGCGATGGGATTTGTTCAGAAGGATTTAATTTGGTTTGCTTAGGTTTTAAGGCACAAATTACATTGTGTGGCTCAAGGAATGTCTACTCTCCTTACTTATTATGGTTCAGGAATTATGAGGCAGTAGCCTTTGTATTCCTTAGAGACAGGGTTAAAAGTTTAACAACCTCCACTTGGAGCTATGGTGCATTTTAGTCTCGCCCATTTAACCGCCTCTGTCTCGTAATGTACCTACCATAGAGATAATGGTTACCTTCTTGCATTCTCAATAAGAGGTTGGTAACCATTTTGTAACCTTTTTTTCCTCAGTGTACATGTGTTTGTTGCAGTTCATTGTTCCTTCAAAGGCACACATTAGATCATATATGACACGGTTTTGTACATTCTTTTTCTCGCTCGAATACAATTATGTTCTTCTAACTACAGGTACAATTAAGTACCCTACAGTGGTACTGCCACAGTGACAAGCATTTGTACTTTAATAGGTACAAGATGGTTTTTTTCTGAGAGTGTGAGATTATCAAACCTCAGCATCACTATTTAAAATTGTATTCTTTACAGAACTGCTCGATTTGAAAATGCTGCCTCATTTACTATCCAGTATACACAGCAGGACCGATACTATACAATTTGATTCTCACAGTGACTGTCAATGTTGTTGGGAACCAGACCCATAGGCTTTCATGGAATACAAATGCATGCCTGCATATTGGGTTAAGTAAGCTTCACAGCATCAATCTAACAAGCATCAGTAGGAAATGGTTGCGGTCCATGAGTGAGGAATGTGAAAGCACATTGGACATCATTAGTGGAGGATCGGATGCCATTCCATTACTTTGTGGGGTTTTTGTCCCCAAAGGCCTCTCAGCAGAGCAGCCATTTTGGTTGGCTTCGTCAATTTGGCTTCGCCATCGTACAGCCATCACATGACGGCCATACCCCAGGCACCATCCTGTTTGAAACCATACAAAGGGCAGGAAGCAATGCCATGCCATAAGTTTCAGGGTCATTCCTAACATCAATCACCTCTTTTATTCATGAATGAATCAAGTATTTTGAACAACTATTTCAGTACCCTCAGATAAGATAGCCAACAGTTGAAAGCCAATGGTCCCTCCAGTTAAAACACAACTAATTACATATATCGAAAAACATTCCCGGTTTATACATTCAATGAACTGATCTCTGCACGTATATTCGTTGTTAGTCTGTGCTCTGCCCAGGAGATGTTTGCATTATATTTGAATTATTTAGCCTGCTCTCTCACTGTGCATCACACAGATAAAGAAAAACAGGGTGAAGAACAAGCGATCTGGCAATCTGCTGCCTATAAAACAGCTATATGGTCTGGTAACCATTAATACCAGAGGCTAATGTCGCCTGATAGGCGCTGTGATAATGATGACATTCACATTGCATAAGGCAAAGCCACCATTTACCCTCTAGGGCACATGTGTACGCCTACATTTGTATATTAAAACTTTTTTTAAGTATTTACTGTTCAAAGCATCTCTTGCAGAATGTTTATTATTCTAACGTGAACCTTTTCCTACAGCGTCCTTCAGAGGTCACTTTGAACAACAAAATGGAATGAAACGAAACCTAACTACAGCTAGCTACCGTTAGATGCATTAGCTTCAATTCACAAGGTGTGTCAGAACAAAATGCATTGCTTGATCCACTGGTAACCAACAGGGATGTTTTGGAGGCTCTATTATCAAGTTATACCAGAAGTGTAGGAAATGGCAACATTGCTTTCATTATGGAGATTTAAGAGGATATATTTAACTGCTTTCAATTGCTGTCAAACTAGAGAAATGAAATAGCTTTGCTGTGTATAACAAGACGTATTGGTTGCCAAGTGTGTGGTAAAACTTATTTGACCTCTAGTTCTGGTAGAAAAATGCCCTTAGTGTTAAATAGAACTTCTATCTAAAAATATAAAAGCATTCTACATGTTGTACCTCTTCCTAGAAACATACAATTGTCATGATCATGAGGAATTGTTTTATGATGGGGATAATATTGTGCGATTATTCTGTAGTGTGTTGATGAATAGGTTTACAATGTAAAGACAACAAACAATGTATTTGAAAGGGCATTTTTGCCCAGTCTTTATGGCAAACCAGAGGGGTGAGGGGGGCTGTAGTTACCACACAGTTAATATCTGGTATTTTTACCATCAGGGGAGGTGGCAGTGCCACACTGGAGTGTTGTGTGCGGAAATAATGATTATTGTGAAACCGAGCCTCATTATGAAAAGAATGGTTTCCATAGAAATATCAAAAGGCCTTTGTTTTGTTCCCACTCTGGGTTTTTTCTAAAGATGGGGTGGAGTGCCCACATAATGACAAATAAATAATTGTAGTTCATGGCTTTGTGCTGTGTGAAAGGAGCATACATTTTAACGGTTATAAAATACAGGGAGAAAAGGTTGAGCTTTGAAATTCAAAATGTAAAGTGCACTAGGTTAGGCAATGATGAGTGATGCTCCATGCATTTATCCCAGGTAAATTCTGTAAATTACTTTTTTTTTTAGACTATATAACACACTGACCCAGTACTTAAATGACAAATAAAGGATCTATCTATCTTGATGAGTGACATGATGTTATATACCCAGTACTTAAATTGGAAGTTTCGGACATGATGTTATATAAAAAACACAATTATTTGAGGGTAACTGAATAGTGTTTGACATTGAGGCCCATTGTTTGGCTGTGGATTAAATATTGGTTTGCCAAAGATCCATTGATTTGCATGAAATGGCTGCACTTTAAAACTCCCGGTACAGTGACAGATTACTCTGGCCTGCCTACCTCAATTTACCAGCAGTGTTCTCCCTGCCAACTGAACCTAGATCTATTCTTGCCCTTGGGCTGAAATTCAGGGAAACTTAGGAACATTTCTAATTCTCTGGTGTATGAGAAATGTGCCATTTTCCTTTTCAGTGTCACGGCCAATTAAAAATGCATGGCCGCAATGTTTGATAATTCACTCACACATCTCTTAAAGTAAATTCCTATTGTGTTATTCATAGGGGAAAACAAACTGCACCAATAAAAAGGTCCTGCTTGTTGCTTGTTTGTATTTTATTTATCATATTATGTATTTATTGTCTTTTGACATGCGGCTTCAGCTTTCAAAAGTGGCGCAATTAACACTTGAAGAGATTCACCTCTAAAAGATTCATCTGGACTTTGTTCATCAAATCATAACATTTAAAAAAAACAATTAAGTAACAAAAGTTACCTACAGTACCATCAGTTGAAATTGATGTTGCAAACCCAAGCAATTTTTTTTTACCTACAGGTAAACAAGATTTATGAAATAAGACAGCAGGTATTGGCAAGACCCCCTCAGGAGATCTGTGCTACACTACTGCTTTAGTGTCATCTCTTCTTTTCTCCCATCAGGCTGTGGTAATTGACTCATCCTCAAGATATAAAGCCATATGTCAACATTCTCCCCAAAGAAATAACAGATGTTTATGACTCTTGTTATGAAAGAAAGCAGAAGGACAATCATTTTTTGTCACATAACAATTGCACGGCAGCTGCAAAGGCTGAGCACTGGAATGTTAATGGGCCTCCAATGCAGGGCAAGTGTCTGCAATTTCTGTGAAATATCTATAGCTATATATGACACCTGTGTTTATTTGAGCTATATGAGATATAGAGGCGATGGTACCTGTTTTTCTTCACGATTGTATTTTAGCCTCATATTCAGCTACGTAACTGATGTATTATGTTTCTATGTACGTTTCTATGTTCTGTGTACAAATAATATGCAAACAGTACTCTGGCTTTGGTCCTGGAAGTGGTGAAATGCCCCACCCACCATTCAACAGCAATTTTCAGGAAGGTAATTCTTAACTCTTCAGCATTTGGCCCGTAGGGGATTGGCCATCTCGTCAGCAGCGGATGAACTATAATGAAACCTCGCCCTAGAGCCCTTTTGTTCTTTCCCATTGTGTTCATTGTGTTCTTTCCCACACACTTTGTTCTCCACAGCCCAGGCAAGACCACCAGTCTTTCACCGGAAATCAAACAATTAAAATGCAACCGCTGAAATGTTGTTTCCAATGCAGTCGCTCCCAGCAAGTCATTAAGCTAAGTGGTTCTCAAGCGCAATACACTTTACACAACGAGCCTCTCACTGAAATGGCTATTAACTGTTTCATGCTTCTCATAAGAAGGCCCTTGTTGCTGTTGTTTTTTTTTTTCACTAATTAGTGAATTATGCAAAATAATGGCGTCTTTTTAGGCGTAGTGCATGCATTAGATATGCATTTCCAATAACTTGTCGAAACTTGGAATAGGTAACTAACTGTCTGTCTTCAAGGGCTAATTACGGTAGAAGAGTAATCAATAGACTGACAGAGCGAGAGAAAATGAGGACAGCCAGAAAGAGAATGAGAGTGAAAGCAAGCGAGAGAGAGAGAAACAGATGGACTCCTTTTTAAGCTGTCAAATGCTTTCTCTGCCAGAAATGTGAAGATATGACCAAGGGATAGAGATGTCTTTTCTGTAAACATCATCAGCAATTCTCTCTGAACGCAATGTGTAGACAAGATCTCCACTGCGGTTAATTTGTTGTGTGTACGGTTAATGAGTGCGTTTGTTCTTTTAGAGGAACCCTGTACACGTGAATAAAAAAACCTCACGGCTGCTCAGTGGAGTCTTGATTGGCCACAACTGACGCCGTGCCACTGTGAAACTGTCAAAGCGCTGTAGTGCTACCCGGGATGTGTGATTAAACGCCCACCTTTCCTGGACAACAGTTTGGCCAGCAGCTCGCTCAGGCTCGTCCCTTGGTCCATGTCTTCCTCGGGCTGGGGGAAGGACTTGAGCTGGCTGGCGAGGGGCGCGGAGCGGGCGTGGCGGGAGTGCTCGGGCAGCCCGCCGTCCAGCTGGGGCGGGGCGGGCTGGGACTCATCCTCGGAGGGCGCGGGGTGCGGGCGACCCAGGCAGATGCTGGAAAGGGCGGCCAGGAGCACGCACACACAGACCCCACTGTTCATCGCTGTGCGGGAGGGGACACAGAGGTCAATGAGGCACCCACCCAAATCCCTCTTTGTGGTTATTCACAGCTAATAATCAACAGGGTTATTAATAAAAAACTTTAATTGTTACAATAACATTAAAATATAAAGTATAATATGTAAGTTAAACAGGATTATATATATATAATTTATTTAGCAAACACTCTTATCCAGATTGACTTGCAACTGAAGAAGGCTCACAAAAGCAACAGTAATACCACTGCATATTATATTAATAAATGCATAAATATGAGCAAAAGTACACTGGTTCAAGTAAAAGTAACTTAAAGGTAAAACTTTTTTAAAAATGTGCATCCTTTGACATCCCGTGTGAGAGGGGAAAAAAGGTCGAATCAATTCCAAGTCAGCATTGATTTATGTATTGTATTTCACGCTGGAAGAAGAATATTCTGACATATTAATTAAGTAGTAATCCAGGTCTCTCCTGGCTCTGTGTGGGAGCATGAGATGGAGCGCAACTTGTCCATCAGACCGATATCGCTCCCGAAGGAACTTCATTCTCAATCAGCCTCCATCCCGAGTTTTAGGTCAAGCATCGTATCAATACACACGAGACCTGCTTTGCCTTTTGTCTATTAATAGTGCAAATAGCTTTTTAATTAGGAGAAGGATACCGCTTCTCTCCAAATATAGGATGAAGTTATATCACTTTCAAAATATTTGAAAAGGGAAATCAACCTTTCATAAACTGGTGTCAATGTCATTTAATCCAGCATTGTAGAAATAAGCAGATTTATAGTCCAATAGTCCATAGTATACAGATAGTTCAACAATGCAAGAATAGAAATATAGGATAGATCAGGATGCTTACAAAACAAACAAAAATGTTTCAAGATCAGAAATATTTGTATCCTAAAGTCAACATAAAGATTCAGTTTAAAACATTAGACCAGACCTGCATGCATGTCAAGATTTCAGTTCATCACATTCCACAACAGTGGAAATAATAAATACAATCATGTATCTATTTTAAATACATAAATCAAATTGCAAAATAAATGACCAATTTTTAGAAACCTTTAGAAATCTGTTCCACACTCATATTTGCTGAACGTCATTTATGTCATTACAAATATTCAATTCAAACTGTATTGAAGCCATCACTCAATAGAACAAATGTGATTTTTTCTATACCTTTTAATCACTATTCTATTTTTCAATCCTTTCCATTTGGTATTATAAAACATTCAAGTTGTGAGTGAAAAGGTTCCACTTTCCTTAACCAAGCGAATTCCCTGAATTCTCTTCAATACCACTAAGTTGATCCTCAACTGTAAACATTGATTCAAATATTTAACCTGACATATTAACTGAAGCTCATCTGTGTCACAAGCAGTCATCCTGAAACCAAACACTAGAGTAGGTCCATTTATTAAAAGTGCAACACCTTTTAGTTGCAAAAGATATCAACAAAATGTGACACACACACATGCACACATGCATACACTAATCACAAAAACCCTAGCCTTGTCTGAAAAGCTTACCTTCAGGAGCTGCACAGGCAAAAGAGCAGAGTGAAGGGTGGGTGAACGAGGATGAGGGTAACTTCTCTGAGAAGCGAGCGACTGGCCCTTAAATACCCAGCGCTGGGCTACACGTCCTGGCATCTATTTGCACAGCGCTGACGCAGATGTGAGAGAGCTGCACGCACACAGATGCGCCACACGCTATTCAGGACATGATAAATTACAGTCACTACGGGGAGTGGGGTTGGCGACACACACCCACATACACACACACACACACACGCACCAGACCCCCCAGCCCATGGGGGAGCTGAAGGTCCCACAGCCACGCTCATTGAGAAAAATCCTTAATCTTTATAACATCTCTCTCTCGCTTTCTGTTTGGCTGATTGGATCATGATAATGGACTGCTGGTTAATGAAAAAACAACATGCTGTGTAATTGTGGAAGTGTCATGCTATGTGAGGGGCTCATTGGCATTATCTTAAATTAAGATGGAAACTATCGTATAATTGATGACAGATGTTTATAAGTGTGTGTGTGTGTGTGTGTGTGTGTGTGTGTGTGTGTGTGTGTGTGTGTGTGTGTGTGTGTGTGCGCGCATGCATTAGTACCAAGACCAATGTACCAAGACCAAGAACAAATTGCATAACACCACAACACAAGGTTCCACATTTTTGATATTTTTATTGCCATTGAACCCTTGAAAGATCATGGTCCACAGTTGTTTAAGAGGAGGCAGTACCCCCCCTTTAATGACAAAGGTACTTGTTAGTGGTAAGCACTGTGTGAAAATAGCACAATCAAAGGGAAAAACACTGATAAGGTTTATTGGACTGGCACAAATTTAATTTGAGCACCAAATAATTTTAGCTTTTTCTTCAGCATCAAATATAGCGGTTAGTAACTGAAATAATTTTTCATAATTACAAGGGGCAAACACAAAAAATAATTTAGCACATTTGGAGCAAAGTGCAGGAAAGATACATCAATGGCACAGAAGTTGTTTTATAAATTGTCCATTTGGATTTATTGTGAAAGTCACGTGCGACAAACTGCATGAGGCTCTTAATCAAGGATGGCGGTGAGAAAAGAGTGCTTGCTCCACATGCGCGTGCTCTGCGTGACTAGGTGCAGCCATGGACGGTTCTCTGGTTGGCTGTGGAATGAGTTACTGTACGTGATGCAGCCAGAACAGCAGAGCCACTCTCCACCCTCAGGCACCTCTTCAGACTGTTTAGGCTGTACCTGGGCATACCCAACCTGAACCCGCCTGTTGTGTTTGTTCTTAACTACAACAGCAATACAGATGACTCAAACTACGGGGATACAGTTAACCATAACTTTAAGTTCAATCAACAACGTATCAATGTGCTGACCTGTCACTATGTCACTGTGTATTAATACATGATGCAAAGGTAACATAAAATAGTGCCAATTGTAAATGTTTAATATGCACATCATATTTCCACATACATAACACCCCTTATATCTGTCCATTGACCTGAGACTGTATCCTCTCCACAGCTGGTTTACATACTTAGTTCCTTGGCAGTGCTGTGAGTCAGCAGCTAGCCATTGAGATTAGAGTTCAAAAGTGTAGACTACTTTAGTAGTGCAGGTAAGTGTTGTGCTCTTTATGACTATTTCCTGATGCTCTGTAATTGTCCTGCATGAATATATACAAGTTTAAGAGTAACATCATGAGGTCAGTACTCACTCGTATTTGTTTTATTCATTCATGTAGCAAGCTTCTGTACATTATGTGCATATCCTATCTACATGCATCATGCCATGATGGTGTTCTACGTCACTTTGGATAAGTATCAAATGAATAAATAATGATTGCAAGGAATGATTACATTTTAGGGCTGCTACACAACTGTTACGGGTAACAGAGATTTATATTGATCTTCTCTAGCCTTTTAACAAAAGAATAGAATCTATTTGGGAAAAATCTATCAGCAATTATCACTGTCTTAGGTCCCACTGGCAGAGGCGGGAAACTTTTGATTATGATAAAATACTGCAGTGCTAATCACCAAACCTCACCAGACACTGTTCTGATAAAGTCTACTATATGAAGTGGGATTTTTACAGCTTTAGGAAATGTTCCTGCTCCTGATGGTTTCCTGTATCTATAATCAGTTTCTCGTGTATATCAGGTAGAATTGACTATTAAGGGTGACTTTGTAGTTTAGTGAACATGCACCTGGGGAGTAGTAGAATTGCTGGTTTTGTCTGTCGTAAAACTGAATATTTCTCGCCTCAGCCCAGTTTGGTAGTTTCATGGTCTGATATAAAGGCGTTTGCGTCAACATGGGTTGGGCAGCACAATAGGGGGTGCATCAATAAAAAGTAGCCCATTTTCGTCCCCCCATCACACAAGCCTGCTTTGTGAATGTTTCATATTTGCCGTCACTCTGAGGCAAATCATTTAACAAACGACTATTTGAAATGCAGTTTGTATTCAACTAAGCAGTTCAAAGTATATTCAATTTGTAACTGAAGAGTCCCTTGACCAAAATTGGACTGAGTGATTTTTTGGGAAAACACTCTATTTATGTTGTCAGGAGTAGTTCAATTATGGTTTAATTATTCCTTTCTGATCCTGCAATGTCCTGTGAATTTATACTGCTTGTCCTGCTTGTCTCCCCGCAGTGACTGTTTGGATCCTACACTGGTATTAAAGGGGAAGATGTTGATGATGGCCATAATGAAATCAAAACCTCACCACACCCACAGGTAATGTATTCTTCTTAAACCAACCTCTTTTACAACTGTGCCGCAGGTGCGCAACTGTCTTTTGTCACGAAACTAGCAGTTGTCTAACTAGAGTGGTGGCATGATTAATGAAGATGTTTATTAGCACAGATAGATCGTGTTTGCAGGTTTCCCTTGGCTGGACCAATAACTAACCAAAAGGAGTCCACATTTGATGTGATGGGAAGATACCCTACTGTACTGTAGTTCCACATTCATTGACAGACTATCACTTTAAAATCAGACATTGGTCTTCTAATCTGATAGCATGATAAAAAGGTAAGACAATAAAAATAAAACCCCTTCACTTATTTTTGACGCATGCTTTATATTAGGCAACTTGCTTTATCTCTTGCACTAACTTTGATTAATCTTACCATGTTCAAATGCACTTTTTGTGTCGTTTTCTCTGGATAAGAGCATCTGATATATGCCATAAACGTAAATGTAAACCTTTTGAAGACGTTATGGTGCCTATGCCATGATACCATTATGGAGAACTCGCTAAGCTGTGTTTGTGAAGAAAGAAAACTAAGCCTTGCACTTAGATGTGAGTCAAGGTTAAGGATAAATGTTGACTGTGTTCAGGTCTATACACATGCATTCCTCATTTTTTTATATAGTCTAATGCTAATATTTTACTTTTCCACAGAAGCCTTAGCAAATGCCCCAGTATTTAAGAAAATCCAAGAAAATGTATTCTGCTTAATGCAAAGAATGCAATTGAATACGATGAATAATAACAAAGCAATATAGACGTTAAAATCCATTATACTAATTAATATTCCAAACCTAGTGTATGGCTCATACAGTATGTGATATTACGCTTTGACAAATGTTTTAATTACTGAAAGAAATGTAAGACCTGCAATTATCACATATGTGTTCCATCACGTAGGGCAATTACATTTAGCTGTCAGTGCTAAATTATTCAGTTTTACAATTACATGAAATATATTATATTTATAAATATAAGTTTCTCATATCAAAAAAGGCATTTCATGATAAATTACATATTTTTACAGTATATCTTGAGGTTACGTAATTACGAGGCTACATTATTATAATTTTTTATGTCTTAATGTCTTTTTACCTGTGGCCATCTTTCTCTTCTTTCAAAATTATTCAGAGGAAAATTATTTAATTTCTCTAATTTTATGACCAAAAATGTAAAAACATTTTATTGTACTTAATTTCAATTATACTGAATAATCCCTTCATATTTTGTGGTCTTTACTCACTCTCTAAGTCATTATCACTTCCGAGTAGGGCTGGCTATATTCAAAATGTTTCAGTTACAGTTCCGGTTCTGTTTTTTATTTTATTGTCCATACCGGTGCCAAAACAATTCTTTTTTGGTGTTCCTATTGTTAAATACAGACCAATTAAAATCTGTTTTCAGTTTTAGGTTTATTCCTTTTATCAGGTGAATTACCACAGGTAGAAAAGAAAACAAGCTGTACTTTAAGTGTCTCCTGTTTAACATAAACAATAAAGGAACGTGATGGTGCAGCGCTCCAAACAAACATCAACATCGCCCCAAGACCCACACAACCATCAAAACAAGAAAAAGCACATGGCTGGGAGGAGTGGTTTCCTAACAAGACCGGAGGCAGGGCAGGACAAGGCACACCTGGAGCCACTTCAGCCTCGTCACAGGCCCTTTAAAAGGCCACATGGCAAACTAAGCAGGTTTTTTGGGGGAAGACTCAAACCCATTGACTAACGCAGGTTCTTATGGTTTTCTCCCAACAGATTCCGACATTGAAGAGACACCAGGGGCCTCATTTATAAAACGTACTTACGCACAGATTTGATCTTAGAACGTGCGATCTTAGAACAAAACGGTCTTTGACGTGGAAAAGTACTCAGCTCCACGTCAGGTTTCAACTTGGCGTACGTACGTTTCCTTGTGGCAATGTTGGAGTACTGCAGGTATTTGCGGTCTCGTCTCTTCTCTGTCCTGACCCCTCGCTGGTGGAACTACCTTCCGCAATTGGGCAGGACCGCGGAATCACTTGCGATTTCCGCAAGAGACTCAAAACCCACCTTTTCAGACTCCACTACCGCTGAATTTTGTACATCTAGCTAATTGTCATCACCACTGCCTACTTGCTCAACACTATATACCCCTGCTTACTCTATTAAAACATTTTTTACTAACCTTTTCCTTCCCAGTGTTACAGGTATGGTATGCAGCTGCCTGCAATGATGTCCATCGCTGTATTACTGCACTGATCTCTTGCGCATACTATGATTGTTCCTACCATGTATTAATGTACATATTGTAAGTCGCTCTGGATAAGAGCGTCTGCTAAATGCTTAAAATGTAAATGTAATGTAAAATGTATTCAGAAATCTAAGAGCGCCAACATGTCGTCTGCTGCCTAATTGTTTCCTCATTATTATTAGTAGTAGTAGTAGTAGTAGTAGTAGTGGTAGTAATAGTAGTATTACCAGATTGAACACATTGCTTAGGCTATACGTAATGGTTTGCACAATAAAGTTATTAATAAATTAAAACAACATAAGCTAGGCTACTTGTGGAAAACAAAACAAAAACACACATTGGTTTTCCAAAACTACCCATATTAGCATAATTGACACATCCTTGAAGGACATTTATTTAATATACTGTACATATTATGGTTCCACACGTGTAAAACATTTTGGTCAATCTATAGGCTATAAAATGTCCAATAATGCAGTGGTTTGCAAGAGGAAGAATGGCAGCATTGTCACTTCTTGAAGATATCGCCAACCGTGTTATAAGAAGGGAACGAGTTATTAGAGATTTTGACCTCAGTTTTAAATCAGACTTTTTCTTTATGTCCTTCAGGGACCTTTGCTGCCCCGCATTCACAGCCTGGGCTACAGACTGCCAGGCCACGTACTTGGTTTTACTGGTAAAGCCACTGGAAAGGCCCCCAAACAGTGTCCCTGCACGCATCTGTACCTCCGCCAACAGGACCTCGATTTCGGCCCCGCTAAAATTATTTTTCTTGCAGCTCGCCATTATCAAGTAGAGGATTTGTGTTTTGATTCAAGCTCCTTTATATGCAAATGATATTAATTAGGGGCCGTTTACAAGGCGGAGATCTAAAACCATTCAGCTACGCACAATTTCAAGATCATTTGTGATTTATAGATTTCACATCTGGGGGAGTGGCGTATGTTCAGTTTCTCTGAATCACACTTACGCACATTTCAGAAATGATCTTAGATCAGTTTTTCACAACTTTTTATAAATGAGGCCCCAGGCCGCCTCCTTCCAGACCACCTGTGAACCTCTCCTCCCTAAACCCTCTCCCTCACCAGAATCACACTCACCAACCTCCTTGACCTGCCTTGCCCCTCACTCCCTCCCACACTTTAATAAACCCCCCCCCGCCCGGGGCTTGTTGCACCATCTCTTTGTGCCTGGGCTCCTCATGCTCGCCACAGGAACATATAAACAACAAAACACAACAGCCAATGTAGTCATGCATTAATACAGCCAGCATAGCATCATACCCTAAGGCCATGCCCACCATGGGGAAAAACAAAAATATATTGGAAAAGCGCCAATTTCAAACTACATTTACTGAGATTTCTCCATTCTCAATTCCAGCCATTGCCACTGAAACGTTCAATTTGATATGTCCCTTGCAATTTTAAAAAAAAGTGGAGCAGCAGTCTGCTGATGAGCAGGAGATTTATAACCACTCAACATAAACTGCTTCTAGCTCTTGAAATGAATAAATGCATCCATGAATATGTCAAACTGCATTAAAACATGTGTTTTACTATACAGGAATACATGTCTTTTAGCTAATGTTTCTGAATGATACTGACATTGTAGCTAGCTATGTAGCAAATATTTGATGGTAATAGTATCTATATTTATGCAATAACATTACCTGTGGCAAAATGTTGGCTGCACACGTACAGGTACAGGGTTCTGCCGGCTCTGTTATGGTGTGGGGTGCATTTTATTGCCATGGTTTAGGTCCACTCAACCCTCTAGAGCAGGGGTGGGCAATTATTTTTTACATGGGGCCACATGAGAACAAGAAAATATTATGGAGGGCCGGACCGAAAGGCTGAACTAAAGTCTGCATAATATTAATTGTGTTTCTTTATATAAAGCAGTAAATAGCATTGTTTTTATAAGTTGGTAAGACTGGTAAGAGTATATGTTATAATTGAGCAATGAAAAAGAGAGGTTGTCTTAGAAAAAATGACATTTACTCAATACAATTTCCCAAAACAATGGTTAACGTAATGTGAACATTTGTACAGTTTTTGATTCATTATATTATTGACCATTTTCAGCCACATTCAGTAAGATACATCATATTAGAAAATAATGATGCCTACATTTGTAGTTTAATCACATTCACACTCATCACTCATTCTGTGTTTTTCACTTCTTTTTTTCTTGTTCAGTGAGAGAAATCTAGTCTCTGTTGGTCTTTAACAAGTGCATCAAAGTCAGGTTGAATGTCTGAGGTGGAGATGCGAAGCACAGCTGACAGATGATCATCAGTGAGAGAGGATCTGTACCTGGACTTGTTAAACTTCATCACTGAGAATGTTTGTTCACATATGTAGGTAGAGCCAAAGAGAACAAACATCTTCTGAGCATGTCTCCTCATGTTTGGAAACTTCTCTTGCTTAAGAGAAGAGTAGAATTTCAGCAGTGGTCGTGACTTGAAGTGCTCTGCCAGTACTGCATCAGACTGCAGGTCAATGAGTTCCAGCTGGACATCACTAGGTGCATCATCCACATTGCAGGTAAATCTCCATTGTTCTGAGATCTTCAAATCGCCTTGAAAACTCACCATGCAGTGCTCCTAACATAGATGAGTACCTGCGGAGATTATCATCTGATGGGGTGACTTCTTTCAGTGTTTGCATGTGAGTGAGATTGTTGCTCTCCAGTTGCCTTGAAAGAAACTGTAACTTCGTCATGAAAGCCTTCACCAGGTTGTGCATTTCATGGACGAAAAGGCCTCTTGCCTTGCAGTTTGGTGTTCAGTGCAGTCATCAGTGCAGTCACATCAACAGCAAATGCAAAATCTGCCATCCACTTCTCATCTGAGAACTCTGGGATGTCTTTGCCTTTCTTCTCACAAAACTCTCGGATCTCTGCTTTCAGATCCCATACTCTTTTTAGCACTTTGCCCAGGCTGAGCCATCGGACAGCTGTGTGATAGCTGATGTCACTATGTTCAGTCTCGTGCTCCTCTAAAAGTGCAACAAACTGCCTGTGATTCAATGCTCGTGCTCTGATGAAGTTTACTATTTTAGTTACAACATCAATCACATCGTCAATTTTAAGCACTGACTTGCACAACACATGCTGATGTAAAATACAATGCAAAAATACCACTTTCTGATCTGCGTTGATTTCAGTCACTTTATCTTGCATACGTTTCAACAGCCCGACATTTTTCCCTGTTAGATTTGGACAACCGTCCGTTGTGACACCCGTCAGTCTGTCCCATTTCAGTCCCAGTGTGTCCATGCATGCATTTACCTCTGTGAACAGATCGCTCCCCGTCGTTGTCCCTTTCATTGAGCGCATTGCTGCCAGCTCCTCCGTAATCTTGAAGTCCGTTATCCCACGGACAAACACAAGTAACTGGGCTGTGTCACGGACATCACAGCTCGTCCAAAGCCAAGGAGAAAAAGTCAAAATTTGCCACTTCACGTTGCAGCTGAAGCTCCAAATTTCCCACGATGTCCTCGATCCTTCTCTCACGGTGCGCCTGGACAGCGGGACTTGCTCAAATGCTTCTTTTTTTCAGGACATATTAGTGCTGCAGAGTCCACCAAGCACTCTTTTACAAACTCTCCATCTGTGAATGGCTTACTGTTTTTAGTGATTTTGTGGGATATTACAAAGCTGGTCCTGGTTGCTGCATCCCTGGATGTGTGAAGCTTGGTAAAAACCCTTGTTGCTTTTGTAGCTTAGCTACCAAATCTTCCGATATCCGCGCCATTTCAGCATCATTCAAGTTTTTAAATTTCTCCGAGTGTTTCGTCTCGTAATGTCGACTCAAATTGTAATCCTTGAACACGGCACTCTGGTCTCCGCAAACCAAACACACCGCTTTACCTCTGACTTCAGTAAATAAATACTTAGCAGTCCATGTCTTCTTGAAAACCCTGCATTCAGCATCTACCTTTCTTTTTTTAGTCGACATTTTGGGGGTGAAAGTCGTCTGAATGGAATGGAAGCTAACACTGAATCAAGCTAGCACCATCTAGAGATGCAAGAGATAGATGACACCGGAAACTACTTAATCACATTATGAAAAGACAATTAGAAAAATACGATTGACCTCTAGTGGTCAGTGACCGCAGTTACAACGTCAATTCAGTAACACGCATCACTTACATACCTTACGTACCTATGCGCGACGTAAAAAAACACAACTTCAAAATAAAAGAAATGCACATTCAATCCACGCATGAGGTAAAATAAGAAAATACGTTTATTTTGTAATTTCTTATGAACCTTACGTGGGCCGGTCAGAGTCAACTAAAGGGCCGCATGCGGCCCGCGGGCCGTAAAATGCCCAGGTCTGCTCTAGAGGGAAAGGTAAGCACCAATAAATATAAAGTCGTTCTGAGCAATCACCTTCTTCCTACGGTGAAGCATTTCTATCCTGATTCCTGATGGGAGTGGTCTCTTCCAGGACAACAATGCCTCCATCCACAGGGCATGAGTGATCACTGAATGGATTTATGAGCATGAAAATGATATAAACCATGGCCGCCTCAGTCACCAGATGTCAACCCAATGAAATACTTCTGAGAGATTCTAGAGCTGCGCCTGAGCGTTTTCCACCACCATCAACAAAACATCAAATGATGGAGTTTCTCGTGGAACAATGGTGTCGCATCCCTCCAATAGGTTTAGACACTTGCAGAATCTATGCCAAGGTGTACTTAAGCTGTTCTGGTGACTGGTGGTGGCCCAATGCCCTATTAAGACACTTTATATTGGTGTTTCCTTTAATTTGGCAGTTGTATACATGTCCTGCTGATCTGCTCCCGGTGAATTGCTAGCAAGCGACTCTGTGACACAATTCGACAAAATATAAAAGTGTATATTCGGTGTATATATTTATGTGCTGTTCGGAGGCTGGGAGGACAGGGTTGACA
This sequence comes from Aldrovandia affinis, assembly GCA_029706075.1. Lineage (NCBI taxonomy): Eukaryota > Metazoa > Chordata > Actinopteri > Notacanthiformes > Halosauridae > Aldrovandia > Aldrovandia affinis. The sequence goes on from JAINUG010000118.1 coordinate 627,011, forward strand.
TGGTTGGTGGAGACTGGGCATTTGAGTAATCAACTACTGTGCAATTTTCCTGCCTTACGTTGACTCATTTTTCATTCAGTTTTACGTGTTGCCAGCCTTGAATTAAATGGTTTTGCTGTAATTATTGCACTTTTCATTGTTATTATAGGTCAACTTTGACGTGCGCCTGTACATTTGGGTACCGTGGTACGTTATCTCTCGCTTGTTAGGTTTCTTTCTTGTATTGATGTTGATTTATCAACATGTGCAGCTCCCACAGCTCCTGCAGGTGACACTCACAGTTACAGCATTATCGGTCAGAATGGCTTTCACCGTAAGTGATATGAATAGACTGTAATTACACATGAGACCCGAAAGATGGCACCTTCTTGGCACCAAACGTTTCGATGCTGGTGGGTTCCATGAAGATTCCGTTGGTGCCATTAAAGAACAGAATTTTGGTACCCAGCCCTACAGATCTGGTTCCATTGAGTTATGAGCAAATAACAAGAGCTTTTAAGAAAACAGCTGTTTATGTGACAGCTGTAGTGGAAGATCACTTCTTTGACAAATTATTATTTCTGTGATGAAATTCCCACAGGAATTCCAAGTGGTGCCCCTACAATGCAAACATTTACCAAACAAATACCAAGACATTTTGTCCAAATATCTGGATCCTTCTGTCAGGACGTTGAAACTTGACTGTAAATGGACCTTTCCACAAGACAATGATCCTAAGCATACCTCAAAATCGATCAAGAAATGGTTATCCAGACTTGATCTTGGTCAAAAATGTGTGCTTTGATTTGAAGAGGGTAGTCCAAAAGCACATACCAAAGGATCTGAACGATGTTGAAAGAGTCTCTATGTAGGAATGGTCAAAGAAAAATAAATATTAGTTGTTAAACAAAATCTTTTACCTCTGTGCAATTTTGTAAGTATAAAATAATCTTTTTTTTTTGCATATAATATAACTCATTACCTGCATTTTTTATATTGTATTTTGCTAACCTTTATCAAGGGAGTAGTTTTGGAGCTGACTGTATGTTGTGTATCGGAGAGACCATAGAAGAACCCAGAACAGATGGCAATGACTAGCTTACATGTATTGAGCATGTAGCAAATGGAAGAAAACATTCATACATCATATATTGACGATGAGTGGCATGGCTTGAAACCCGCAACAACTCTATGCTAGTTATATTGATGCCTATGACTTGATAATGGGACGCCCATGTCCAGCAGAAAGCGTTTAGGTGAAAATGTGAATTTACTACATCAGATAATTCTTTCTGAGCAGGTTTCCATTGTTGAACATTTTTGGAGGAGGTATTTGTACATCAGGGCCACGATACTGAACCCTTTATACCGTATGTTGTATTTTATGGAGTTTACAGTATGACATTATAACTGCTATATTCTGTGTGGTCTTTTAAACTATTAAAATATCAGTTGTAATGTTATTTAGCTAATGTTGATTCTGCATAACCTTTCTATATACAGTCGCAGTTGATCATTTGTTAATATAAGCTTGAGAAACCTATTAGTTAATATTAGCAAATGCAGCCTCGTGTCATTTCATGAAATGTATTATTTAGACACCTTTGTAATTAGGCTACATACATTTCAGTTAATGCGCAAACGCTTCAAGCAAATATCAGATTTCCGTCGAGCCAGCATTTCAGATATGGCTTGCTCATGGAGCATGGGGACCATTGTATTGATGGAAAAGAGGCTTTGCTTTTAATGACACTTGAGAAAATGAATCCTCTTTGGACTAATTGGTCACTTTGAAAGGACACCTGTTCCATAATTTACATATGAAAAACATAAAAAAACACATGAAAAATAAAAATAAAACTCGCTCCAAAGAAAGAAGTATGTTCCAATTACCTAATGGCAAGGATGCACCTACAGCATTTAGAATTTGACTGTGTATGGTGTGACTCAGAGGAACCATGATAGCTGAAAGTACACTATAATTATTACTTTTAGCCTCAATTGATCAAATGAGTTGTAGGGTGTGACTGATAATGAGTTGTGCTGTCACCAAATGCTTAGCAGCCTGTGGAGAATCAATCAGAATTTATATGACTAATACATATGGATATTACATTTTATCCCATGTCAATCTGTTCACCATTGGATTTGATATATACAGTGTTTTTGGTGGATACATTTATCAAGCCAATAAAACATTTCTGAGGTTATACAGGTTATGCAATGTTCTCAGGAAATGATAGTAAAACAATCATGAGTTTGACGCTGTCATGAGAGCGTGAATCCAAAAGTATTGTAAACAAACTGAGAAAGGTCATAATGTAGGATCGCTGATTAAATATGATTAATGTGTATGGCTTACCATCATAATAATAACGCCTGGGTGTCTTTCTGTCTCAAAGGAAAGTCTCTTTCATCCAAGCCCAGATTTAGGTATGAGTGATTGCTTTAAATGTGCTTCTCAAATATCAATAATGAAATCCATTGTACATTTACGCGACAACCTCCAATTAGCCCCAATTGAAGATTCTACTTACAGTACCTTGTGCACATCAGTAGACAATGTGTATTTTCTTTTACAATACCATTGATCCAGGAAACACTTATTTTTGCAATGTGTTTATTCATTTAGACCTCACTTGGAACATGTCAATGATTTACATGATGTTCTGAAATCCTACCATGTAATTTAGGGATCAGGAAATATTCTGTATATTATAATCGGTTATGTTGTATTTGATTGGCTTTTATTTATCTTGACTTCTAAGAAGGGAGTCCTCAAGGGCTGGGAAGAAACCAGTATTCATTTAAAATGTGTTTGTTTATTATATTTTCTCAGTGTCTTAGTTTAGGAGAGGTCACCGGTGAATTTACACTGTTTCCACTAGTTCTAGTTACTGAGTGTCTCAACTATATCCATAACATTTTTCAGTAGTTTAAAGGAGGTTATATGATATATAATGCCTTTGTCAGACATACTTTTGATTATTGTGTACAGTTCTGGCCACCACACTATGAGGAGATATAAAAGCACCTGAAAAATAAGGGCAACTAAATTGGTTCCTGGTATGAAAGGTAAAATTATGAGGAAAGACTTAATACACTTTATCTATACAAGCTTAGCAAATAGAGATGGCTGTATCTCCTCTTTGGCAGTTGTTAGCTGTTCCTTTTACCTCCCTAAGGAGGCCAACATGACCTTGAATAGGTGGCCTCATACACAGGCATGCACACCCAAGGTTGGTTAGTAATCAGATCAGGTGTTTCTCATTGCCTTCACTGGGCCTTTTATGAAGGCACAGCCTGCTGCACTGTATCCTACAGAAAGACCTTCATGGATACAACCAGTGTGCTGCCTGTCTAACCAGCTCCAACTCATCCAACCAGCTTGTTTTTCACTCTCAAGGGGAAATAAAACAAACATAATTCACAGTTTTTATGTCCTCTTTACATTGTCCACTCACCACCCAGCATGGTGACACCTGTCACGCTGTCACAATAAAGTGATGTGGAAGGAGAACCAGTGTTATATCATGAATAGTGGCACAGCAAGGGAGTTATTGTTAGGCATAACATGCAGCAGGGTGCCGGCAACCTCAGAGGAAAAAGAATAAGAATAAGGTTTTTTATTTTTATTTATTTATTATTATTGTGTGGTCATCCTTTCAATGTTTACATATTTTTTCCTTTTTTTCTTGGCTTGAGAAAATAATATAGAATGAATCCGTGACCTCGTCGATGACAGCAAATATAATCTTTTCCTCATTCATCTTTTTTTTTGGCTGGCCTCCCCCACTCGTTTACCTTACCTGTGAACAGACTCCTTCTGTTTGGTACGGCTGGCAAAAAGTTTGGGTGGGAAGGAAAAGTCATATCAAATACATTTTTTAACATGATTATCAATACATTGCCTTCTATGGTGAGTACATTTTACCCCATGGCGGTTCTAGGTATAAATGCCTCAAACTTTTTTCAGTTTTTTTTCTATAACCTTCTTAGGATTAGGATGTGCTTAATAACACAATTTTAGGAAAAGTCAAGGACTGGGAGACTTGAGTTTTTTATGGAAGCAGAGTTACATGCAATTGAAAAACGGAAACGTCTCAATTTTACCCCGTGGCAGTTCTAGTGTTAAAGCCCGCCCCTCCCCCACACCTATTCTTTGATGTGTTATTTTAATACTACCTGAAACTGGCATTACTTCACAATAACCATAATTACATTTAATTATGTTGTATTGTCAATTAGTCATTTACATGCTATAGTATGGTATTGTTGAAATAAAACAATTAAGGATTACTTATATTAAAGGATTACTTGCTATGGATTCATATCAAATCCAATATATTATGCAATGATGAGTTTTTCTACATAGTGGAGGAGAAAGAGAGGAATAACTAACTAAGGCAGTTGTTAGTTGTTAAAATATGGGGGGAAAAGGGAAAAAACAGAAACAAATTGTTCCAAATAAAATCAATAGGGGGTTCTCTTACATGTATTTATGCATTGTAATGTTCAGTTATGATCATCCCATCTGCCCTCCAGACAATTCATCATCGATATTGCCAGAAGAAAGTATGGTATTTGGTTGCATCCAGTTTTTGAAAATCTTTTCTATTGATGGCATTTTAAGAATCCCAAGAATAACAAATAAATTGTATTGCTTTCTCTCACATGTTGATATTGACAAGCTCCATATATATTTCTCTCACATGTTGCTATTGACTGAAAGCTTTGTACTTTATGGGAAAATAATATCATCAGATATAATATAACCGAGATGAGGTAGCAAGTACCACACAATGACAGCAATTGGAGTTAAACCTTTGAGAAGCCTGGGTACATTTTCAAGCAGATATTTCAAAGTATGTCCTCTGTTGTCACATTTTACAAACCTCTACAAACCTCCCACACAAAGCCTTTGTTCTTCCCAGTTTTCCCCCTCCTACTTCCTACTATTTCCCCTCAACAGCCTCAAACAACAGATGTGACTAAAGAGTAGCTTTGAATGATTCATAGATTCATCTCAGCCCCCTGCAGATTTTGCCAGGACCAGCCACAGCTGAAGCCAATTCCTCCTGACTTTGGCCAGTAGTGGCCCCCCTGTACACATGTGACCGTAAAACAAACGTTTTTATACCATGTGCAGTTGCGAAGTGTTTAGATAATGGTTGCACGGCATTCACGTTCACAAAAATCACCAGTCTCCTCCTTACGCCATTGCAGCATCAATGTAGATTACTTTCCCCCAAGAACCGAGACTATTCAAACTAATCCTCAAAATTTAATACAAATCTGTTTTGCCCTCTTGACACGGCTACTCCAGGTTGAAAGCTGTATCCCCAGAAAAAATGCAATGGCCTTGCTTGATGCCTCAACTCTTCTGCATGGCCCTCAACTTTACTGTGCTGCATTGTTGTCTATGTCTTAATATGGTTTTTTTCTCCTTTTTTTTACCCTGTTACCCGTCATCACAGAAGGAGTGCTCTGGTGTCTGTCTAGCTAGGTGGATTTGCATATCGGCAGACACATGGCAATGGCTGAAAGCCCTCATGCACACCAGCTAGTAAACCCAGCACAGCCCTTATCTGTTTGTTGATGTGTTTATGTTATTTCTCCCTCAGACCTCGGCGAGAACAGCTCTGACCCCAGACACACCCCAGGTCCGCCACTCTCCTCTCACGTTGTCATATCAACTGTTGCTCCAGCTGCTCCAACCTCTCATCAGCTCTGCACACAGGCACATGACAGACAGAAAAAAAACACACAAAGCTACCCCGAATAAAAATGAATACATTCAGTAGCAATCAGGCTGTCTCGCTAACCCCAACAACAACTACATTGTCTCCCTTCCTCATTACAATGGCTCTGATGCCTAAGTCACTGCATGGGTTGGCGATGCATACTCTATACCTATATATCACCAAGAGTTTCAGGGTTTCCTACTGAAATGTCCAAAACGACCAATAATTCCCAGTCCTTACAGACGTTTATTTTATCTACCCTCTGGGTCTCATTTTAACACATAGAATGCAGGCAGCCATACAATTAGACTGTACACATTTGCCTCACACATCACCACCCCCCACCTCACAATAGAATCTGATTAATACAAGGCCCTTAACAAATTCCTTTATTTCTTCCTAAAAGGATAAGGTCTGCCCAACTGACACGGGCCTTGCATTTATTGGCTATGCATTTCAGTTCCATAGCCCCTCAACTGGTCTAGGTATACCTCACATATGTTATTCCAGGCAAGCTTGCTAGAGTTTCCCCTGGCCAACCATACAATAACATGTCTGGCTGGGTAACTAGGTAGGTAGGGTCCTGGCAAACTTAACTATTGCAAAGTTACATTTTCTGAGCATCACTTCAGAAAAGGCACTGGGCATATCAAATTAATTTTTCTTGTCAGGATTGTCTAAAAGTGATTCTTTTGTCGAGATCACCACAAAGTGAGGACACATTATTGCATTACCGGATCTATGTTATACACATCTGCAAGTCTGCACAACGTCTCCATTAACCTAATGCCTGCAAATAAGGAGATGGTCTACCCTCAACAGCACAGTTCCTTCTAGCAATTATTGAAGTCTCTGACCACACTATAACCCTACAGACACATGAACGCACTTTACATGCAAACTACATCTTAAATGGTTTCATTTCACCTAAAATCGATCTTCACTTCTAAACATCACTGAACTCTATTCTAGCAAACTATTGCATTTTATGCATAATCACTGCCCTGTAGGTGAAATGGTATACAATTGATAAAGCTCAGATCAAAAAGGTTTTCAAGCAACTTACATGGAAGTGTAAGAGTGTCCGTTTTCAACTACTGTATATTATACTGACAGAAAATGTATTATTCTGTTAAATCTTTTGGAATGAAACACTTTAATATGACATTTGGCAAGGCCTCGGTTGTAAAGAGGTTTTAAATCTCAATGTGACTTGCTAGTAAAATAAAGGTTTATATGCAATATGAATGACAGGAAAGCATGGACATTGTAAGGAGAGGACACACCTTTCTACAGTTTTTTCAGGTTCTTTCTTAATAAGTAAAAGCATCTGTTTGCAAATCATATTGTATTACTGGAGAACATTACTATATTATTGACACAATATTGTGAACCCTGCTGAATAAATGGATAGATGTATCAATAGCGACAAGCACTGCTCAATAAATAGATGTTCAAGTCCTTGTAATAAGTAAATTAATAATCGTTAAATGACTAATGGAGGTGATTCAGGTACCACAATAGGCCGCAATTATGGCAGCCGGGGAAGGGCACTTTCCTGAAAATACATTACGTTCATCCTCACAGGCACTGACCCAAAATGGAATATGTTTATTAAGACTAGGCATCGGGTTGGTCGATGAAAGCAATGATAAACGAGGAACATGCCCGCTATCCAATCTCCACTCAGCATTGCAGATTTGCAAGCGACGCACAGAATGAAACGTAATCGATCAGAATGACAGAAATACCTTCATACTGTTACATTCATAAGTGACCTTTCATCATTCAATTCGTTCCTAGTTCAGGCGGGGTTAATTTAGTCACCCATGCAATCGCTAAAGAGATCGCTAACAATAGCTAGATAACATTAGCTAGTTAGCAAGATAGATAAGAGCTAATGTATCGTTAAAACACTAGTTGCTGTATGCTATGTAGAAACTATGTTCTGTATTACTATACTGTTGCATTCATAAGCATCATCCAAATAGTTTCAAGTTTTGTTCAGCCAGTGTCAATTTAGTCGCCTGAGCAATGACTGCCTAATGCCATTGGCCATACTAAAGGCCTAAATATACTTCACTTTAAATATGCGTACGCGTACGTAAAATGGCTGCCACGTGTATCTTGTGGTCGTTGGGTGTGTACTTTGTGCACGTCCTCAAGAAATTAAAATGACCTGTACACAAGGTACAATACCGACATAAATCATGGGTGCAGGGAAGAAAGAGGAGGGTGATGGCAAACTGCTCTGCCTCATCCACTAGCTCACTGTGCGTATTGCCGCTGTTTCTGCCGTCTTCTCAAGATATACATCAAAACAACCTTGTGCAGGATCAGAAGTAGTGTTTTGTAGCGTTTTGTCAATGTATGTCGGGCAGAGACAACTTTGCTTCAGCTCTGACCTGCCCCATAGTGGATATAGCTTTTAAACATCTAGACAGACAAAAAGTACATAGTGGAGTATGTGAAAATGCCAACGTTGCCACTTGCGTACATGTGATTAAGTGAAGTATATTTAAACCCTAACACTGCTGCAAAAAGAGTGCATAAAATGCTAGTACGTCACTACAAAGAAAGGCAGCTATGTCAACTCCCAAGAGTCAACAGTCGGAAGTGTTTTTCAATGCGTGAGTTGAGGCTAGAATTTGGCTTTTGGATTACTGCTGCTATTGCCCTGTAGACCAAGTTACCGTTACCATTTTAGTTGCAAATGGCATCAAACACGCTGTTAACAAACCCATTGTTACTGACGGACTGCTTTTAAGTAAGTATGTGAAATCATAATTTATTCAGTCGTTCTGCTGTTTTAGTTGACAATTCACAAATGATAAATGATTCCCAGATTCTTTAGTAAGCACAATACTGCTGATTTCTGGAAAGTATTCAGCAATTACTTCATTAATTGGGTGAAAGCTGTGCATGGGTTGTGTCCTGTGAATTAGCATTATTGTTGCTATTGGTCTGAAGACACACAAGAGGTTTCTATGCAGAAAGGTGTGTAATATTCTGTCAAATATATTGGTTAAGGTTTAGTTGTACATTAGTTGTACATTTTGATATCAGTGATTTGGTACACAAACCAATTTTAGGAATTTACGGATGTACAAAGAGCATATACTTCGTATATATATATCAAGTAACTTTACTTTTATATTTTGCAAACTTTTTGTTGAGATTTGAAAAGACGCTTATCTCACTGTGTGACCATGTAAAATTTTAAATTCACACAAATGACATTTGCTACTTCACTCATGAAGTTCTTCCATCTTAACACTACTATAAGACAAATGATTGTCAATAAAGAACCTAGAACCTAAGAACCTAAGCCATTGAAGGCATGGAAATCCAGAAATCTTGACCACGGAATGTAGTATGCATTGACTAGTATGCATTTTTGTCACATCGCATGCTTCCTTGTTTGTGCTTTTATACCTGGGATGCTGTTGAGAGGGTGAAGGAGAGGTTCCATCAAAGGGACTGCTTTATAAGGACATGTCCTTCTCTCAATCCAAATGGGTTTTGAAGGTAAAGGCTGTGATCTATGTGCAGTTGCTCAAACATGGGTCCACTGAACTGTCCGTGTCACCGCCAAGTGTCCAGGGATCTGTTGTGTGTGGTCTACTCAATGTGCAAGGAGAAAGATCACCTGGATTATTAACAACATGGAACTTCTCTGACGTGTTCACGGAACAGGGGCTATTCTTACCTGGAGCATTGTTTTCTCTAATTATGAAGCTCAGTTCCTCTGCCATAATGGCGAACAGCCACGAGCTCTTTACAATCTGTAGAGCAAGAGCCTTGTGGAGTATGTTTGCTCTTAATCGCAAAATCAATTATGCTGTTTTTTATAGCACACTGCAATTAAAAGCCTCTTTACTCAAACATTAAGGAGCAATGCTCGCATCATCACCAGCTGCAGAATGTTAAATTGAAGGAGGACATTCTGGAATGGAAACAATGATGCTTAAAACCTACAAAATTGCAAAAATGAGATGAGATGATGCCGGAATGTAACAATCTAAAAACAAACAAACCCAGTGAGGCAATATTGGGGCTGCACCTCTGACTACTGTGCCATTTAGTTTATTCAGCAAACGTATTTTATGCATTATCATATTAAAGGTTATGCTTGCATATTTCAAAATTTTATTAGATTTTTATAATTGCCTTATGTTGCAAAATAAAAAAGACAAATGGCCAGCACTTCCTTTCATGAGAATGATTTATTCTATGCTAATGCAATATATGGACACATTGTTGCATGTATCCGCATTACTTTGACCATTTACAGGGCTGACCATTGTTGTCTGTGATGTGTGTACTTTACATAACTAGTCTTAGTAAATTGGTCCTCAACTTAATGTTGACTGTGACTGGATTGAATCTGCTTTTTTTTTTGCATTGTACTTATCACTTTATGAACAATATGGCCCTCAGTGTGTTGTTCTTAATGGTCTGCATAGTACTATTGCATATCTACTGTAAATATCGGGATGCAATGGCCATTATTTTAGTTGTGAATTTGATAGGTCAATTCTTAGTCAACATATTTTTAAGGACATTCAATCTCAAAGGTTGCTGACTAAGGCCATTGTGCAATACCATTCTATATTGAATCGAAGTGATTTGAAAAGGTGGTTACATGGCCTGAAAAAAATCCATGACTGTGGCTTAAATGAATGGACTGACTTATCCTTGCATTAAAGCCTTTAATTTTTAAACAGACCCTGAGTGTTTGGGAGCTTTTACAGATCATTTTGCTAACAGGCAGCAGAGGCAGAGGCGCTATAAAACTGCATTTTTCAGTAGCTTATATCAGAGTTTATAGTTTATAGTGATTTGCTTAATATTGATCTGGGCCCGTATTCACAAAGAATTTAATCTTACCACTAGGAGTACTTCTAAATCGCACTAAAACCTTTTAGTTAGGAGTCCCACCTTAAAACCTATTCACAAAGCTGCAAAGACAAACTCCTACTAAGGAATTCCTAGAATTTTCAAGCTAAGAGTGAGGGCGGAGTTGACGTCGTTGCTATGGATGACGTTGTTTCTCATGAACGAGCTTACTCAGAATGCCCACAGCGATTGGCTGATATAGGGGATGGGTCTCTGCCCGTGATTTAAACCTAGCAAATAAATGATATGCTACTGTAAATGGGTTTGTAGGCCTACCTGTTCCTGTTATATTCTAGTGGTGTAATGGATCGCAGTTGATCCGTGATCCATACGGATCAACCCCCACGGTTCGGCACGCATATGATCCGCGGATGAATAGCTAAATTGAACCATCATAGAGAAATACAGTTTTTCTGCCGCTGTCACGTTTTAAAGTAACAATTCCCTAAATCTAGATGCAGAGTTACAGCGAAGAGATAGACAACTATGTATGTTTTGGTTTGCTTTGTTTTTCATACTAAATGCCTTTCTGGGAGGCAGGTTTTTAGAAACGCGACCGAATTAAATACAATTTAAACATTAGTGATCTTTTAATTTTTTATTAAATTAATTCAGGCATAAGACCACCCTAGTTAAATCGCCTAAGGCATACTGAATCTAAAAATGTATTTTGTGAAATTTTCGAATAAAGATTTAGTGAAATAACTGAAATTGAAAACCTGAAATTATCATTCATTCAATTCCTTGAGAATAGTTCCTGGTAATTTTTGGTGGAAACGCGCCTTTGGTCCCCGTTATTTATTTTTTTGCTGATCCGAAAAATGATCCGATGCACCCCTATTATATTCTAATAAAGATTCTAAAATACAAATGTAGGCTACGTGTCACTGATTTAACATGAAACCAAGAATACTGACTAGTTAATTGGTTACATGTCTGCATCTCGTAAACAATCAGCGGGTATCTATATATAATATATATTATATTATATATATAATACCCTCGCGATTGAGGCGGTACCTTTTTATGAGCTTTGTATATCTCCTGTGTTGACGCGATTGCGACAACGATTGCCGGCAGCAGCAGATTTTCGGATCGCCGTGAGTAGGTCTTTAGCGACTTAGAAGTCCTCTTGACTGCTTGGACTTAAGCTGTTTTTAGCTCTCAAACCCTTTGTGAAATACTCTTATCCCCAAAATTTAGGAGTCCTAAATTTATGAGTGACACGCCCATTATTTTTCGGAGTTGCTCCTAAATTGCGGAGTTAGGACCAACTTTTACCCTTAAAATGCTTTGTGAATATGGGCCCTGTACAATACATGTCATAAAAGCTGTCCATATATTTGTGTAGACATTGTGTATATGAAATCATGGGATCCATAAATTCAAAATAAAGTTTTCTGAGCAGTTCCAAAGAATCTTATGATTGATTGCTTGCTGCAGTAGCTAGTTAGCTATGTAACACTGGATTTTTATTTTCCAGAACTTCCTAGCTAGTAAGGTCAAACAGTGGAGGCGAATTGTAGCTAAGATTGTCATCTAGAAGGACATATCCTTTTCGCACCAAAAAAAAAAAAAAAAAAAACGTGCATAACAGTGGTAAGGTATTTTTCTGTTAAATATTTGTTCATTGCAAGTGATTGCAAGCTATCGATAGCTTACTAGGAGCATGGCTAATGTTAGTTAGCTGAATAAGACCTAAGATAGCCAGCTGTTTTTCATTCAGCGTGCTATGAGTATGAGTAGTGATAGGTTGTTCAAGAAGGATTCATTCTTTTTTAACAAACACACAAAATGAACTGCATCACCACCAGGAAACAATTTGTTCATTTGATTCTTTTCACTCTCTTGGGCTGTGATGGCTAGTGGGCGGATTCTCTTTGAATATTTATAATGAGAGCCAGCATCAGCAATTATAGAGGACATTTTCACTGTAAACTGTGCCAAATTACATTATTTTAACAAAGGAGTTATGTCAGCTACTAGTCTCAATAATGTACTATTGTAGTCAGAAGATGACAGCAAATTAATTGAAACAATGGCCAGTATTTATTTTAAAACATAATCGTGTATAAACAGACCAATTGAGGTGAGAACTTGAGTGAGAAATAGGGTGTCAAACTTGTTTTATCAGTGCACATCTGCTAGCTTGTAGCACAGATGTTATTACTGCAAGGGGTCACTGAACAAATCTGTGCTGAATGAAGGCAGGCTACACATGGGTTCATGTACAAAAGACTAACCAGAAGTAGTACTAATAGAATCAGTGAACAAATCATTATTCTGAACTGAATCAAAGATTTGAGTCCCTGAAATGAACTGAAATTCCCACCACTAAGTGTTAATTTATACAATGGAGGCTGCTGTGAATGCTAGTTTGCTTCTTTTCTTAAGGATCACATGGATACAATTACACATACTTGACAAGTTCCTCTATCGAATCACATCAATATCATATCGATTCCAGTTTTGTCATTGAGTGATTTCTGTAAATCTCAAGAAAAATAATCTAGACTGGAATCACTGGACAATGAGAGGCCAAGATGTCTAGTTTCTGTTAAACTTTAAATGGAAAAACTGTATAGTCGGGAAAATTTCCAATGAGCTGCATACAGCAACAGCTTGGCAAACTGTTGTTTGCATTAATTGTTTTGTCAGTTATTCCCATAGAATATGTGGGCAAAGAGAGTGAACTAACATTTGCTAGCTAGAATCTGTTTTTAGTAGCAAAGAAGGCTAAATTCTTCTACAGGTAGCTAGTAGTGGCAGTAGCTAGTGGCATTTCCATGATTATTTATGTTAGTTAAGTTATGATTTCAAATGCAAATAGCGTTAGGTAAGCTATTTATAAGTCATGATTTTTTTCTAACGTAATAAATGGAAAGGTTTTGTGATGTTAACATTACAAACTAATATGTGTATAGGAACGATAAATGTAAATTGTTCTAACCTGCTTCCCAGACCTGGCGAGTGCTCGGGGTGGGGGCTGAGGCAGTGCAGCCCCCAAACAAGACCTTGCTAGAAAATATGAAATGGCCCTGGTCAGGCTCATAGCTAATTTTTCACTCTGATGTGGTATAACTCAAATTCTGGGGATGTGCTTGGATAATAAACCATTGGTCAGTTACTACTTCTGATGAGTCCCACAATAAAGTGGGTGCATGAAATAATAAACTGCCACAAGGCAACCAAATCCATTGTACTGTGGCCATGTTACTGTGGCCAATGTGATGAGTCCCACAATAAATGTACTGTGGCCAATGTACTGTGCATGAAATAATAAACTGTGGCCTATGTACTGTGGCCTATGTACTGTGGCCAATGTACTGTGGCCTATGTACTGTGGCCAATGTACTGTGGCCTATGTACTGTGGCCTATGTACTGTGGCCTATGTACTGTGGCCTATGTACTGTGGCCTATGTACTGTGGCCAATGTTGAAAATAGTCACTGGGTCGCAGGCAGGGCTGGACTGGCTATATAGCAAGATTTAGGGCCGGTATAATTATTATTTTTGATTAAAAATATTTTTTTTTTTTTTTTTTTTTGTCATCTAACGGCCAACAAAAAATGGACACCGGCCCAAGATGGCGCTGTGATCTGCCCCAAAATGGACACGGCCCTTGTTTGGTTGAGCCAAATGGCAGGGCCTATTTTTTTTCCATCGCAGGCAAGATTTGGAAATTGAATGGCGCTTGCCTTGTTTGTTTCGTTTATGAGGAATTGCCTTTGTCGGCATTTGTGTATGAGCTCTTCAAATGCAGATTCCAAATTGGCGTTCCCTCAGTTTGTGTTGACTACCCATGCGCTAGAAAAGGAGTTAACACCTAGTGCAGTGTAAAAATTTTCTCTCTGGAAAAAAACATTGTTCGGGGCAGACAGAAGACCTGAATTATATATGACCAGCAGATTCTGAGATGACAATTACCACAGAGAAAGACATAGGAGAATGAGAGTCAAGTGCAATAACCAGTCAGGCCACACACCTATCCCCAATGTGATAAATCACTCATGAGCTACGATGTGCAAATGGCAAAACTACTCATGAAATATTAACAAGGATTATGAGGAGGTTTTCTTATTCATGATAATCGTCTGTGCTCTCTGAGGTAAGTGTGTTTTAATCTGCCATCAATAATTTGTGAGGCTATGAACAAAAAAATAATAAACTATGATTATTATTATAAAGTTTTTTTGTCACAGTATTTTTTTCTCCAATTCATTGTTCAAAGTGATATCAGTAGTCCCCAGGAAGCAGTACCCTCTGGTACAGTTGAATTCTCAAAATCTGAGGTCCGTGTCGCTTACTATGTTGTAAACATAAGACATATTAATTGATCCAAATGTAATCCTAGGTGGTTTGATTGAGTTTTCAACCTAACTGGACCAAAAAAGCTTTGTTCTGTGAGACTGGTGGTGGCCATGGCAGACATAGGGCTCTAGTTTTGGTGAGGACGTTAACAAAAACGCACCTGGATGATAATGTAATTGCAGTTTCACCCGTCACAAACTGAATATTTCACACCCAATAGTTTTAGGGTGACCCGATTCAAACAGTCCAAATGCAGGACACGTAGGATGAATTCTGTTTGGAATAGAAAAGTAAGGGAGCATTTTTCTTTTCCTTTTTTTTTGCTGATGAAATTGTTGAGCTGTGGTGTGTGTGTGTGGACGGGGGCATAGTTTTTAAGTCCAGTCCAGATGTCTAGTGTACCTATATTTTCTAAGCAACAAAGTTTGTACTCAAACAAAGAAATACTGTAATACTCAAAATAAGGAAGTGATAAAAATCAATTTACTGAAGAATTAAAATGTGGGACATCTGGTCATCCTAGTTACTTTAGTATTTATGCCTTCTAATTATGTAATCAATTGTATTAGTGAACACAAGTCTCATAACTTGATCTTCACAAGCCATGGTTCGTGCTTGCACTTCATCAAACATGATTAAATTTCCAGATTATTATGGCAAAGTTATTAAAGGGGGGGGGAGCTGATAATCTGATTGGCCATACTGAACCAAACCCTCACCACCTCCACAGGTAATTTATTATTCTTAAACCAACCTCTTTTACAACTGTGCTGCAGGTGTGCTAACGTCTCTCGTCAGGAAACTACTGGAATGTACGGCTTAAATCGCCTATGTTCTGGATTAGCGCTACTGCCTGCGCATTGTGCTTTGGCAACAAAACTAGAGACCGTAGAGTGGTAGAGTCCATGTTTGTGGCAAAATGTAGGACATTTGTTGGCTTTCAAGACTCAAAATGTCCCCCCTGATGAGCTAGGGGGATTTGGTTTCCTTTAAAAGGGGCTGTTTTGTTTGCAAACTATAAATGTCACAGAGTCACATGTGACAGAGCCTCAACTGCTCTCACCAGAACAATAATCATTGTTAGCAAAAACAATAAACTTGACGACGTGGGATAAAATATAAAAAAGCCCCTTCAGCACTTAAGCCAATACCTGCACGTAATAATACATGAGTCACTAATAGCCTTTGGCTTGGCCGTCATTTATTGAGTGTGTTCGCGTCACTGACATGCATTCCGCAATTACGTGAAGTGAAACGCAGTATGTGACTCAGAGGCCAAGGCCCGTCTCCTCTCGCTCTCTTTGTGGGAGGTTTAAAGATTTAATAGAGAAGTTACGGAGGATAATTAGACCAGCAGGAGAGAGTGTAGCCTATCAGGGGAGTGTGGCCTCTCAGAGGGAATACGAATGACAGAGAGAGAGAGAGACGGAGAGAAACTTCATACTTCACAGCACATTTAACAGTGATAAAGAGAGGAAGAGAAATAGAAAGGCTAACAGAGAGAAAGGGACAGAGACAGAAGACAAGGGAGAAAGTAAGAGTGAGAGGAGGGGGGGTACAGTGTCTAGAAGGGAAAAAAAGCAGTATGTGCAGCAGGCCCCATCTGGGATGCAGATGGAAGAGAGAGCTTTACTCATTCTTCAGCAGAGCTTGATGATGGGGCTGGATGTTATTGACAGAAATGAGCTGGGATTCCTTCCATGTTACTTTCTGCTTGGCAAATCATGCATCTGCATCAGGATGCCTGCACAAGGCCAGGGAAATGCAATGACATGATAGAAGAACATGCATAATGTTAGGTAGAAATAAGATAAATATACCATCCAAATATATAATCCAAAATGATTTATGAGTTTTTTTAGAACTTTTGTACTGGTCAAGCTTTCTGTGGGCAAGGTTTTGTATGTCAGTGACACAAACTTCGCAAAGGAAATTACAAAGTCCTTTTTGTAGATAGGTTCAGATGCACTCTGAATATGTATAGCTGCCGAATAGCTGAAAAGAAGCTTCTAGATTCTCAGCTGCTCTAAGTGCTTTTTGATGAATCAAGATTCTGTGGCAAAGTAGCGCTTTGAATTTTAAGTACTGCGAACACATATCCTGCTGCAGCTGTCACACTATCAATCGAAAACCAATTCAAAGTGAAGCACACTGCTAATAGTTTTACACCTTCTACATTCGGTTGCCCATTTATACAGCATGGGGAAATTGCATCCATGTGTGATGGAAATGTACTACCCCTTTCAGTTCCCGTTTCCAGTATTATAACTACAGTATCGTTTCTACATACACTACTCCGCAAGAAATCCACAACAAAAAAGGAGAAAAGTGAAATGGGAGATTCAAACGTGCACAAGAGAAAGCATCCCTTTACCAGGGATTAACAGGATCATTGTATGAATGAGAGAGAGTAAATAAGAGAAGATTTGTCCATTTAAAAAAAAAATACTGTACAGACCACTCCTTCCAGTAATGACTTAAGAGTTCCAGGCAAACAAGAGCCCGGGGAATTCTATGCCATTAAGCAAATGGGTTAAACCTCAGAGCCTGCTGGGCAATGCATTAATTAGAAGAAATATTATTGGGCCGCACAATACAAGCTTTTGAAGGCGGGAAGAGAAAGGAATACAATTTGTAAATGACAAATTGCAATTAAAGTTTGTTTTCAGGTGCACTGATCAGATCAGTTTATTCATCAAACACATTGATTGTGGGCAGAGCCCAAACAAAATAGTTTTATCGTGCATGTATTTCAGTCCTCCACCACCAAGGCGTCAATGGAGCATCTATTTCAATAATGTGTCAAACAATCCTTCAATTAATTGCAGCAATCATTACAGTTATTATTTTTAGACACACCTATTACAATAACTGTTATTTCTAGACACAACTATAACACTTAAAGACAAAAACTTTACAAAATTACTATGAAAAAGGTTTGCAGTCTGGATGTAGAAAATCTCTCACATGATTCTTTTCACACTGAACTTCAATATTACGAACATCACATTAAGGAAACTTGCCAGATGTCTATCCTCCTGAAAAACATTTCCCACGGCCAAACACTACTTGTTAGTTATTATGAATTCTGTTGATGCCTAGAGAGCAGATTTACACACATAGGCTAAAGGTCCATTTACAAGAAGAGTTGGTAAACCAACTCACAATTA
The DNA here is from genome assembly GCA_029706075.1 of Aldrovandia affinis. Classification (NCBI taxonomy): domain Eukaryota; kingdom Metazoa; phylum Chordata; class Actinopteri; order Notacanthiformes; family Halosauridae; genus Aldrovandia; species Aldrovandia affinis. The sequence continues at coordinate 645,114 of JAINUG010000118.1, forward strand.
GTACATTTGAATACAGAATTTGGAGTTAAACTTTTTCCTTTTGTTAAATGTGCGACATTCACAGCTGCCCTGGTTTTTATTTACATGCCCCTACTGCAAGCAGCTTTTTAAAAAATGTGTTTGCTTTACTGTACTTTGTAACGACAGTTAAGCTTATTTTCTTTTCCCCGTTCCTCAATTTAAATTGTTCCTAAATTTTTATATACATAAAACGTTCCCAATGTTACAGGTATGATACGCAGACGCCTGCAATGATGTCTTTTGCCGTTTTACTGCACTGATCTTGTACGCTAACTTTGATTGTATAAGAGCATCTGCTAAATGTGAGGGTGGTTAGTGATTGGTGCCACTCGCAGAACCCCGGGGAATCTATAAGTTAGGCTGTACTGCCCTACAGTCTAACCATTAACTCTGAAGATCAGAGAAATAGAGAAATAATAACAAACAGGGGGAAACAGAAATAATCACCCAACGGATGACCAAGTGCCACAAAGACACAAACGAACAAAATAAACCAAAGACAACCGAGTTGTCCGAACAAAATAATAAACGGCTAGAAGAGCCAAATAAATAACGAAAATGAAAACCCAAAACACAGTCTAGTTTGACTGCTAGAAAGAAACCAAACTGAATGCCTACAGGAAGATAGGATACTAAATAAGGTTTCAAGAAATAAGTCCTACATTGATAAAGGGATACTTGGAAGGAGATAAATTCTTATCTAAATAAGTATCTAAAGATGACACGTCTTTAAAAGACACGTTCAACCGTACCGGCTAAATCGTAAAAATGGCTTACGATTTGGCGTTTTGAACGAAGCCAGGTGCGGGTATTTATAGGGGGATGATAAGTGATTAAATTCAGGTGTGAATCCTCAAGGAAAGCACAACACTGCCATCTGGTGGTGGTTCAGGGGAACAACCATGACAGGACCCCCCCCTTAAGGGACGACTCCTGACGACCCTTCAGAACCACGCCGGTGAAAATCTTGGATCAAAGATGGATCCAAGATGTGCCGGGACGGAACCCAACTGCGCTCCTCAGGACCGTAACCCTCCCAGTCCACAAGGAACTGAGTTCCCTGCCTACTCGCCGCGAGGCCACAATATTCCGTACCGTGTAAGCAGGACCCCCTCCAATGATACGAGGCGGCGGCGGTATTTCGGGAGGCGCTAAGGCGCTAATAAGTAGTGGTTTTATGCGGGATACGTGAAACGTGGGATGTATCCGCATGGATTGTGGGAGCTGTAAGCGAGCGGTGACCGGGTTGATTTTATGGATGATTTTGAAAGGTCCAATAAAGCGCGGCGCGAGTTTCCGAGGACTCTACCCGTAATGGCAGATCCCGAGTAGAAAAGCCACACCCGTTGCCCCCACCCGATATGATGGAGCAGCCCGTCGACGACGGTTAGCAAACTCCCTCTGGCGATCCACGGCACGCAACAGTGCCGCCCGAACCCTCCGCCAGGTGGCCCGACAACGTCGCACAAAGGCCGCTGCGGGAAGGCACCCCTGCGTCACCCTCCAGCTCAGGAAACAGAGGAGGTTGAAACCCAAATTGAGCCTCGAACGGAGAGAGGCCAGAAGAGGCATTACGCAGGGTGTTATGGGCGTACTCCGCCCAGGCAAGATGCCGACTCTCACGATGTGGGATTGGAGGAGGCCAGACACCGGAGAGTGTTCTCCATAGTCTGATTCGTGCGTTCAGTCTGTCCATTGGTCTGAGGGTGAAAACCCGAAGACAGACTGACCGACGCCCTAAAGGGAACAAAAGGCCCGCCAGAATCTGGCGAAAACTGAGGCCCCCGATCAGACACCACGTCTTGCGGCAACCCATGAAGGCGAAAGACATGGTCCACCATCAGGCGAGCTGTCTCGAGTGCGGATGGCAGTTTAGGAAGTGGAATGAAGTGGGCCGCCTTGAAAACCTGTCCACCACTACCAGAATGACCGTAAGACCATTCGAACTGGGTAGGCCGGTGACAAAGTCCAAGGCAATATGGCTCCAAGGGCGATGCGGAACAGGTAAAGGCCGAAGTAACCCTGACGGTGCCAGCTGTGAGCCCTTGTTGCGAGCACAAACAGTACAGGCTGCCACAAACTCCCGCACATCCTTCTCCATCCCGGGCCACCAGAACCGTCTGCCCAGGAAATCGTGCGTACGATGTATGCCCGGGTGACCCGTGAGCCGAGAGGAGTGCCCCCACTGAAGAACTTGGGCGCGTGCTCTGACGGAACAAAGAGACACCCCCGGACCCCCGCCAGGACCCGGCTCAAGGCGCTGAGCCTCGTGCACCACTTTCTCTATCTCCCATGAGACCGGGGATAGAATTTGTGCTCCTGGGATAATGGGTGTGGGCGAACGGTCCTGCTCTGACCCATCGTACAAGCGGGAAAGAGCGTCTGGTTTAATATTTTTTGAACCCGGTCGGTAGGTCAAAATAAAATTAAACCTAGTAAAAAACAATGCCCATCGAGCTTGCCGTGAATTACGACGCTGAGCCCCCTGGATGTATTCCAGGTTTTTATGGTCTGTCCAGACTGTAAAGGGATGCTCCGCCCCCTCTAGCCAGTGACGCCATTCCTCCAGTGCTAATTTCACTGCTAATAACTCCCGGTCCCCAACATCGTAATTTCTCTCGGCAGGGGAAAGGCTCCGAGAGAAATACGCACAGGGATGAACTTTCTGGTCTAAGGCCGACCGCTGGGATAATATAGCCCCTGCACCGAGCTCAGAGGCATCAACCTCCACAATGAAGGGCAGTGAAGGATTAGGAGAGATTAAAATGGGTTCTGAACAGAATCTCTTCTTTAATTCGCGAACGCCGCCTCTGCCTTAGGAGTCCATTGGAACCGAGAGAGGAGCCGTCTTTCGGGTAAGCACTGTGATGGGGGCAACCACGGAACTAAAATTGCGGATAAACCGTCTATAAAAGTTAGCAAACCCCAAAAACCGCTGCACCTGTTTAACAGAGACCGGAGCAGGCCAATCCCTGACCGCAGTCACTTTATTGGGATCCATTTGGATCCTTCCTCGAAACAATGAATCCTAGGAAGGAAACTGATGGAACGTGAAAAACGCATTTTTCTGCTTTTACAAACAGTTTGGCGTTGAGCAGGCATTTCAGTACCTGTCTGACGTGTTTAACGTGCTCAGAGAGAAGTGGAGAAAATCAGTATATCGTCCAGATAGACGAAAACAGATTTCTCCAACATCTCCCTGAGAACGTCATTCACAAGCGCCTGGAAGACTGCGGGAGCGCACGTGAGACCAAATGGCATGACCAGATACTCATAGTGGCCACTGTGGGTATTAAAAGCAGTTTTCCACTCGTCCCCTGACGAATCCGAACCAAATTATAAGCGTTGCGAAGATCTAATTTAGTAAAAATGGACGCCCCTTGGAGAGACGTTCAAACGCGGAGTTCATAAGGGGAAGGGGTATCGATTCTTACGGTTATATTATTTAACCCTCTGTAGTCGATACAAGGTCGTAATCCCCTTTTTACCGACAAAAAGAACCCGCCCCAGCAGGAGACGTAGATGACCTGATAAAACCGTTAGCTAGAGATTCAGTAATGTATTCTTTCATAGCCGCACTCTCAGGTATAGATAAAGAATATAAGGCTCCGCGCGGAGGAACCGTGCCCGGATGCAGCTCAATAGCGCAATCATAAGGTCTATGCGAAGGTAGTTCAGTAGCCCTTTGCTTACTAAACACTTCGCTCAGATCAGAATAAGCCCTAGGAATGCCGGAAGGCAGCGAGCAAAACTCCGCACTCATGAGTTCCATTCCCTCCTTATCCCTTGAAACTCGTGCTCAATGGGGGCAGTTCGGAATTTTTATGGGAATCGGAACTGGAGTAGCTAACCGATCTTTTGAACTCGTGACCAATTGGGCTCATCGTCCGTAGACGGCATGTCTGCCTCTAAAGAATCAAAAGGTAAGGATTCCAGGTCACTAATCTCCTCGGCCGTGGACTCCTCCAGTGGGACTTCCCAAGCACACTGAGGATCCCATTCGAGTTCGTTCTCCGTCTCATTGGAGTGTACGGATGAGGGAGCATGATTAGGTGAACAGTAAATAGATTCGTCGGTCTCGAATCGGTCTCGTGACTTTTAGACCCACCGAAACCGGAAGACGACGGAATAAAAGGTAAACAACCAAGAGAACATTGATCCCCCCATTGAACAATAGGGTTTTTATGACTACCCCAGTTCACCTGTGGTTGATGTTTTATTAACCAGGAGTGTCCAAGAACTAATGGGTACGTAGGTGATTCGACCAAAAAACTTAATTTGTTCTGTGTGCTCGCCGTAAGCGATCCGCATGTTTACAGTCTCCGTGGATTCCTTAATGCGACCGGAACCCAGCGGACGGCCATCAAGAGCGGTAACACCACAAGATTGTGAAAGAACCCGAACAGGTAAGTGAATTCCTTTAGCCCATCCGAGTCCACAAAACAATCAACAGCTCCTGAATCAAGAAATGCGTTTATTTTAATGTTTTGTCTCCCAGGATAGTTCAACAGGAATGAAGGTTCGGAAAAAAGAGGACTGATGTCTCACTACCGGCCTCCGGCCCGATAATGAGACTATTCGTTTTCCCTTAAGTTTGGAACAATTCTTAATAACGTGACCCGTCAGTCGACAGTACCGACAAAAGTCCGCATCCCCTCTGGCCGGGACCCGAAAACTAGCACTGTCTACTTCCATGGGTTCGTCTGCTTTGCCCAAGCGCTTAGGAAACAGAGGTAAGAATCCTTTCGTAGGTACCAGGTGCTCTCTGTCCCCTCTCTCTTGCTGGCGTTCCCTAATACGGTTATCGATCCGTATAGCGGTGGTAATAAGTTCATCTAGTGAATCGGGAATGCCAATGGTAGCTAGCGCGTCTCTCACCGGATCAGATAGCGCGTTAGAAAACAACGTTAAGAGAGGATTCTCAGGCCACCCTGTAACTCCCCGAGAGTACGGAAGGAAATCGAGAATTCCGCCACGCTTTGGTTACCCTGGCGCATGCGCGTCAATTTAGTCGCAGATTCGCTGTCGTGAAGCTCGTGGTCAAAAACCAACTCCATTGTCTTCATTAAACCCAGCGAGTCTGTCAATACCGGTGCTTCAGAGCGAATAAGAGGTACTGCCCACTCGAGGGCTGCCCCGATAATAATGATAGCACGAGTGCCACTCGCGACTTCTCTGAGCTATATCTAGATGGCTGAGTCTGGAATACGATTTGGCACTGAGCTAAAAAACCCCGACATTTACCGGACTCGCCGCTAAAACGAGGAGGAAGCTGAATCTTGCCTCTCGTAATCCCTCTCCCACAGGTGTGCCCCAGCGAGGAGTGACGACCGGATTAGGACCGGCGAATCCCACCGCAGTTTTGGGGACGACCGTCGACCATTGTCTGGATCAAGCCCTCCAGTATTTGAACAGACGAGACCATACTAGCCTGGTTGTCTTGCATGACTCGTTGTTGTTCTAATAAAATTTCTATGGCCGTTCTCTGTCTCTCCATTTCGCTATTTTGCAAACCTGCTAGTGGATCGATACCGCGGGGATCCGCTGACGCCGTGTTCATGGCGAAATCGTACTGTGAGGGTGGTTAGTGATTGGTGCCACTCGCAGAACCCCGGGGAATCTATAAGTTAGGCTGTACTGCCCTACAGTCTAACCATTAACTCTGAAGATCAGAGAAATAGAGAAATAATAACAAACAGGGGGAAACAGAAATAATCACCCAACGGATGACCAAGTGCCACAAAGACACAAACGAACAAAATAAACCAAAGACAACCGAGTTGTCCGAACAAAATAATAAACGGCTAGAAGAGCCAAATAAATAACGAAAATGAAAACCCAAAACACAGTCTAGTTTGACTGCTAGAAAGAAACCAAACTGAATGCCTACAGGAAGATAGGATACTAAATAAGGTTTCAAGAAATAAGTCCTACATTGATAAAGGGATACTTGGAAGGAGATAAATTCTTATCTAAATAAGTATCTAAAGATGACACGTCTTTAAAAAGACACGTTCAACCGTACCGGCTAAATCGTAAAAATGGCTTACGATTTCGCGTTTTGAACGAAGCCAGGTGCGGGTATTTATAGGGGGATGATAAGTGATTAAATTCAGGTGTGAATCCTCAAGGAAAGCACAACACTGCCATCTGGTGGTGGTTCAGGGGAACAACCATGACACTAAATGCTTAAAATGTAAATGTAATGTAATACGTGGAGAAGTGGCAGTGTTTTTTAATTATACAACACATGTACTAAGTAGGGCGGCACGGTGGTGCAGTGGATAGCACTGTCGCCTCACAGCAAGAAGGTCTCGGGTTCGAATCCAGGCCGGGGGCCTTTCTGTGCGGAGTTTGCATGTTCTCCCCGTGTCCGCGTGGGTTTCCTCCGGGTACTCCGGTTTCCTCCCACAGTCCAAAGACATGCACGTTAGGCTAATTGGAGAGTCTAAATTGCCCATAGGTATGAGTGTGTGAGTGAATGGTGTGTGTGCCCTGTGATGGATTGGCGACCTGTCCAGGGTGTATTCCTGCCTCTCGCCCGGAACGCATGCTGGGATAGGCTCCAGCACCCCCCCCGCGACCCTGACCAGGAATAAGCGGCTTAGACAATGGATGGATGGATGGATGTACTAAGTAGATTTTGGTCAGAGTGCTCCTTTAAATCAAAACATCTCCCATTTCTTCTTATGTGTTTTTAATAACTTTGCTAACAATTGATGAGTTTTGGGGTCTTAGTTTTAAGCTATGGCAGAACTGTCTAATATACTACATGGCCTACATGTAATAACTGCCAATGGACATAAACATTGCACTTTGTCATTATTCTCATGCGCCTGATTAAATGGTATTTGAATGATTCACTGTAATGATTGCCACAATTCATTGAATGATTGTTTGACACATAGCTTGAAATGGAGGCTCCATTGTGAGTAAGTAAGTGAATACACAAGGAATGCTCAAACTGAATTCGAGCAACTTCTGGGGTGTATCTCAGTTTTGAAGCCATTCATTTTCAATGGGACACAAACCTGTTGAAGAAAGTAACAATTAAAATGTGTAAAAAATTGTTGGGGTTGGATTGTATTATTATTTGGAGATAAGCAAAGCCTTTTATTAAGGAATATGGCATTGGCCAAATCAATAAACATTTTAATTGTTACTTTCTTCGACAGGAAAGTTTGCATCCCACTGAAAATGAATGGATTCAAAATGGAGATATGTCCTGTAAGTTTCTTGACTTCAGTTCAGTTCCACTTTTCCAATGTATTCACTTAGGTATTTTAGATACACACCTTAGATATTATGTTTGCTTGATGTTGCTAAATGTCTTAAAATGTCTTAAACTGATTTGTTATAAACATGTCTTAGATCATTTTAAAAAGAAAGTAATTTTAAAATTTGCTTTTAAACTGTTGACTGATTTCTAAGTGGGAATGGGGCATGTTGGGTGCACTAGACTGGACAAACTAAACCATTTTGTCATGATTTCGTTATACAAAATTGTTTGTGTAATCATGTAATATGCAATTGTTTTATTTTTTTCTCGCCAAATTGCACTATAAACTATAATGGCAATGTTGTGTATAATAAGCTGGCAGAGTCATACGTTAACATTCACAGTTTTTACTTTAGCCTATTCAGCTAACAGGGAATTAAATAGTCTTTGACAGTTTTTCATGTCTATGTCATCCCTTCCCAGACAAACACTACTTGCAATTTGGGTGTATGGTTCTCCGTGTTTTAAGCCATCAGTCACAACGTTGACTAACAGGCTACCACAACCCACAATATTGATTTGCTATTTGCTGCTGGAAACAAGGATAAAATACATGTTGTCGTCATTTTAAGGGTCTAAGCAAACAAGATTTACATTTCATGTGCCACAATGATAGCTTTACTTTACATATATATATATAATTTTTCCAGAGATGGCCAGAATTGTTACTTTGGTTTGACACACCTTTGAACAATCATGCCTTTTATTTTCCTTAAAGACAAAACAAATTAAAAATATGTCTAAGGTTTAAGATTGCCTTTGTTTAAAAATGGCAGTGACTTTGTCTATATCTATGCCTGAATGTGCCTATGACTATCAATTTTTCTCTGCCTCTTATTTATCCTAGAATTTCATCCACAGCTCATGGTGTGCTATTCTGCAATATACTATAACATTCAACACTAAATCTAAAATGATTCACAATTATTTGCAAATTTACTTTGGTAAAATACAAACGTATTGTTCCATAATATATTGGATTTTACATTGATGAATGCAAGGTAATCCTTAATTGTTTGCTTTGAACATATGCAATACCATACTATAGCATGTAACAATTCAATGTGATCATATTTATTGTGACAAGGCAATGCCAGTTCCAAGTAGTATACACAAAATAACACATGAAAGAATAGGTGAAGGGGGGCTTTAAATGATCATTTTTGCACAGTAATCTATTGACATGTTAGTGTTTCAAAAACAAATCCTCTATCATTAACAACTCAAAATGTAAGCACGGTCAATTCTGAAAGAGTCCTTACTCTCCAGTCAATAATGTTTTCTCCATTCTGTCATCCGCCTTTATGGGGTTAATGCTGAACATGCTGTCCTGTTGGGAGGGGGGGGGAGGCACACAGAGAGAGCAGAGAGAGATGTCAACTGAAGGAAGGCTAGTTTTATGAGTGGTGATTTTGACTCACTGTAGGCACTAATGGTTTTATGGCTGTTTGATTACCTGTAAACATGTCAGAGAAACAAACAGCCCGCAGACACAGAGGCAATAAGGCCCACACTATTGATCATCACAAAGCACAGAGACACTGTCATTTACTTTGTCCCTATCTCTCAAAGTAAAAACTGATTTATTTCATGCTTGACACATTTTACAGATATTGATAATTACTCCAAACACTCATAAGGTGCACTTTATCTAACAGACATGAAAGTAAAGATTGGACCCATATTCAGTTAAACCACAATGTACTTTCCTCTTAAATAAAAAATCTCATTAAAGAAATTGCACATGTAAGCATGTAAGCAGGCATGACATTTTTCAAATGAGAAACCTATAACCGATGTAAAGCTTCAGAGCCAGCCCCATATTAAGGTCAAGTACATTAAATGTTTGATTCAGTTAAAATAGTACTGTGATGGTAGAGACCCCCTCACTCAGAGACTGACTATAGTGTGTAAAAGATGTAATGGGAGGGTGCTCCAAGAGGAGGCAGGGTTAGGTCACATTTGGTGGGAACGTTGAACCAGCTGTGACTGGGGATTGTGGGGATTATTTTTTTATTTTTATTGTTGAGATTTATTGTTGTGATATACATTGTAACATTGATAGCTATAGTATGTGGAATTTCAGTATACTGATCTGTGTTGGGCTAATTGTAGCAATGTTTAAGTGTAGTATTCTGTGTGTTAATGAGTAAGGATGTACTGAGTGTAAGGGTACCCATTCCCCATTAATACGTCCTCTCATGTGCCATAGGTAGCTATTGCCCATGCCTTCACACCAGTAATTGCCAAAACCCATTTCATTCTAATAAGCTGTGCCATTCAGTCTTGTCAGGGAAGTGCGTGTGTTAGTCTGTCATTGGTTGTCTGTTAAAAGTCTGGGGTTGTCCATGTGGGAGGTTTGCGCAAAAGGGGTGCGGTTGGACACCTCGCAAGGGCCAAAGGTTTGTGTTACTGCAATTTTAATGCCTTGTTAACCTTTTTCAAACAACATCAGTTTGACATTCAGGAGAGGAGGAAATTATGGAGGCTTACAATATGAAATATATGCATTGTATCCCATTAGCATTATAATTCACCAAATGTGTATTCAAAAGGCTGTAATTTTATCTGCTGTTTATTCTGTCTGCAACAGCAGTGGTAATTCCCCAAATTCCACATCAAACATGATTATGTTTTAGTATTTTCTCACTATCAGTAACTAACTTTCTATCAGAAAATATTCTATTCTATCTTTGTCTCAACTAAAGCTATGTTGATCAATCATGCATTTATTCTATAGTTTAAGCTATTTTGATTATGTTCAATATGTCAAATATCAATACGTAATTATTATTCTTATGTGGTGGCTGTTTAGCCAAACAATGTTTTAAAAACATTTCCACTGGGTATTTTGTTTTGCAATTATATTGGCATATATGTGATTATCCTGGCTATATATGTGTGCAAACTGCTAGATATATATAGAAATTCAAATGCTTATAATTTGGCATATGAAATACCTCCTGAAGCTACTGTGTAACCCATAAGCGGTAATGTTAAAATTAGCTAACTATTTTTGTGGACAATAATTTGAAAAGGGAATACTGTCTTTTGTATAAAAAAATGTAAGTGGAATAATTATGTGACAAATGTCTAACGTTCTTGGAGTTCAAGTGCTTTTGTAATTTGATTTGTGTCTTCATTTGTGACATTTTCCAGCTCATAAAAATGTAACTCTTGATTTGATTGTGCTTTTTGCTCTTTGGCATCTGTAATTAATTTACACGTTTATTTGACTGTGGTAAACATTTTAGATTTTTTTTTTTGATTTCCTGATTGTTTTGTTTTTCATTCCTATAGGTCACAGACATTTTCAAACACGTTTTTGAGTGGCTTGTCCCACATTTCTCAATTTGCCTGAATTGCTTGAAAGCAAAAATATGAAGTTGAATATGTATGCCACTGCCCAAGTTATTCTTAATATTGTGAATTCATTTGAACCAATTGGGAATGTACGTTTACATTTACATTTTAAGCATTTATCAGACGCTCTTATCCAGAGCGACTTACAAGATGTGCATTAATACATGGTGTGATCAATCATTGTTCGCGCAAGAGATCAGTGCAGTAATACAGCAATAGACATCATTGTTGGCAGCTGCATACCATACCTGTAACACCGGGAAGGAAAAGTGGTCCCACTTAAAAAAATGTATGTCTGATAAAATTCGGATAAAAGTTTCTTAAAATGTAAATAAAAATAAAAATGTTCCTCCTTAGGGGTTCAATCATATACATTGGGAAGGGAAAACAAGTATTTTTCCCGAGAAGCTCATTGCTCAATGCTCATTACCGTTGCATTTTTGTATAATGCAAATTTAGAATTGACTATAATTCAGAAATACATTGTGCTAATACTTTTTAGTCTAAGGATGCAATGAGGAGCAGTTAATGAGAGCCGTCAACAGGATGAAAGGGGGAGTGGGCCTGAGTGTACTCCTGTGAGGATGGCGTTTCATTGCAGATCTGTGTTTGCTTACAAACCCCTCAACCTTTGAAGATTGCATAATTCCAACAATCTCACCCAATGCTCAAGCTTATTCAGAACAAATCAATGGAGCTGCATAGCAACAGCATGTTCAAGTTATGAGCGTATGCATTGTGGATTACACAATCAGTCTAGAAGTTTTATTCCAGAGATATATGCTATTTAATAAACAAGTGTGATATTTTGTCCCCTTACTGGATAAATCAGTTTTATTAATTAAATCAGCAATAATAATAATAATAATAATAATAGACAAGCCTGACTCTTTAATCCACTGAGTTAAAGATCAAGGTCCCCAGCCAAGGACACTAATCATACTCTTATGACTTCTCCTGGGCTTATGGCACATACTATAGCAAACGCTCACGTGCTAAGTCATGTGCTAACTCACGTCTCTGAAATCCTTTAAATCTGCAAATTGCAAATGTGCTCTTATCAGATTTAGAAGATAGTTAATATGCTTTGGGTTAAGCCGAAACTTCTCCTTGTCCAACCACAACTCATTTCAATTCTCCAAACGTATTTTCAGGACTGCAGGATCGAGTAAGTGCTGATGTGGATGCTTGACCCTTTTCCACTTCAAATATAATTCAGCGATAGTAAGTACCGGCGTGTAGCGTGTAAAATTTGACCAATTACACTGAAAAACAACATTTTAAGTAAGAGATAATAGTAGATACAGAGTTGTCAGTACATAAGAAGTAATAAGAGTTGTCAGCACATAGCCAAGATAATGTTTGCTCGCTGCTTGGATTTCCCATATTTTTAGGCTTTTGCTAACCATTGTCTCTCAGTTAAAACATCATTATTTGGGTTTAATGTCCAGACTTTTTTCACTAGAAGGTAATCTAATCATACGTATGTATGGATGTTACCCATAATTGTGTATATAACCTGTAAATACAGTGTGTTACACTAGATTTATTCATGTGGTACACAAGCACTGCTTAAGTAGTTGTGACAACAACTACTTGTTTGTCTCCGACCTCCAACCTGCTTGTCTCCAACCCCCCAACCCCCTCAAACTACGAGCAGCAGAAAGGAAATGGAGAAAATCCAAATCCCCTGTGGCCCTGACTGACTTCGACACACTCCTGGCTATCTTTTCCTCTTACCTCTCCTCTGCTAAATCTGCATTTTCTTTTCCAAGATTCAATCTTCTGCTTCTAATCCTTGCAAACTGTACTCTACCTTTTCCTCTCTCCTCATCCCTCCTCCTCCCCCACCCCCTCCTATCTAACCGTGGATGACTTCGCATCCTTCTTTCGCAAGAAGGTCGATGACATTCACAACTCCTTCCCCCCATCCTCTCCCTCACCTAACCCATCTCGCTACCTAAACCTCTCACCCCTCTGTCTTCCTTCTCACCCCTCCCTGACTCGGATATCCTTCAACTTGTTCACTCCCACCATCTGATCTAACCCTCTCGATCCCATTCCTCCCCCCCTCTTCCAATCCATTGCTATGGACATCCTCCCCTTTGTCTCCAATGTTATCAACTCCTCCCTTTCCTCTGGCTCTGTCCCCTCTCCCCTCAAAAGCACCCATGTCATCCCTCTCCTCAAAAAACCCTCTCTAAATCCTGCTGTCATTTCTAACTACCGAACTGTTTCTCTCCTCTCATTCCTTTCCAAAACACTAGAGCGAGCTGTCTATAACCAACTGTCTGCTCATCTCCTACAGAATGACCTAACCAATTTGGGTTCAAGCCAGGCCACTACACAGAGACTGCTCTGCTTGCGGTCGATGAGGCTCTACAAGTGGCAAGACCCAATCTCTTAGCACCGTCCTCCTCCTCGACCTGTCAGCTGCATTTGATACCGTGGGCCACCAGATCCTGCTCTCATCTCTCGTTGAGATGGGAATCTCTGGATCTGCACTGACATGGTTCAAGTCATACCTAGCTGACCGATCCTACCAATCTCCCCACACCTTCTCCACCAGAGTCCCGCAGAGCTCGGTGCTAGGCCCCGTCCTATTCTCCCTGTACACCAAGTCACTTGGTTCTGTCATCTCTGCTCATGATTTTTCTTATCACTGTTATGCCGACGACACTCAACTCTTTCTCTCCTTCTTTCCTTTTGAGACCCAGGTCCCAGCATGGAACTCTGCATGCCTGGCTGACATCTCTGCCTGGATGTCCACCCACCACCTGAAGCTGAACCTGGGGAAGATTGAGCTGCTCTTCCTCCCAGTGAAGGGCTCCCCGATGATTGATGCTTCAATCATCATGGAAGGCTCCATAGTTTCTCCGTCCCAGTCTGCCAGGAGTCTTGGAGTGACCCTGGATGACCAGCTGTGCTTCTTGGGCCACATCACAGCGATCACCTGGACCTGCCGATTCTCCCTCCATAACATCCGGAGGATCCGACCATTCCTCACCCAAGAGGCCACACAACTCCTGGTCCAGGCCCTGGTGATCTTATGTCTGGACTACTGCAATTCCTTGCTGGCAGGCCTACCGGCCTGTGCCATCAAGCCACTGCAACTAGTCCAGAATGCTGTCGCACGTCTGGTGTTCAATCAACCTAATTTCACCCATTTCACCCTTCTACTCTCCATGTCCCACTGGCTCCCCATCGCAGCACGTATCAGATTCAAATAACTGGTGCTGGCTTACCTCCAGACACTCATCACACTCTACACCCCAACCAGACCCCTCTGCTCCACTTCCTCTGGCAAACTGACTGTCCCATCCCTCCGGGCGCACGGCAGCCGCTCCTCGCGGTGGTGGAATGATCTTCCGCAATCGGTCAGGACCGCGCAATCACTTGCGATCTCCCTCAAGAGACTCAAAACCCACCTTTTCAGACTCTACTAACACTGAATTCTGAACATCTAGCCAAATGTCATCACCAATGCCTACTTGTTCAATAGGTAAATGTATACCTGCTCCAAGTGAATATATGGGCTATTCTCACTTCTGTCAGAAAGTATTTCACGCATCACTTTTTTTAAATTTAGGGGTGGGGGATATCTCCCAGGTACAGTGAGAGTAGAATCAGAGTCTATATATATATATATATATATATATATATTATGCTTAATTTTCTTGGTCACAATAAACTTTCTTTTGACACGTGAAATATGAGCCTTGCACACGCTTATGCACTGTAGGGACATCTCGATTTCTACTGCGACATGCAGATGGTAGGGTCAGAATTTGGCGTAAACAACATCCATGCATCCATCCTGCCTTGTGCCAACGATTCAAGCTGGTGGTGTAATGGTGTGGGGAATGTTTTCTTGGCACACATTAGGCCCCTTAATACCAATTGAGCATTGTTTAAACTCCACAGCATACCTGAGTCTTGTTGCTGACCATGTGCATCCCTTTATAGCCACAGTCTACCCATTTTCTAATGGCTACTTCCAGCAGGATAATGTGCCATGTCACAAAGCACACGTCATCTCAAGCTGGTTCCACGAACATGACAATGAGTTCAGTGTACTCCAATGGCCTCCACAGTCACCAGATCTCAGTCCAATAGAGCAGAATGGAATGGAATGGGAGATTCACAACATGAATGTGCAGCCGACAAGTCTGCAGCAACTGCATGATGCTATCATGTCAACATGGACCACAATCTCTGAGGAATGTTTCCAGTGCCTTGTTGAATCCATGCCACGAAGAATTCAGACTGTTCTGGGGGCAAAGGGGGTCCTACCCAGTATTAGAAAGGTGTACCTAATAAAGTGGCCACTGAGTGTATATACATAAGTATATACAATGAGCACCATAATTCATTGGACAGTGACACATTTTTTGTTATTTTGGTTCTGTACTCTAGCACTTTGAGATTCTCTCACTTCCAACAGTGGTTTGAAAGAAACTTCAGATTGGCTCCATTAGGCCTTAATTAGTGAACCCTTTTAAAAAATGTCAATATAATAGTCTTGTTGAATTATCATTTACATTTCAAAGGATGTCCCTGGATCAGACCATTACAGTAGGCTCATTTTTTATTCATGCCTTTGATAAAGATGAACAAAATATATCATATAAAAGAAACTATATAAGTACTGAGGTATATTTTATGCTCACAAAATTCAGAAAATTAT
Source organism: Aldrovandia affinis (assembly GCA_029706075.1). NCBI lineage: Eukaryota > Metazoa > Chordata > Actinopteri > Notacanthiformes > Halosauridae > Aldrovandia > Aldrovandia affinis. The sequence continues at coordinate 660,464 of JAINUG010000118.1, forward strand.
ATTCTTTAATAATAATGTATTGGCATGAACCATAATCGAACGGTTTACAAATTATACCATTATTATATTTTTTTTTTCCCCAAAAAATCAAGAATCACAAATATTCACAATCCTGTTATCAGTACTTTGTGGTTCCTCCCTTGGCCATTATAACAGCAAGTAGTCACCTTCTGTAGTGTTGTACGAGGTTATGGAACTTCTTGGGGGGATCCTCAACCATTCCTCCATGCAGAATTGTTCTAGTTCCTTTAGATTCTTGCATTTGTGGACTGCTTTTTTGAGTTCAAACCACAAATGTTCAATTGGATTCAGGTCTGGAGACTGAGATGGCCACATCAGAACATTGATCTTGTGCTCTGTCAACCATTTTTAAGTTTCTTTGGATGTATGTTTGGGATCGTTATCTTGTTGGACGGTCCATCTGAAGCCAAGGTGTAGCTTCCTAGCAGAGAAAACAAGGTCTTTGGACAAAATGTCTTGGTACATGCTGGAGCTCATGGTTCCATCTATTTTAATAAGGGCCCCAGGGCATGTGGATGCAAAACAACCCCAAAGCATTAAAGGTCCATCACCATGTTTCACTGTAGGCATGATGTGCTTTTCAACATTACTTGCATTCTTTGGACACCAAACATAACGCTGATGTGCATGTCCAAAAAGCTTGAATCAGCCACAAGACACGGCTCCAATTGTAGTTAAGATGTAGTTTAATGAATTCAAGATGCGTTTTTCGGTTAATTGTCTTCAAAAGAGGCTTCCTTCTTACAACTCTACCATAAGGCCATTGTCATGTAGGCATTGTTGAATGGTAGCTTTAGACACCTTGTAACACCAAGATACCAGGCTGTTTTGGATATTGTGAACTGTGCCCCTTGGACTTCTACTATACGTGGGGGCAAGATAGACTTGCGTCCTCTACCTGGCAGGTTAGCCACTGTTCCAGTGGCCTTAAATTTCTAATAATTGACACAACAGTGGAAAGCGGTATCTTTAACTTTTCCTGATCTGTAGAGGTCAATAACCTTTTGTCTGATGATTTCAGGGAGTTCTTTGCCTTTCACCATGATGATGGCTGACCACAGTATTTCAAATGTGTGTCCCCTCCTTTTTATACCCAAGGGAAACAGGAATCCATTGTAGGCCACTGTATAGTTCCATAACCTTCCAATGAATTTCAAATAAGTTGTATATTTATGAAGATTTGTTTTTCTTGGATTAAATTTAAAGTAATATTTAGGGATATGAATACTTGTGAGCCAGATGTTTTCTGGAAAATAAATATTATGAATAAAACAAAATATGTTTTTCTGAACAATTCTATTAGTACTGTAGGTTTGGACTTTTCTGCATTGTTTGATCATAGAATATATCTCATTACTTATATAGTTTATTTTATACAATCTATTTTGTTCATCTTTATCAAGGGTATGAATAAAAACGGAGCCTGCTGTATATTGTTAATTTATGACAACTGAATGACTAGAGCATATTTCAGATTTTTAAAAGATTTTGTGTGCTTTAATGTTTTGATGCTAGGACTATGAAGACCAGATTCATACTACAGGCCCCTCAGTGCCTTCATGAGACTCTTACCAGATGTACTTGTATGTTTCATTTTCATAAGCTTAGCTTTGCAGTGTTTCTACTGTGCCTGGGCAATGCGGATAGAACTTTTGATATCAATTTAACAGCAGCCTTGGATCAAATAATGATGTTAAATACTTTTAAATACATGTTTGACCCAGGTCTGTTTGTGTTATTATTATTATATTATTATTATTATTAAAAAACAGTATTTTGTTTATTATTATTACAACTTTACGGCTTCTGTCAGTCATTATAAGCTGAAATGGACTCCAAAGCCTTACTTTTTTTGACATCTTGTCTAAAAGGACAATAGTTGGATTCATTGGAATCCTATAGTGTTTGATGTTGGTTGGTTTGTGTGTGTGTGTGTGTGTGTGTATGCATGTGTGTGTGTACATGTCTGTCTGTGTGTGTCTATAATGTTTGTAGGTGTGTGTGTGTGTGTGCCTGTGTTATTTGAACATGGGATTCATGGGAGTATGTATTTAAAAGTGTAGATGGTTAAACAATATTGATTTTAAACAGAAGGCACATGTGCTGCATAATTGAATAAATCCAGCAGGACATATATGCTAGATGTGTAGTTGGATTGATTACAGTATTTGCCCAACAGCTGTTAAAGCTTAGATGTCAGTTTCATGTATCAAAGTATCTTTCCTCTCTCACACATTTTTGTTTTATGTAGACTAAATACAGTATAGGTTAAAGCATTACACAATGATATAACCCTTTAAAAATGTATATATATATATAACTCTTTACATTTTTTTTGCCAAACGTATGCCAAAAATGGAAAACATATTTTCCAGCAGTATTGGACTAGTACTCAAATGTTTGATCTACTGTGTGTATGGTTTGTCAAAAATAAACACAGCAGTATAGGAAACCTCTCCAAAGAAAGCAATATCCCAGAGGAATACATCATTGATCATTCATTAACCTTTTATAAGTGATTGCCATACTTCAGAATCTATTAACATACCGTATATAAACATTAAGAAACGTTCCTGGATGGCAGTTATCAGGAGAGGAAATAATAAACCACAAATCCATTATGTACAGAGTTAAAGCCAGCACCAACATAAAATGTAATGAGAGCAATTGAGATTGGACAGTTCAGAGCTCGCCCCAATTTCTGGGGCATGAAATAGATTGGCGTCCAAGTACAATGTATCCATTACACTAGTCTATCGGAAGACTATTTATTTCAAACCTAGGTGTCAGACAGATTCTTAGTCCTTATTTATGAGTTTCTCTCTGTCTTTCTCTCTCTCTCTCTCTCTCTCTCTCTCTCTCTCTCTCTCTCTCTCTCTCTCTCTCTCTCTCTCTCTCTCTCTCTCTCTCTCTCTCTCTCTCTCTCTCTCTCTCTCTCTCTCTCTCTCTCTCTCTCTCTCTCTCTCTCTCTCTCTCTCTCTCTCTCTCTCTCTCTCTCTCTCCCTCCCTCCTCTCTCCCCTCCCTCCATGCCGAGGCAATTAAACCATTCTCAGCCTGGCTCCCGTCTCCCTCGCGTAGTCCCTGTTGTCGATTGCGTTCACCTCAGACTCGCAGCCTCCTCTCATCAGAATGATTGCAGAACCCCTGTGTGCGGTGTCCGAATGTCACACCAATTCCCCCTCATGTGCTCTGCCCTCATTCATCACTCTTGTTCAGCATTCCAGGGGCTCTGACACCGGATGGCTACTGAGAAGGTTTTCTAAAACAAACCACAGTCCACAGTTCCTTTAATGGCACATTTACATTCTCCTCAGTCTTCAGTGTGTTTGTTGCATGGTTCAGCTGGTACTTTGCCAGCAGTTCAGTGTTAAAGTGCACCAGCTCTTGCTGGTGAGACTATATACAGCAAGCTAGATGTGATTTGGTAAGCCCTCTCCATTGCCATTATCAGGTAATGGATTGAGGAATGTTACACCATCTCTCCTTTGTGCAGAAGCAGTAAAAAGGGTGAATAGGTTGTAGGGATATATTCTGTGGCTATTCTGGAGGTTCTGGGTATCAAATATGTATAAGTTATGTAGAGTGATTTCATAAAATGTATATTTTTTCTTTAGTTTCAGCTAAAGGAGAGTTGGAAAGATTTGAATCTAACAATGAGTTAGATTACAGAAGCTATTTCAAGTTGACATCTGTAGATGTAGATGAACAAGAATGCATAGAAGGAATGAGTTAAAGATCATTTTAAACCAGCAAAAGTATTTTTTCCCCCACACAGATTTAGATTAATAACATAGTTATCCACGCATGGAATATCTTACGAAGCAAGTGGAACTATGTGCTCTGTGTGATCATATTGTGTGTGTGTGTGTGTGTGTGTGTGTGTGTGTGTGTGTGTGTGTGTGTGTGTGTGTGTGTGTGTGTGTGTGTGTGTGTGTGTGTGTGTGTGTGTTTGGGAGGATATAGAACTGAATAAGCTCAATGTATGAGTGTAATGTGAGAGTGGCTCTCAGCCCAGAGAAAGATATTCAGCCTTGTCCGATGGGCTGTTCAGGTGCACACCAATCACTCCAGTATGTGGATTTGATGAGAAGTGGTCCTACCAGTGCATCATTTGTCTGTCATTGCATTACTGTAGAGCAGAGGTGGGAAAATCGGTTGGAGGGCCAGCATCTATGCAGGTTTTTGTTTCTAACGATTACCCTGACTCAATAAACTAATTAGCTGGTTACACCAATTCAGGTTCACTCATAGATTATGGCTCCATCCCGATAGTCTCTCCTTGTTTCCTGTCATTGTCTTGTTCTCCTTTGGCGATTGCTTGCAATTTCAGGAGGTGACGAGGGTAAGCAACAAGGAGACAAGTGTAGGAAACAAGGGTAGAGGTTGAGAAAACGAGCAACACAGGAATGTGGGGCGAAGAAATGGGACACCCTACACACACCGGCACCACCTGATGCAACGTTGACTAGCGATTACATCACTCCCAGCTGCATGCTCAGAAGTGTTCAGAAGTCTACAGAAGCTGTAGGACCAGACCTCTGACCCCATTATATAAGTTTCAGTAAATGTTGTATAGATTCTTCCTCAAATTAATCATATTTCATACATATGCTTCATTAACAGTGAACAGCAGATAATAAATTGTGAATTTATGAAGTTATAAGTCTACTTATACACTACCGTGTATATACAATTTACATTATTTGTCAGTTTTTAAAACTTTTTTTAAATTTACACCTTTGGACCATTTGCTTATTCACTCTTGAACGCTTAAATTTTTGGAAAATGGGGGTGTTCTAAAACTATATATATATACTCACTTTGGATGCGCTTCAGGATTCACATAATCACATCTTTGTTTTAAATACCAAATTCTTATTTCTTTATCCACGTTATTAGGTTTGCAATGCGATGCAACAAAATTAATGAAATGCATTGCGTTTCATTTTTTGTGTCAATGCGTTTCATTTTTTGTGTTTGTTCCAAAATAAATTTGGTCTTTTCTCACATGATCCTTTCATGCGTTTATAACAAATAACTAATTATGTAACATGAAATGGACTTAGCAGCCTTAAACTTTGAAAGTCCACAATGAAGGGTTATCATATGAGTTAATTTGAACAATATAATTTTTTTCCTTTTTTTTATTAATGAATGAATTTGCTGTGACCAAGGTATCTACCAGGCACATCTTGTAGCATTAATTTGATGTTCTTCTCCACATCCAGGCTCTGGGGTACTTTTTTGTTTGGGCTGGAGTTATTTATAGGCCCTTGGCTGTTCACCTCAGTGTACGTATGAGCCGGGAGGAGTGTGAGTGCTGAACAAGCTTGGGAACATTTTTGCAAAACGATTTCCTCGGCAGAGTTGGAACACAATGCTTCTGGGCCCAGGTCGTTATGGCATTCGCATCCTCACCAGACGAGTTCCCAATTACGCATTGGAAAGCATTTTTAAACTGAAACAACCCTCCAGTACTGCACCTGAGTCTCAAACCAAATACACCTAACAACTGGGGAAATGACTCACTGTATTATATATAATTGATTAAATTATAATGCTTACCACAGGTCTTTATGAGGTCCAAACCAGGCATCCAGGCAGGTTTCCCTCGATGTCTGTGGCTGTTGTTTTCGTTGTGTAGTGTGATGTTTGTATGACAATAAATGATAAGCATATTGATCCTACAAAAATAAATAAAATCGGTGCTTTACTGGTCATATAGTTAGTTGTCTGTTAGTTTTGCTGTTATGCCCTCTTATCCTCTATTCATGTGGGCTACTATCTTACCAGTGTATAAGTATGAAAGTAACACACCATAACATTATATAAATATCTGTAAAGCCTCATGAGCCTCAAGGACTATTTGTTTTTCTCTGTATCCCACCATTTTCCAGGAGTTCATCTCTATCGCCTTTTAAGGGGTCAAGGAATAATTTTCCAGTTTCCCACATTGGCTCTAATGGTTTTCTGTTTTTTGATTCCTCTGGAAAATGTCAATTGTGAAGCGCTGTGTGACAACCTGTTTGTAAATGGCGCTATACAAAAATAAAGATTGATTGATTGATCAATTCAATGATGTGTGTTGGCACATTTGCTATTTGTGAATCAATATTCATGTTATATTGTCATCATTTTTTTATTGTTGAGAGTGTTTACAGAAAGAAAGAAAAAAATCAGTCCACTGTCACTCTTCTCTTTGTTGCATCATTATTCTAGGAAGAAACATTGTCGAGGTAAACAGGTACTGTAACTGTCCTGTCTACAAGACATAACATTTGGAGATGATCAACTATGATCTATTGCTAAATCAATCCACCATTTCCTCTAACTTCATGACAACATCAATCCCTTTGAGCTCTCCTCTAATTGACCTTGGCAATCGACCCTAGAATCCCTGAATTTGATTACTTACCAGACACTTCAGTAGTAAAAAAAATGCAATCTCCAAGCTGCCTTGAACCGGTGTACGGCTAAGAGCAGTGTGTCAAAAAACGATTTATTATTAGTCTCTCTCATCCACTCACCAGATGCACTGATTTTAATTATTTTGGCATTCGAGAATGCAACCTCTTCAAGTTCTCTTCTCATTGTTTGACATGTTGAGTTGCCTTGTTATACAAACCCTCTGTGTGACTCTTTTTAGCCATTGTTTATTTACAGGTGTTACTTCTACATTAAGTATATAATTTGGCTTCATTGGCAATCAACTGGGGAAATTATTGTTTCATTTGGAAATATCTATCAGGTCTACACACCAAATGTGTGTTGTCCATTATATTACATAAATATAACAGTTTTAACTGCCCATCAAATAAATCCCTTTATTGTAAATATTTATATTTACAAAAGTAAGCTGTGTTGTCCAGCTTCCCTGCAGTACAATCATGCAGCTGACGTTGAAGAAATGTGAATACACATGGTCATGGGTTGACAGGAGAATAAAAGTTCCTCCATGCAACTTTTTTCATTTTTTTCCCATCACAATGTACATACATGTTTCATGTTCAACTTCCACATGCTTATGAATGGTTGATAAACAGGGACCCTTTAACAGAGCAAACAAAACAGTATACGCCATCAGTTGAAGTTCATGTGGTGTAAATGCCTAAACGGGTGCATCAAATTCTTGTGAATAGGCTTTGTCTCTGAGGTGACACAATATTTAGAATTTGTTAGGCAAACGGCAATCAAAAATGTTTACTGCAATCCCTTATACTACCACATTTTGTGAATGGTTATTTATGTATTGTGGGTTAACATTTTTGCTGGTTCTGGTTCTGTGTTGCTCAGTAAGTAGAGCATGGCATTGACAATGCTTACGTTGTGGGTTCCCATTGGGGAATGCATGTATACATTCATTACTGTAAGTCGCTTTGGATAAAAGCATCTGCTAAATGGAATATATTATATTATATTATTATATCAATTTTGTCTTTAACAATTTAATCTGAAATATGGTAAAAAAACAAAATCTAAATATGAAACAACAGAAGAAAATTTTTTATTTGTGCTACTGTTTGCAGACTAACATGGCATGCAAAACAATGTCTAATTCAATCATACATACATATATGACACAAACATATTTTGCACTTGAAATCATCTCTGCCATTGGAATGTGTAGGGAATACATGCAAAGCACATATTTGTTTATTTTTTATTTATTTTATTTAGAGGTAACCAACAGTGACGGTCAGGAGTAGACAACAAATTGCAGACAGTCGTCAGAAGGGGAGAGGCTTGGTTAAGCCTGGTATGATTGCTACACGATGGGTCCTCATCCCGTCCAACCCTGTACTTGTGCCTAAGTGGGGAGAGTCAAGAGTCTGTAGATGATCTCGACAGCATTATCAGCATTAATGATTAAGTGTCAGCGCCCTTAATTATGGCTCTTTTGGTGTGATGTTCCCTTAAAATAATTTGGTTCACCATAAAGCTGAATTTCTTGTCCGGATAACAAATCCAGGTAATAACAGTTTGCACGCTTAATTATGTTTACCCTCAGCACAGGTCTCTTGACACATATTATTACAATTATATTCTTCAAATTAGGAGTTAGTAATGCACAGTATGGCTAGTGCACCAGTAGTACTCCAGAATTAATTTAGACTCGCATGACAATATTCAAATAATTCCTGGCAGTGATTGTCTGATTTCTTCCTGGATTGGCTTCTTTTTACTGTGTGGAATTCCAGATTCAGCAGTAGGACTCATACATGTAAATGCATGCAGAGATTCTATATGAAATTGAATGCTGCAAGACTGATTACTGAAATGCCTGATGCAAGCAAGATTGAATCTAAAACTCATCTAGCCAAGGTACAATGCATGATATTTACTTGAAACTATGCTGGCATGAAGGCACACATATATGACCCTCAGCAAACTTTGATGCCAGCCTTCTTGTTCCTTCTAAAATAAAATTTCTGAAAATGATTGGGGCGGAGGGCGAAACCCTCATGTTCATTTTCTATGCATTTATTTTCAAACATAAGCTCGGAAAGTTATGTTTGAAAATAAACATATTTACTCAGGTTATTATAGAGACTATGTTTCCCCCTGGATCAGGTCACTGTGACAATGTACTTTTGAATTTGTCAGGATGTTGTGGTTTGGCTGCATAATCCCATTACGTTGGTTCATGCTCAGTAGTATATGTCCAACTTTACAGTGGCCCAAATTCCTATGTAGTTACATTGTACTTACATAGGCAGGTACAGTATTGCATGTGTAAGTACTTACAACCTTAAAACCTGTTTGCAGTTTAAGTAGTTACACATGTGTAACAATGATCTCTATGGTATATGTAAGTACACGTGTAACAAGTAATATGCAATAAAAAAAGTGTTACATTGTGTAAATACACATGTGAAATAGAATGGTGTAACAAGAGTTGTAACAAGCAAGTGAATCAACACAAGGAACTTTCCACTCAAGTTATTATCCAAAACATGGGTCAATGATAAATGGAAGACTGCTGATATTTATGTGGATGTATTACGTTTATTTGAACCCACTTGCAGTCCACTCATACACAAAAGAACAACATGTGAGGAGGTATCTCTAGTCACCTTAATGTGTGCAGCTGTGCACTGTGTCCACTTTAGTTTAAAACCATGGTCATTTTGTGTAACAACAGTGTATGTACATGGTAAGTGCACAGAAACTGCACACTTAATGTAAGTGTACACCTCTGTGTAACACTTACACAATGTAACAATTTCTTGTTACACTTACATAAACCATACATATCATTGTTACACATGTGAAACTACTTAAACCGCAATAAGGTTTTAATGTTGTAAGTACTATGTAACAATGTGTAAGTACATAGTAGGTATACTGTACCTACCTATGTAGGTAGACTGTAACTGCACAGCTAATAGGGCCACTTAATGTAAAGTGAGACTGTAGCATGACACTAAATTGTGATTGCTCCATGAAGCCAGTTTCAAAATAGAAAGAACAGTGCACTTCAGCTTTAACCTAAATTCTGTCTTAGATTTTTTGTTCATCCAAAAAAGTGTGCAAATGTAATTTTCCTTATTCTTCATTTCTACCAGAGCATTTGTACCTCACTGAAATCTCCAATAGCTAACCAAAACATATTATGTAAAATAACATATCATGTCAATTTATATTATAACATTATCACAGATTACTGTCCTGAGGGCTTCACGAAGCTTGAATAGCTCCTTCAATGACACACAATGTTTTATTAAGGATGGCATAACGCACATGATGTCAAATGTTATTCTCACATATCACATGGCATATGATGCCACTTGACATAAGGTCAACCAGGTGACCTAACTTCCCATATACATAATTATGAAGGATTCAATACAATGTTATAACGTGGTAGCAAATGTATTTAAAGGTATAATGAATGCTGAAGGAATAAACACTTTGCATAAAGTGTGGCCCATAGTTATCACATGACATGCTTCACAGAATAATCATTTCTCATGAATGGGGTTATGCCATGCTCATAAGTCATTTATGTAGGCTTTATGATTGTGGGGTTAGATAGCGTTTTACTGGCATTTGAGTCACAGTACAAAAACTTGAATGAATTATTGATTTTTTTTTTTCAAGTATGCTTGATTATTATTCATTATATTAGTATGATTTAGTCTGACCTCTAACATAAGATAGCATCATGTGTGTAGATGTATGGCACGTTACACTTTTAAAGTCAATAAGTTAAACTACAAATTCCCACAGCTTCCTGTTTGTGCATTTGCATGCAACTTTCAAAACCCCAAGGCTTGACTGTGAAATGAGCAGCATAGCAGTCAGTGCTCACATTCCTCCATTGCTTAAAGCTAATTTGCTGTTGTTTCCAGCAGGGATTACCTCACAACATCTTGAATATAGATGAGAAACCAAGTGATGGGGTCGACAGTAATTCTACCTACCACAGAATGGAAAAAAAAAAGACTCACCTCTCTAATGAGAGCTTCCTGAGTGCTCAGCGTGACGTGAACAAGACCCCTTTCAATATGCTTCAAGTGTTCCTGCTGGAAAAAAATGTAACTTATATCTAATGAGAAAAATATGATTTGTATTTGTTTGTTTCATTCTCTACGCTCTGAGCCCTTGTTGTGTTCTTTTTTATATATATTTTGCCCAGTAACAGCTAGTGATTAAGCCACCATTTATCTGTGGTTATACTTAGCTACAAGATACAAGTTGTAGTATGTTTTTAAGCAAGACTCTTGCATACATAGGACACTACACATTCTCTCTTTTACTGACTCGTGTGTTGTTTCAATTTAAAATATATATATATATATATATGGGGTTGGGATGGTATGACACTCTTACAGTATGATGATCGTAGTACTCAATATCACGGTTTTCGGTATATCACGGTATGAGTTTAAGCAAAAATTTCCCCAAATTTACAATTCGATCTGTTTATTGTATGGCTCTTTGCAGATTTATATAGCCTACCATTTTAATTGAAAAATAAAACAAAAAATGCAAGTCAATACACAAAACAGGGTCCTCCAAAGCTCAATTCAAGCTCAATCCAAACAGTAATCCAAAACAATTCTCTCACTCACCACCACGCTAATACACCAACCTACTCCCTCCAAAATGTAACACAAAACAGTCATTTATATAGCTCCCCAATTGACATCAGCTGCCCGCAGTCCCAATTGCTTCATATGCTTCAGCTGGTACTCAGGTGTGGGACTGTAGGCTGCTGGGAACTATAGGCCTTTTCGGCTCCAGTGGCTCCCACGAGTTAAAGGACCAGGCAGTTACAGTACTGCCCCTTGGGATGCCACAATATGTATATATATATATATATTGTGGCGTCCCCAAGGGTTGGGCGACACTCACGGACCTTGCAGGGGGCGTAGGCAAGTGTAAGAACACAGAGGAGGCAGTAATATGAACAAAAATGATGGTTTATTGAACGAACAAACACAAAACGCAGGGTGGGGTCTTTTGGGAATACAAACACAAAGTCCACAATCCTTGTCTCTTTGTCGATGTCCGTAATCCAAATCCACAATCCAGGTCCAAGTTCCGTTGTCCAATCCGTCGTCAAAATCCAAAGCAGCAATCCAAACACAAACAAACACACTCCAATACGCTCTCCAAATCCTGGCTGGTCAATGACTTCCACAGGTTTCTCTCTCTCTCTCTCTCTCTCACACCGCACTCCTTCCCCAAACACGTTCCTACTCCTATCGCAGAACAATGGGATTCAGCCCTTTAAATAGGCCTTCAAAATGGCTTTCAGCTGGTCGTTAGCTCCCCATGCCTGACTTCGTTCAGGTGTTGCGGTGGCATGCTGGGAAATGTAGTGAAAATGGCTGCCATGTGTTGGAGGCCAGGCAGCCATTTTCTGGTGCAACCCTTTGGGCTGCCACACACCCTCCTCCTCAGCTCTGACCTCGGGGGAGGGCTGAGCGGCCTATGTCCAGCGGCCACCAGGAGGGTCCCCTCTCCAGGTCCACTCAGGAAGTGTCCCCCTGGGTCAAACGTCCAGAATCCCCAGTCTCCGGTTGCCTGAAAAAGCATCTGCAAGCCGTTAGGAAATGGCGAAAGTCGCTCACCTTGTCTGCCACCACCTGGCCATAGGTGGGTACTGGCTCTGGGGTCCACGGACGGAATGGTTACCGCTCTTGCGCTGGTCCTCACCAGCCCTCCATGGCTCCTCCAGCGAACCCTGTGCAGCATTTCCTTCCTTAGTCCATTCTCTGGCTTTTTCTTCCACGTCCCTTTTCCTTTCAGGGGTCAGGTGGGGTGACTGGGGAAAACATGCTCTTCACAACACTGTTACTTTTATTCTTTGATTCATTTTCCACATTTTCCTTAAAATCCCCTTCCTAGCCAGTTCCTAGGGTCATCCCATTCCATCATCTGCGGTTCCGTTTCCCGTTTTTCTTCCGACCAGAATTTCTGCGCTCCATTCTTCTCTGTCTTTTTAAGGTTAGTGAGGAGATGGACTTACCACGTCAGGAGATGGTCGGGTGTCCCCACCTGACCTCATCCATCGCCAAGAGGCTTTCCTCCACGCCATGGTCCCACCATAGCTCATCCTCTACAAATTGCTCTCCAGTTCTCCTCCAAGATCCGGCAGGCTGAGTGGGACTGAGGACCATCTATCCCTTGCCAGCTCCACTGGCTGCGAGATCTCCACCTGCGTGCCAAAATCTCTCTTGACCAGAACACATCTTAAATATTCAAGTTCTTTGCTCACCTCGTCCAGTTGATTTTGTAGATCCAGCAGAGTCTCAGTTTGGATTTTTAACACCTCTCGCGAAAGGATTTCTCTGTGGCCCGCTGCTGGGCTTCTATCTCCGCCATTTTCCCCTGAAGCTGTGCGGTCTGCTCCAGCTGCAGCTTCTGGACCTGCTCCTGGTGCTCCAGCGCACTCTTCTCTGCCGTCTCCTCCGCCTCTTTGAGTCCGCGCTCGAACCATCCCTTGGTGCCCTCCATGGACTGGATTTGAGCCTGCAGCTCCTCCACCGTCTGCTGTAGGCTCTCCAGCTCCCAGTGCGGGCCTTCTCGTCATGGAGCTGTGAGCGGATCTCCTCCTCGGTGCGGTTCTTGTCCTCGTGCAGGCCGCGCAGCTCCTTCTCGTAAGCGCGCCCGCCGCCCAGCCCCTCCTTCTCGTGCTGCAGCCACGCGTCGCTCAGCTCCTCCTTGTGCCGCGACTTCTCCTGCGCCACGTCGATGGCCAGCTCGTCCAGCATGGCCTTGCGCTTGTCCGCCGTCTTCCTGGTCGCCTCCAGCTCCTGCTGGAGTTTGTCCTTCTCTTGGCCCCGTTCAGTCAGCTGCTCCAGGAGCCGGCTGTTGGCGCGGTTCACCTCCTGCAGCTGGGAGCTGGCGTCATCTCTCTGGGCCAGGAGCTTCTCCTGCTTGGTCTGTAGCTCCTGGTTCTGGGCCTTTTCTTGCTCACGCTCTTCTCCAGCTGGGCCAGCTGCTCCCGCAGGGGCGTTGGCCTCGACCTGGTGCGTATCCCTGCTCTCCTGCTCCACTCGGCACCGGAGTTGCTCCGCCTCGGACGCATGGTTCTCCGCTGCTTTCCTTAGCTCTGCCTCCTTCTGGGCGAGCCTGGTCTGTGCATCCCCCAAGGCCCTGGCATACTCATCTGTGGCCTGGTCCTGGGACTCCTGCATGTCCAGACACTGTCGCTGCTCATTCTCAAGCCTGTGGGTTAGGTTTCTCACCTGCTCTTTGAGCGCCAAGTTGTGGGACTCTACACGCCTCATCTCATCGCCAAGGGATGCCTTCTCCTTTCCAGCTCCCACCCATGATTCCCAGCACTCTCAGGGAGTCCATGTGGTGCTCCTCTTGCAACTTCATCACTGCCAGCAGGTGGCGCTCCTCTGAGGTGTTCAACTCCACCTTTGCCTTGCACAGCTCAATCTGGGCACTCTGCTTCAGCTGCTGGACCTCACGGAGGGTGACACGCCATCGGTCCTCCACCATGGCTGCCCGTCTCTTCAGTCTCTGCATCTCTTCCATCGTGGAGTCCGTTGCACAACGAAACACCAACCCTGGTGCACTACCTCCTCTTGCCTATCTGTGCTGCCCTCTGCCCGCATTCTCCACCATATGTGGCGTCCCCAAGGGTTGGGCGACACTCACGGACCTTGCAGGGGGCGTAGGCAAGTGTAAGAACACAGAGGAGGCAGTAATATGAACAAAAATGATGGTTTATTGAACGAACAAACACAAAACGCAGGGTGGGGTCTTTTGGGGAATACAAACACAAAGTCCACAATCCTTGTCTCTTTGTCGATGTCCGTAATCCAAATCCACAATCCAGGTCCAAGTTCCGTTGTCCAATCCGTCGTCAAAATCCAAAGCAGCAATCCAAACACAAACAAACACACTCCAATACGCTCTCCAAATCCTGGCTGGTCAATGACTTCCACAGGTTTCTCTCTCTCTCTCTCTCTCTACACACCGCACTCCTTCCCCAAACACGTTCCTACTCCTATCGCAGAACAATGGGATTCAGCCCTTTAAATAGGCCTTCAAAATGGCTTTCAGCTGGTCAATATATATATTGTGGTGTCCCTTGGGGTTGGGCGACACTCAGGGACCTTGCCGAGGGCATAGGCAAGTTAAATAACCTGGAGGAGGCAGTATTACAAACAAAATGACACTTTATTAAATTAATCTTGACAAACACAAAAAGGAGAGCAGGGTATTCGGGGGGATCCAAAACACAAAGTCCACAATCCTTACTCGTCGTCATTATCTGTAATCCGCAATCCAAGTCCAATCCAGTTCCTTAATCCAGTCCAAATGTTGGTACACAAAGTGGGGTCCTCAAACAATCCAATTATAATCCACGCAGCAATCCAAACAATTCTCTCCCAAACCACTCTCCAATACACCAATCTACTTCTTCCCAGTGTGACACAAATCAGTTCTTTAAATAGGCCTCCAAATGGCCTTCTGCTGTCCGTAGTCCCAATCGCTTGACTTTGTTCAGGTGCGGGACTGCAGGCTGCTGGGAAATGTCGTTTTTCTGTCTCCAGTGGCTCCCATGTATTGGCAGCCATTTCTTTGGGCAGCCACAATATATATATATATGTATATATATAGGATATCAGGGTGGTTGATCTAGCAGACAGGGGAATTAGCAGTCCTGTCTTGGTCGCCAACAATGTTCATTTCCACTAACTTCAGGGCAGCCAAATACCAATCGCAACTACAGAAACATTCCACCTCAGTTGGCAATGTTGGGCAGAGCCCACACCTGCACCACCAGCTAAACGCTCTCGAGCAGCAACCTCTATTTGCCTTACCTCCTCGCGGGTGTGTTCCGGTTCAAAAAGATACGGCTCAGTCACATCAATAGTCATCCAACATTGTTTTGCCAAAATTTCTTCCTGCTATTATAACTCGAGAATGACAGTGGCTTCTTGCGGGGTCACACCCCTCTGGGACAGAATTGTCCACAGAGTAACACATTTTTTAATGGTGAAATAGGAAAGAATCATGGTGACATCGAAAGAAGTCCCAGTAGCTAATCAGTAGTTGAGGAAATGTATTGTTCATATAATATTTACATCATTATCCTGAAAATAATCATAAAACAATCATAACCTATATATTAGCTAGCTTCCATTCCAAATGTAGTGATACAGTGTTGTAGTAAGTTAATTCAATATAGTCCTTGATGTTGTTATAAATAAATACTAACCAGGTTATAAAATAAATAAGGCTCGAGAGGCCATGGTATATCATTAATATAGTTTGTATCTTTAGCTAAAGACCCTTTAGTAAGTGTTTAGTAAGTGTTCATAGGTTTAGGTGACTGGTTACTGTAAATGCTTGTCTGACTATTAGATTGATGCATGGCATTGCCTTGCTGTAGGGTAAGGTATAGCGGAGGTTTTCTGCCTTTGGCTTAGAGGAATGCAGATATCAAAGATGTGTGAATATCTTTGAAGTGTTTTTCATGCCATATCTCGCTGGGGGTTCTGGTGGGCATAGCCCATTGCTTTCTCTTTCATCACCGCCAGCAGCATGTTAATAAAGCAAAATAATAACTTAATAAAGTCTGTAAGGCAGTGTCAAAGTTCTGTCGTTGGTTGAGTCTCCGCATCCCACGGATCTCAAGCTAGAGGAAGAATGGGGGATGTTCATGGGCTGACCCAAGGCTCTTTTTTTAACAGTATTGTTATTAATCCCATTGTCGTAGAATTCGCACAAAACTGGTCACCTACTCATATCTCTACATCTGATTGGCTACACAGTCCCTTGCCTTCCCTATCCACTATTTCCTCACTGCAAATGACAATTGAGTTCACAATGAAAATAGGGGTCTGAATTCAAACTAGTCTCATGGCCACACCTTTGTAACAGCTCTGATCAGGTAAGCTATGCAGTTTCTTCATGTCTGAATTCAGCTTTGTTTACCACAGGGGTGACTTTGAATAGATGCGGGAGGTATATATTCCTCTGACTGGGGAATGTGTCTCATTTATCCTCAGAACTATGTGATCCAGGAACTATGGGGCCTAATCTTGGGCTTATGAATGACAGAGAGAAGGACAGCCAATTAAAAAATAAATTCAGAAAGCAATTCAAAGCAAGCACAGGGTAAGGGTATGTATTTTGCAGACATTAATTACTCCTGACCTCAGATAAAACCATGCCCGAATGTGTGGTTTATCGGTGACTCAATTTCTATATCAGCTGCTTCTAATGGAAGGGTGATAAAGCCACGCCAAGCCATCACCAAAATTTTTGTGATACAGAGGTACTTTCCATCAGTTTTCTGTACTTTCCTCAATTCAATGTCCCAGGCTGAACAGGCTCTATTACCAGGAGATCTGTTCTGAGGATGAGTGTCCCCTTGCACGGAGGCTTGATTGGTCACTGCTTCTGGCATTTCCATAAGGGTCATTTAACACAGTAAAAACCCTCAATGGAAGGATCATTACTGTTATCTCTGTGGCGATAAGACATATCGTGATATTCTAGGGGTGAGACCACCTGCTAATGTTATGTTTGCTCACGGCTTGGACGAGAATGCCTAATCACTGACCTTTAACCCAAAATGGATCTCCCAGCCTACGGATGCAAATGCTGCAAATATCAGGCTGGTTTGGGGTGGCGTAAGGCGGATCAATGTTTTGTGTGAAAGGATAGCACACCCACAGCATCAATATCCCCAAGAGAGGGAAAAGAAATAGAGATACTAAACTCATGGTAAGCATAGAAAAAATATTCACAAAAGATCAATATTTTTGTCCATTCAAATGTTTTACCAAGTTAACAATGGTAATGGGAATACATACTGTTTCCTTTCAATAGAAAGTAATTTTGCCCTCAATCATGTGAACTTATTTTTTAATTGTAGGTACAGTAACTTGTGAACTTGTGAAGGATCTGCACTTCGCATGATAATTGATCTCAATTGTTCCATTGATTCTATGGTCCAGATTTGCTAAGCATGTGTTAAGGGTCAAATAGACACAAAATTCTTTTTGCACACCGTATAGCACCTGTCTATGTTTACTAAACTGATACACATGCATTTCATGTACTTAAAATGTAATAAAACCAGGAGCCAGTACATTTTGTGGGCTAGCCTAAACAGATCCAGTGTTGAAGAAGACCACCTTGACCAAAAAAGTCGATTTGTTCCATTTTAAAACACAACAGAGAGAATTCATAGGTGTTTGACGTGGGAGTCATTTGTTCACTTACAGTGTTCACTTAGAGTAAACATAAACGCATACAAACTACCTAGAACTGCCATTTATCGAGGCTAGCCACACATGCGGGAAAGATCATTTCATGTTTTTTTTGAAACAGATGGGGGAAAGTAGGTCTTAACTTGGATCAACAATGAGAGCATTGCCATGGCTGTTGTAATTGTGGCTAAAATGAGATATCATTGGCATCAGAGGGCACCAATTCAAATTGAATTTTAATCATTCCCTCAAGGAGGTAAACACTGGGGAATGATGACAAAGAGAAAATTAAGCATTATAAAACATATGGGTTCTCAAGATATGGGTTCTCAATACCAGAGATATTGGATGAGATAAAACACGCATAATTCCTAAAGCACAGAATCTCCACACAAAACAACATCACTTCTGGCTTGAAAGATTACAGTGGAGCATAAGTCTCACTGTCTGAATTTTCGGAAATGAATAGGCTATTTCTTCTCTGTGCTAATTCGTAGTTCGTGTTGCCAAGACTTTTAATATAATAATAATAATATATGCCATCTAGCAGACGCTTTTATCCAAAGTGACGTACAGTAGTGAATGCATACATTTTCAGTAGTGGCCCCAGTGGGGCACATATATAGTGGTTGCAATAATTAGGCTTATATTTGATGGCTGGGTTTATTACATTGCCTAATTACCTTTATTAAATACGCTGCTAATTCTTCAATTTTGACAGGTGCATTTGTAACTCTTTTGCTAGATAATTCCCACAAAAAGGTATAAAAATGAAGATGCAGTTCACAGAATGTCAATGAAAAGGCTATGGACATTCTGTACATTTCGTAAGTTGTCAAGGATATGGCCCTTAGCTTAGAAAATGCATAATGCAGACGTATTCATTGACGCTGTCTACTTATTGCAAAATGACCGATTGTTCCCTGGCAGCAGAGGTACCTAATGGGTTTCCGGCTCTAACACGTTGTGAATTTTGCTAGTTTCTCTCGGTGCCCTGGAGCTTTTAATTGGCTCAGCAAGTTCATCAAAAGGCCTGCCACTCAGCAAGCCTGCCCCAGCTGGTGAGGTGTTGGCCATGAGAGATTGAACCTCCTGACAGGGCTCTGCTCCTCGAAGAATCCTCGACGATGTATCACGTCTTCTCTTCCTTGAAACTATCAGGGGAATCTAATTCTCTGCTCACCCGCACAAGGGAGACTAAGCACTGTCTGGCCCATGTTGATTTTGCACACTGTGTGGTGCTTTTAAAGAGATAAATACTCTGATGGATCATGTCAATGGAATTTGATATGCACATTTGCAGATCTAGGTCCTTCCTTTCCGTAGTCATTGTACTGGCTGACAGTACAATTACAAATCGCTCACTCAAACTTCCATAACATGGTATCTGGGTTCTATATATAAAGGGTACTCAAAAGGATGTGACATAACATTTTGTATCGTGCATTGCGTCAATGACATTTTTTCCATTTCCATGTGGTCTATTGAGTCATGTATTTTTGTCTCTGTTGCTGAAGAAGATATAGACATCTTGTTGTATCATGTGCTATATATGTTCTTCCTCAGATATCATTTTTGTCACCTATCATCATCATCACCATCATAATCATAATCATGACATAAATTATTTTATTGTTATTAGTTTTATTTTTGTTGTTGTTGTTGTTGTTGTTGTTGTTGTTGTTGTTGTTGTTGTTGTTGTTCTTAGTCCATTTGACCTAGCCTGAAGTTAATTATTCTGTTTATACAAATCAACCACAGCCACTAAACACCATTCTGTTTAAATCAATGTAAATAGCTAAGCATCTCAATGCAATTTCATTATTCTTACAGATGGGTTGACTAAGCAAACTCGATCACAGTAAAAATGTGATAAAAATCACAAGTTTATAAAATGTTATAAAATGTTTAATCATTAATAATAAACAAGAAAATATACAAATTTCAACAACACAATGTTACAAAGCAGTATAGCAGCTCATCAAGCTGGGGTTCCACAGGGTGATGTGGACTGTATGGGAATAACTTTCTCTGAACCAATAAAAATGCAGCATTTACAAAATTCTGCCTAACATTCTGAGAAAAAATGGTGCTATAATCTCTTAGTAAATCATTTTTGACCCTTAATCTTATACCAAGTTTTTTTCAGATATACTTAAGTTACCTTTTTTCACCTGGTTTGCCTGGGAAATAGGCTGCATTTCCTATACCTGTGTAATCTGATGCTTAGATTTGCAGAATGTGATGTTCATGATGTCATCACCATACACATATCCTCCTGGCCTCCTGCACTGAATGTGAAATGGAGGACTATTCTGGCAACTGTGTCCTCAGGACCAATGGTAGGGTGACATATAGGATTTCACTGTGGGAACATTACACAACAAGACTATATATGAATAGATATTTATTAGGCAATGACCCAACAGGGTATTTTTGGCCTTTGCTTCAGTACTAGAGGAAGATTTTCTTTGTATGTTTTATGTTCCTGACCTTCCTCAGTCACCAGGCACGACATCTTTTAAAAGCATCCACATAACATAATATCCTATATTTTACATTTGTAGTTATGATTATAGAACTGGAAAAAAACATAATCATCTGTGTAGTTATGTACTCTTGTAACTTAAATTGTTATATTTATCTTGTGGAAAAAGCAATGTTGTTATTGAAATATGATTCCACTTTCCCTTGCAGCAGGGTTAAGGAAATCGGCTATAACCAGTGGTGTTTGTTGGTGGTAACTAATCAGAACTGATGAACATGGTACTTGCCTTTTCAGTTCACAACACGCAGGAGAAAACAGCCTCAGATCATCAATTAGTTCACAGCTCATGAGCTTTAATGGGCTTTAAAGCTTTTTGTTTGTTTTCTGAAATACATTCTGTTTCAACCATGAATCTTAGTGGCGCAGAACCCTGCTGGCTGCAGAAACTTTGTCCATAGAAGCCCGCAAAACATGCAGCCCAATTGCTCCGAGTGTCAGTCTGAAGCTCTCCTCGTTTGGCACCAAATACGGTATAGCATTTCATCTCTTTCTCAACACCCATTTAAACTGTGAATGCACATAATGTTGAGCGGCACCACACACACACACACACACACACACACACACTTTCAGGGATTCAGACATAGTTTACATCATTCCTGACATTATTCTTGGCCTACTCACTTCAACGATAAACACATCAGGTATATCTCTCCCAGTAGGGTATTGAAGGCCAGCTTCTGCTTTAATCTGATCTAGCCATCTCCTATTTTCTACAATTCAGCGATTATCTTCTCTGTCACAAATACCTTTCTATGCTTTTTCATAATCATGAGAATGTGCCGTGTACAGAGAAATCAGACATTCACATCACATTGTATTGCCGTATAGCAGTGGGAATATGCTGTTGCTCAGTATTTCATCTAAATGTGAGGCACCAGCATTGAGTCATTTTCTTTATAGATCAATACATTAACAATAAGGAACCCTTAAGTCAATGCTGGCTCACTGTGAATGCATTGTTTAGCAGTTATGAAGGTGATATAACAATGTATTGCAAGTATGTTGGTGTTATTCCATTGTTTTTGCTGAATGACCTAATCAGATTATTCAAATTAATGTGAAGTTTGCCCATATGTTACAAAAAAAGATCTGCTAGGATACATGGGAGGAATTGTAAGTTCTACTTTCATTTGTGAAAAATCTCAAATAGAAGTATTCCATTATTATTATTCATACACTGACACCAGGTGGGGAGAATAAGAACTACATGTAAACTGTAGTATAGCTCCCAGTACCATTATCTAACTGTCATGGCTGTGTTTTTCAGGCTGGGTGTTAAGATTCAGGGAAAGTCTGCACTATAATTCTGTGATTTTCAAGAAAAATCAAAATTACCATTCTCTTCCAATTTTGGCTGTGTTTTTATTCTGACCAAAAATGTTAATCTTAGCCAATTGCAGTAAGACATTGCTTTGGGGTCTACACCATCTATCAGCAATTATTAGCATTCCTCATGCACTGTTAACAATGCCAAGCACTTGTGTGGAGAACCACTGGTTTTGTCTCCTGACTCGATCTCATCAATATGGGACTGCTTTATTGCCGGGTGTGTTCAAGCCAGAAAAACACAGATTTTAAGCATCTGGGGTCAAGACTGCTCAGACAGTAAGCCCTTGCTCATGTGCAGAGAGTAGCATTTAAAGTGCTTCCTCTGATCCATTGGAGAGAGTTGTATCAATTAAATATTTCTTTGTTGCTCAGCTAAATGCCTTGTAAATACAAAATTTTTATAATTAAAAAATGAATGGCAGAATAGTAAATGTAAAAAAAGAGCAGTTATTTAGTTTGAGATAATATTTATTTTACTGACGTATTAAGCTTGTTGCTAAAGAAAACAATATTTTTATTAATCTTTTCCAAGAAGGGCATTTTAGCAAAAATAGCTATCCTTTCTAAGAGCTTTTCAGCTACACTACACCAAAAGTGGTGCCTTGGCTGTAATCAGCTAGCCAGTGGAGTAGGTACCTTTTGTGTTCTGAAACAGGAAAGTGTGTTTCTCCCCCTATTTTAGCACAATAAATAGATTCCGGAGCTTCTTGCTCATTAGAAAATCTTCATTGCCTTTTGAATGCCATCACTGGGAACTGCACCAGTGAAGGCCCCAGAGTGCAAGCCTTTGTCCCCTCAGTCAACCCCCCGAACTTTGAGCACCTGAAGCAAAGCTGTAAAACTTTAAAAACAGTAAAACAGTTCCAGCATCACCTAGGACCTCGGGTGCCCAGTAGCTTGGCTATCCTGGGACTCCTCATAGAGGATACAGCTCCAAATTCTTGCCAAGAAACTCAAAAGATCTGACCAAATCAAGAGACTAATTTAAAGCAGACTGTGTATAGACCAGAGGCAGATATCCCTGGCCCTGGAGAGCCACAGGGAATGATGCTTTTCATTATTACTCAGCACTTAATTGAGCAATTAAAGCAATTGATTGCACAGTCTCATCTCACCTTGTTACTCGGGTCTCACATTTTGCATTAGGCTTCACAAAATGAAATTACATTTTTCACAACAATTAAATTAAGGCATGGTGGGTGTTTTTAGGTTATTGTCCCTTAGTTTTTAATCAAAATAATCTATGGTTGAATACTGTATCTAGATATTCCTAGAAAGATAATGGCATTGTCTGTCTTTTTGTCCTTAATGAATGAGCACTTTGTATATTTTTGAATGATATGTGTTACATACATGTATCCCCTTTAGGGAAGCACAATTTGTGATTTTCTCACTTCAAGAAGATCCCTACATAAAGCACTTAAGCAATGGGAAAAGTAAGTCCACTCCTCAATTCAGATGATGGTTGTCTGATCCCACACACTCTGTCAGACCTCATCCATCTGGATCAGGCCACAAGTTTGTGTGTTGTGTTTCAGGGAGCAGATTTGTCCAGCGGGTGCCCCCTACTAAAATCAAACTGCAAGCTGCTTGACCACTACCGTGCACTTAAGGCGCCCTCTAGCGGCATTTGACTGCATATACACAGGCCATGCAGGAGTACCTTTCCCGCCACAGCCAGTGGATAAGGCTGGCGGAGGGCTGTGCCGCCACCAACAAGGAGGTGAGCATAAGGATCGCACCGTTATTACAGACACTCCATCATCTATCAATCAGTCTAGCAGACTTAATCTTTATTTGGAATGATTTGTTGGACTGAATACTGATTGTAAAAAACAAAAAGGCAACAGTCGTCGAGAGGAAAGAACTGACTCCACTTTATTGATCTGTGCCATGCACGGCAGGTCTCATTAGGGTGATGTAGATGTTTGTATGGGTTTTTTTGTTGTTTTTTTGTGATGCATAGTTCAACACAGCCCTGTCAGCAGTATATTTACAGTAAGTGGCTGTGAATGTCGTTTAGCCCATAGTCTATAGCTCTAGATGAGATATCATCACTGCAGATATCATCACCTCTGCTGCTCCTTTCCTCTTGTTTACTGATTAGAAACCTGGAACCGAAACCCAAAGAGCTTTCCTAGCAGAAGGGGCATAGTGCAGTTCATCGTGGGTCAAGGCCGTCATTGCGAGATCGCTCTCGCTTCATGGCCGACGCAACTCTGCCCTCTACTGGGGCTTTCACGTCAACACTGCTGCTCCTGCTAAATTAATCACAATAATTGTAGTGTGGACCTGGAGTTTAAGGATAGACTTTGGCTGGAATTCTATGCAATTCTTAACTGTGATTTAACTAATTGAAATGTTATATAATAAAAAAGTGAATGTGCAAACATCAGAACTGCAATATCGCTAGTGAGCGTCTACTGCTGACTCAAAACCAACCAGGATTTTCTGTTTCTGGGTACAGTAAATCTTGCGCCTAGCTCCCCAAACCTCAACATCCCATACCCAATAAAATCTGAAGGTAGAGTTATAGATCTGTGTTAAACACCACTGCATGTGTGTGCATCCGTGGTGCACTGTAATCTTATGTACTCTTATGTTACTCTTATGGTTGCTCACATGGTTGTTAGACACTTCCTATCTGATAAGATTAGGAAAAGAATCCCATCTTATCATTTTCAGCACTATGCACAGTATATTCTTGTATCTGATTAGCTGTATACTTATCTTCCCACTGCTTTTAGCTACAGTATATGGTTTATCACTGATGTGTTTTTTTCCACTCTGTGCCTACCTATGGCCTTTTATTGCTGCTCTTACAAAGTGCATGTATGTAACATTTGGAACCAATAGCACCATAGTAAAAAATAAATATGCACCCTTGAATCGTGAAATAGGATTGACTTTGTTGCGCTTCTGGAGTGATCTTCCACCAGGGGGTGTGCGAGAGCAGTAAAGAAGGTTATCGTGACGGATTCTGTCAGAAACATTCCCCACGTGGCCAATGTGTATGCTTGTGCCTGGGCATGCATATGTGTGTATGTGTGATTGATGAGATTGTGTATGTGTCCCCCACTGTAATGAGGGCGAGTGCAGTCATTCTTGTGGCTAGTATGGGGTTGCGGTCATCTGCCTGAGCATTCTGCTGGTCCCCCTTCAACCCCAGTACAACCCATGGATGGAAAAAAGCTCCCAAGGCAGCAGCAATAATAGTGAGGCTTTGTTGTGATGTGGGGGTGAATTTGTCTGGCACAATTTAGGTCCACTCAACCCCATAGAGGGCAAGGTAAACAGCAATAAATGTAAAGCCATTCTGAGTGATCACATTCATCCTATGGCGAAGCATTTTCATCCTGATGGGAGTGGTCTTTTCCAGGATGACAATGCACCCATCCACAGGGCACGAGCGGTCACTGAATGCTTTGATGAGCATGAAAGTGATGTAAACCATACGCCGTGGCCTTCTCAGTCACCAGATCTCAACCCGATTGAACTGGGCATTGAGTGATTCAAGGACATTTCCATAGGAGGAAGTGCTCTGTCACTGTCATCGAGACAGGAGCAAGCACAAGCGTTCCTCCGGGGCTCAATCTTGCTCATATATCTCAAAGCATCCAGGTATTTTGAGACGGCTACAACGCCCACTATGCAACCTCAGCAACAGTGGCGCGATTACAGGGGCCTGTGGCCCGGAGTGCGCACTACGCGATTCGTCTGTCACTTCCTCTGAAGTGGTTACGATATGCCATCTGGCGCACGGGCATGCTCTGCTGTGTGGGGTTATGACTAAGGTAAACATGGACTGAAACACTTTGAAGTCGAATTTAACATGATCCAGCTACCGGCGATATTTGTCTGGGAAATAGTTTGAAGTCCCACATGTAATTCTGAGCGGGCTCTGGCGTGGTAAAGTAGCTGGAGCACAGGTCTCGGCTAGCCAGCTATTGGGGGTCTGCTGTAGCACCCTTCTGCAAAGATCTCAATTACAATAACAGTTCTGGATGTGTAAATTGGATGCAATGTGAAGTATGCGCACTAAGAGGAGTAATAAGTCGGCCAGGATAAGGACATCTGTCAAGAAAAACTCCAAGAATGTAACAAATTTGAATGCGCAGTAAATTATAAGTGCACTGTAGCATTGAAAAGGCACCCCTTACAATTATATGAGAACCCCACACTGAAAAGCTCATCAGCTATGTAACATTAATTAAGATAGCATTTGTTGCTTGGAAGAACCAAGTATGCCATACAATACTGCTAATACACACGCTATAAACTTAATGCAGCTGGATTCTTCTTCTGGTTTTAATGTAAGAATATCTTTCTCAGGGGAACAACAAATGTGTCCCACGCTAGATTCCAACATGATGCCAGTACGCCCACTTCATCACACTGCTTGTACACAATTACCTTGCCACCACTTACAAATTCAATTTTACGAGTGCTCAGTTTGATTCATACACATGTAAGGACTGTGGAATTTCCCCTTTGTCTAATTATGTGAGTCTCTGTATTATCACCCTGAACACCACCCTGGGCATATAGCAGCCCCACATCTTTAATGGTCTCCCAAATGGAGGCCAGAAAGGGCAATGCTTTAGTCATCAGTAAAGAAAGACCCCCATGCATTCTGCTCTCTCTCTCTCCCATATATACACTACCGTTCAAAAGTTTTACAACACCCCCATTTTCCTGTTTTTACTGAAATGTAAGCAGGTCAAGTCCAGTGAATAACCTGAAATGGTACAAAGGTAAGCGGTAAACTGCCAGATGTATAAAAAAAAAAGGTTAGTTTACCAAAAGGTACCAAAGTTATTAAAAAAGGTCCTTTTCAGGGACAAGTAATGGGTGAACGTGGGTTAACTCTCAGAAACTTGTCTTCTGATTTTGTTGTGGCTTTGGTTCTGCCAGACCTCTTCCTGTCAAAGTTTCCTCCAATTTACAAGTACCTTTTAATGGTGTAGGAAACTACTCACTGCCAAAAAATTTACATTATTTTTCATTTTTTGGTAACCTAAACTTTTTTGTTTAACCTCTGGCAGTTTACCGCTTACTTTTGTACCATTTCAGGTTATTCACTGGACTTGAACTGCTTAAATTTCAGTAAAAACAGGAAAATGGGGGTGTTCTAAAACTTTTGACCGGTAGTGTATACACACACACACAGGTTCTTACCATACCCAGGAAATAGCTGTCACCTGACCCAGGTATGAATGACAAGCCTAGTAAAAGGTCAGGGTAGAGGCTGGAGTTCATGGGGTTGTTAGCTTTGTTCCTCGGTTTGTGATGTCAGTTAAATGGGATTTTAAAAATCAGTTTCTATTGGTGAAGGACAAATGGGCTGTTACCACTGCTTTGAAGTAAATCTCCTCTTTCCCATTCCTTGAACTTGTACTGAAAGTGCTATTCTCATTAAATTAGCACATTTACAACAATATTTAAAACGGAGACATAATGAGGAATTGCATTGGAATAGACCGGATGATGAAATATACAGTGTGTATTAAAAATATATTTGCTTTGAATGATCTTTGGTCTTCATGATGAAGCTCTTGTTTGGAAATGCACTAACCAACTGTGGGACCTCTCACAGACAGGTGTATTTAATTTGAAATAATTTGATTTATTCAAATTAATTAATTGTACACATGTGGACTCCAATCAAATGATAATGTGACCTCTGAACACAATTGATTGCACCACCAAGTTTATTTAGGTTGTCGTAGAACAAGGGATGAATACTTATGCAATCAATCATTGTCTGTTATTAAGGAAAAGCTTGTTTTTTAAATTTGACATTATATATATATATATATATATATATATATATATATATATATATATATATATATATATATATATATAGATATAGATAGAGAGAGAGAGAGAAAGAGAGTATTTTGTGTTGATCATTGGCAAGAAATCCCAATTAAATCCATTTTGATTTAAGAAAATAAAATGTGAAAAATAAGGGGGTGAATACTTTGTATACCCACTGTATATGGTATTCTCAGTAGGTTGTTTATTAAGGTTTTGTATTTTTCGCCTTTGGCAGTTCTTTCCACTGTTTATCAGCTGTCATGGTTTCCCTGTGCTCAAGGTTGAAGGTCAGTGTCTACCAGGCAGCTTTCAGGACCCAATAGCTGCTCAAAACAGTGTCACATGTCTATAGATAGAATCACGATTGGCCAAAAAGTTGTATTTGATTGACGTAACTGTCCTGTCCAAAATAGTATGTGGGTGGAATGTTTTTAAGTATAAGGCAGGAGCAGCTTTAATCATAGTGAGAAGGCATTTACACCTAAGAAGACATTTACATTTACAATATAACCACTTAATTCAGCCACACACATTTGTCCTTGAGTAGAACCCCTCATGTCATCATATAAGTCTGTTTTGTGTCAGCTGTTGAGGGCAAGTGAAGACATTCTGAACAAATTCTGTGCTACTTGGGTAATACTTTTAATATGTCAAAATCTTTTTAATCTGATTGTAGAAAATAAATAGATTGGTTTGGTGACACTATTCTGAAATGACCACTGAAACTACGTGCATCTGCATTGTTCTATAATATTAGGAGGAAATCAGCCATTTTAAAACTGATAATCCATCCATTTTAAAACACTACCGTAAATGTAACATTTTGTGTGATTTACATTCCACCACCTGCTGTTGACACAAAATATCCTTACTGCATCCTAATTCAGGTTTCCCTATCTCTCATTGACTGTGTGTGTAACTGTAGTATTAACCCAGAACACACAGTATGACCTTAGTAGTTCACTACAACCATTGTTTGAGGAACGTGCATACTGAAAACACACTTTGGCTTAATAGCTTTGATATTGTTGTGTATGTGCTTATAAGCCAATAAATCTGCTCTGATAAGCTTCCTAAATGCACCAATTCAGTTTTGAGTTAAAAAGATTTTCCTTGAATCATGCCTGTTTTCTTGAGCCTGGTTTACAGGAAGGACCGCCCACAGCCGATGATAAATGACCACTCACCAAAATAATGTGCCAGCAGCTGTTTCTGGCAAGCGGTTTCCTGTAGAACTGCAACCAAAAACCTCATTAAAGCCATGCAAGTGGAAAGATGCTATGGTAACAAGACACAAGCCCCAAGGCAAAAACACGCATTGGACAAAAGTGGAAGATGAGCTTATTGAGCTTTGAGCGTTTATTTGATTCATCCACAGAGACCTGCCTTGATGAGTAAAGGGTACAGGTGACAAGGGAAAACAATTAGCCATTTGTTTTATATGCCCCAGAGTCATATTCTGCATGAGGAATCCTCTTAACATGAAAATAGCAAGCCAATTATTACCCGTTGTAGTAATAATAATCATAGCTCTATCCTGAGCTGGGCAACACATAGTGGTGTCGGCCACGTTTAAAAAAGGAAGGGACATTATTGTTTGGTCTTTTGGGAAGGGCTGGCATCCAGTGAATTGTGTTCCTCCAAAAGGTGAGTATACACCTATAACAACACACACTGGGACTCCTCGATTTCAGAACTCAAGATATTTCATCCCCAATTCCAACAATTCAGCCATAGCCATCTCGTATAGGACAGCGACGTGTATTTGCTGTATGTTCCTTTACGACTTCCAAGAAATTGCACTGTGCAGTGTAGGCCTTCACATGCATTTAATTAACCAGCATCCTCCTCAGCATCTTATTCCTCTCTTGCTTACGCACTACCCCCGCCTCTCTCTCGCTCTCTCCTTACCCCGTCTTCCCTCCCCCCCTTCCCCCTCCCCTCCTCTCACGCCTGCTTATTATAAGCGCTCCCCTCAGTGGCGTTCCCTTTAATTCCATCAGTCCCCCTCTCCCGGGCTTGGGAGGGGAGGAGAATAAAGAGCTGACCCAGGGCTGACACCCGGCGCCGTGACAAGTTTACGAGCAGGCAGGCTGTTCGCTCAGGTCTCTTTCCTGGAATTCCAGGGCCTATTGTGTTACTGCTGGGGGCAGGGTGAGGTGGGTGGAGAGAGGGAGAGGGAGAGGGAGAGAGGAGGTGGTGGTATTGGGTGGCCCAGGCACTGCGTTTCTGCACGAGGGACCGGGCCTGGGGCGGGGGAGGGAGGACGCCCCCGTGTTTGCGGATGAGCCCCGGTTGTGTTTTTATTGGTCATTCGGTGACCTTTGAAAAAAGTGACGCGCACACTCAAGGAAAGGGTTCAGGGTTTATAGTCTCACTGGTTGATTCTGACATGGTTACACAGTAATAATTGATGACGATCGATGCCAGATTGTAGCATTTTATGGGGACAATGACACCATTTCAGTTCTACCTATACCTGCAATTGTAATTGTTTTGTATTCTTTTCCCTCGAAACAAAAACAGAGCAAGCCTAAGCAAAATCCCATACTCTATTCCCACGGACGTCTGTCATTAACTAACAGCATGCAAAAATGTCTTCACACGCAAGATGAAGGTTACTGAAGTTCAAGTGCCGTTTCAATAACAAACTGAATTTTTTATGAAGCTCTTGCTCTCCTGTTCCATCTATCAGGCTGCCTCTGTTCTTGGTTTTTGCCTGGGGGTGAAAAGGCCTCTCACAGAAATTAGATGAGGAATTCATAGGCTAATGCCCTGGACACTTCAGACAAACATAATGACAATGCTCACACAACGTTGGGTTCACACCTCGGAGTGCATGCTGGTCTCCTCGTCCAAGTGTTTGACCCTGGCCTGCTGTGCCTGCAGTATATGGCCATGGCATAAGGAGACAAGATGGTGACCTCACCAATGCCGAGCAACTCCAGCAATACACCAAACTGGCCAGGTCCCACGAGTGAATTTGATTTCCCATTCTTCCCTCTGTACATATGCATTTGTGTATGAGTGTGTGTGCGTGTGTGTGTGTGTGTATGTTTATTGTATGTTTCTTGAGTGTATGTGTTTCATTGTGTGTATGTTTATTAGTGTATGTGTGTATATATAGTCAGCTATCACAAAACCTTATGCCATTTTTTTACAACATTGCAGTAAGGCTGTGAATAAGGCGATTGTCACATTTTGTTGTTGTGTTGACATTCTTACAATATTTTAAAAATTCACCTCCCCCAAACCGCAACTTATCAGCTACATTGTAAAGGTTAAAAAATACATTACAAAAATGTAACTACAATCTCATCATTAAGCACAATGACAACATTGTAAAAATGGTTTCAAAAATTGGATGTTTGTGTATAAGTATATTATCAGGCTGTATAATGCTCCACCTCCCTAGCCTCCTCTCTTCTGTGGTTGAGATCAAGCCGTTTTTAATCAAGGTTTGACTGAAGCTGCTTCTCATTGATCTTTCCATGATTAATTCAGCCCTATTGGCATGACAATACATTGTATTATGTTGTCAAAGCAAATAATTTGTTCAAATTATTGCAAAAAAAAGATTGCAAAAAATAAGAACACAGTAACAATAAATGAATAGTAAACTGAATTGTAAGAGTAATTATGTTGATAATGAAGTTGTAAATAATATTTAGTAAAAATATTCTAACAGATAAGAACAATGAACAAATGAATACATTAACAAAATGCATTTGACTTATTAGCAATTGCAAGCTGCAATGTACTCGGCAGGTACCTGTCCTTCTCTTTGTAAAACTGACCGCTTTTGTTGTTCTTTCATTTTATAGAGTTGGGGGAAGGATGTTTTAATCATATTCAAATATTTTATTTTAGCTAAGAGCATTTTTCACATCTCTGTCTCAACCTCACCTGTCTCACAGTGACCACTTTTCGTCTTTTGGAAACCATCACGTTTCATGGCCTGATAGCGATTATGTTTGCTTTGCATTTTGGTTTAATTGTCTCAATGTTTCAAATAATTTTTAGTTAGCTTCATAATTTGTTTTATTCTGATTTTTTGTGGATTATTAGCAGAGCTGGCCTAAACTTGGTTTAAGTTGTTTGGTTAGTACACCAGCTGACTGAAGGGTCTGATTTCAGGGTTGAGTTTTTAAAGCTATTTATTTGAGCTCTGCTTGACTAAAATGCCTATCTCTTTCTGAACTTTATTAAAACACCTCACTCTCTCTGTGCTTGATTAAAACGCCTTTCTCTCTGCACTTGATTAACATCCCTCATGCTGCTTTACTCTTAGCTTGATTAAAATCTCTTGCATTCTTTTACTCTATGCTTGATTAAAACCCTTCACACTCTCTTAACCTGCAGGTTTTTATGTGCTGTTTTGTCACTAACACAAATCTGCTTTTGTTTGCAGTGTGTGAGCTCTTGCTGGAACGCTGTTGACTACATCCTTGTTTGTGGTCCTGTTTGTGGTCATGTTGAACTCAGCTGCTCTTAAACCAGATAACTGACCAAGCACTGGTGTGATTATAAATGTGCTAAACCTTTTAAAGGTGTGACCACCACCATATGAATTTAACTCATATCTACCATGCCCATCTTGTGTGACTTTTCAAACGAATGCTTTAAAAGAAATGATCACAATCAATGTCGGTACGGCTTGTGTTTGGTGGCATGAAAATGAAGTTTCATAATCAATGACTCTTTGGCTGTTATCGATGGCCATGTGGTTTGTTTATGCTTGGCGGTGTGAAAACGTAATGGTCACAACTGACGACCGTTCAGATCACTTGAGCACGGCCGCGTCAGAATGAATGGTTGCCATCAATGACCTTGCAACATGTGCTTTTCTCAACAGCGTTGGATAGAGGGGATCCAGAGTTATTGGGGTCTCTCTTTTTTTTTTTTTTTTTAAACCTTGTGTTCATTAGTGCCACTGGCTTTCCACATGGGCCAGTAGCATTTACCTGGGGGCATAGTAAAGCTTTTCAGTACATACTGAGGAGCCAGTAATCCACACCCCTAAAATAGATGATTATAAGGCTATCTCTATTAGAGGCGCGTGCACATGGGTTAGCATGTTCATGTGACATTAGCCACTACTACACTGCATTTGTGTGTTTTTGCTCGCAGCAGGGAAGCAGACCCCTCACGGTTTCCCTTGTAAGGTCATTGCACAGGCCATGGTGTTGCCTCCTGCCTATGGAGCGAGTATGCGATTTCCCACGTGTCTATGTGCATTACATGCTACACACCCTCACACATACAAATCTTCCACGTGCTTTTTCCCCCTCCAGATGTAGAAAAACAATTTCTCAAATGTCACCTCATAATCTCGGTCTCTGTGACTTTGAATATATACATTCTGGATGTTTTGCTTTTTTATTTTTTTATTAAATATTCTAAAAATAATATTTAAGTCAAGAAAATGACTGTTTGTTTGTTTGTTTGTCCTTTCTTTATAATATTTGTGGTCTCCTACCATTCACAGTGTTTCTCATTATTTCTAATTAAATTTTGCAACCTCAAAATTATTTGTCAAAATTATTTGTCATGACCTGTCTACAATGTAAAGAGAAAAAGTGTCTTAGTGGTTAACAAAATGCATTTAATATTTATCAATTAAACTGGTTAATCCAGTCTTCTGTCATGGACCTGCTGGTTATTAAAAATATTTCAAGGTAGCTACTGTTGCATGTTTATATGTGATCGCTTCTTCCATCGTTAATATACCATGTGAAATCTATTCCGTTAAATTGTGAATTTGTCAAATTGTACCAAACCCATTATGATTCCTTATTCATTAAGGTCTCCCTGGTGTGTAAAGCTGATATGTTGATTAATGTGCATTGTCCCAATTCAATAAAATTCTAATTAAATTTAATTAAAAATCAAATAATTCCTTATGTGTTACACTAGACCGGCTATAGAGAAATATAGGAGATTTCAATTGAACTGAAAATCTGGACAGATGATAATCTGTCAGTGTTACACAGATTTACTTTTGTTTTATGCTTCACAAAGTAACTGCACATCATGCAATGAAAGTCGAACAAACATTACAAATAGCTGCTTTAACTAGTGCCACTTCATCAAATTCCCAAGCAATTTTGCAAACAAACAGTAATCTGGAAAATGACACAGCACAGTGGTAAATGCTTAAGCAGAGTATAAACTTTAATTCACAGGCCAACGGCTTTACAGTATTAGTGTGAGCTCAGCCGAGAAACTCTCCCGCTCAGGCATTTTGTTCTTACATTTGAGTGTGCCAAACTCGTATCGTTTTAAATGCTTAAATTGAAAAAGGAATTGCTTTTGTGTACGATTTTGGAATGGGAGCTTGAGCAGTCTAATGCAGGAAATGAGAATGTGGTCACATGCCCTCACACTGAACAACATTGTCTGTTGAGGTGATCAACATGTATACATGCAGAAAATAAAAACATCTGGTCTAACACAACCACAAATATACTATACCACGTTGATACATTAATGTTTTAAAATAATGAAATATGCAAATATAAACACTAGAAAATACCAAAGAGCAAGTCTTCTTGTCGGAAGAATGGGGAATTCAGAGTTATATCCTATCCAACTAGCATTGAATAAATGCATGTGGGCTTGAAATATGTCATTGTTTGGTGCAAGATTATCTTGTATGAAGACTGCAGTGCAAGGGGCTTTTAGTCCAGACACACCCAGTCCAAGGCCATTCTCCACTAGACGAAGGCCCTGCACAGCAGAAGGTAGGGCTGAAAGCAGCCTCTTGATTTTGGGGAAAAGTTACACAATGAGCTTAACTCTGTGGGCCTCTTCAAAACCAAAGTTTGACTGATACCATTCATTCATAATGGCCGTGATTGTCACATTGTTACATCCAAATCACAGGGCAGGGGTTCCCAAGCAGAGGTCTTCAGCTTAAGAGGAGCATTTGTGAATGCATTTCCCCCATTTTTACATTTAATCTTATTTTAATTTTATTTAGTCATTTTATTAAAGTGGTGTTGGTGACGTTAATTGTAAATTGTGCAATATTCAAACTACATTACCTACACAGAAACTGCATCTGATTTGTCCTCTAACAAGACATGCCCATGTTCGGCATATATGTGTGGGCACCTCCAAGCTTGTAGCATGCAGGTAAAGACAACAGTAGTCAAAGTTCCAAGAAATACAAGTTTATTTAAGTGTAAACAAAAAAAAAAATCAAACTGCATAGGAAATGTTTAAAGTCCATAAAAGACGACAGAAAAAGGCTGCAGGCAACCACAATATATTATAGTCTCCTTTGCCTTATTTAGACAGAAGACGTGACACCTAAACTTCCTGCCAGTCCTGAGAGAGAGAGGGGGAGGGGGGCGGTCAGGAGGGGGGGCTGTGGGGCGCTTGGAGAACCCCAAGCCCCTCTCGCCGCCCTCCCCACACACAGACACACACATATAATACACCCAGAACCTGGGCTCGGAAGTGACACCAGCACCCATCTAAACTCAGCCAGTCACACGTGGCAGCCTTTCTTCATGGACTGTGAAGGGGATACATTCAGAGGATTTCGGTCTAATGAAAACACCCCACAAAGTGGCCACCCTCGGGGCAGAGTGGAGGATTCTGGGAGAGAGCTCTGTGGCTAGTGTCGCCCAACTGGAGGAGAAGCAATACCGACAACAGATTAGTTTAGATCAAGATCTCAGGCCCCCTTCTGTGAGATTTCCAATTGAAATCAACTTCAAAACCCTCATATTATTACACATTTCTCTGAACGGGAGCCAGGGTTCATCTGTACTACGGCTATAGTGTTTAATCAAGTAATTCAGTGTTCAATTTCAAAAGATATATTACGTATTGTAGTGTGACACTGGAAGGTGTTTTAAGCTGTGGAGTCATTCTTCCCCAGCTGTTTTTTTCCATGGTTATACTGAAAACTGTTCTGTGAAGGTTTATGCCAAGCAGTGTTTTAAGAGTCTTCTTTCCCAGAGAGTGGTTCCTTTAACACTACACTCATGCCCCCTGTATCTCTGTTAGCGGCCCTTTGTGGTGCGTGAAAATTAACTGGAGATGTGGCTACCCTTTCCCTAAAAAACATACATTCCAAAAAGGGTTGCCATTAGTTTGGATATTTGCTTGTTTTTTGTATTTTTATGAAACAAAGTGGAAAAATAAATGACAAAATCCTGAAGAATTTCAGAGTAACTTTTTTTAAATCAAGAGGTAATGTGGTATATGAACACACACACACACACACACACAAAAAGATCTGACTAAATTTCTGAGGTATGAACATAAGAATCACTATAGCACTATGGGACACAACATTTTGTTTAATCGAACTCCCAAAATTCTGGGCTCTGGAAAGCTACCTGAGGTTTTTTTGTCTTTTTTTCTACATTTTTTTTTTTTTTTTTTTTTGCTTACGATTATACAATCATTAAAAGGTCTAAGACCATGCACGTATTAACTGGTACACTT
Source organism: Aldrovandia affinis (assembly GCA_029706075.1). NCBI lineage: Eukaryota > Metazoa > Chordata > Actinopteri > Notacanthiformes > Halosauridae > Aldrovandia > Aldrovandia affinis. Next base: position 696,345 of record JAINUG010000118.1, read on the forward strand.
TGCCTTTTATATTTGTGGGTTTTTTAATCCATAAAAGGCAAAGCAAACGGATGGAACGAACAGCGATTCATGAGTAAACCCGTAGTACAGGACGACAGAGGATCCAATCAAGACAAGATGGCGGTAAACTTGCTAGACGACTTTGCATGTAGATAACCGCCAAACCTAATGCATACAAAATGCATCTGAGGTACATGCACACTGTTACAACCAAGAGCTGCTATGTCATTATATTTGTAATATGTATGAGCTGGCGGAACATCACACCATTAACAGAAATGTGAACCAGGGGTAGGATTCTGGATTTCATTTCCAACTCCCCGACCCATCCCCTCGCTAACACGTTGCCAGGTAACACCATCCACATTAATGCATTTAACTCAAAAGGAACATCAGGCCTGCCACACATTGGAACTTTTTACAAAATGATGCCAAGAAATGGCAGTCTGCCTTGAGGGTATGTTGTGTGTGTGTGTGTGTGTGTGTGTGTGTGTGTAAGATAGGGATTTGGAGAGGTGCAGCTGCAGCCTATATAATGTAGGTACAGGAAATTCAGGCTCGTGTGGTCTTTGGTCCAGTGGAACTCCTGCTTTGGCTGATAATGAAGCGGTATGTTTTTCACACACACAACACAACACACACACACACACACACAAACACACAAACAACACCACCTTTTAAGACCCAACTGTCATATTCCAGAGTGAATGCTGCTATATCCAACATGCACAGACAACTTGTCCATTTGACACAACTTACTTCTGTACTAAGCAGTGGAAGAAATGACAAAGAAAACGTACAAGTAATGCTGAATGTAATAAGTGAATGCAGAGCATCATCGTCAACAGTGGCACTATAATGCTGCAAGACTTGCAGTTTATTTAAGTACAGTTTCCTTATGTGTGCACAGGTGGATCTTTGGCAATTTCGAGAGAAGTACAGAGTTGTATGAAGTGTACAGAAGTAAGTGCTGGGTATATGTCAACAACAACATCCTGCTCCAACAGTGTTTAAGGCATGTGGACTTGGACAATCTCAAAACCCTAATGTTCCAGATGCGGCAGTAACTTGATTGGACTCTGTAAAGCTATTTTTAAAAAGGGAGATACAATCTCACAGTCAAAACCAACCCCACCCTGCCCCGCCCCCAATCCCCGCAACCCATCAAGCACATATTTTGGTATATCAATTTGAAAAAAAAAAGGTCTTCCCCTCCCAATCTTTAGTTTTTAACCAATCATAAAGACACTTCTATACTAGGACTTTTTAAAGCATGCATACATTTTTTTCCTCTTATAGAGCGAAGACCTAAGGATCTTAGAGTTAGGACTCTGCAATTTAAGTTTTCAAAACGATGAACGCAGATTGAACATTTCACATAATACTGAAACACAACAGAAAGGGGAAAAATCTAATCAGTGTAGATGTTTTGTTCAAAGCAGCAGGCTCTCTGTCAAACTAGCTCACCCTTTCCTCTCTAACAATGTGCTAACAACATGGTAAACAGGTCATTTCTTCAGCATATTCTTATAAACCACAGTCTGGATTATCAAGTGTTCCATCATTTTTTCTCAAAATAAGTTAACTAATCTCCATCGCCACTGAGCTAATGGTAGATCCACGTTTCTACAATCATTTTGTTGAGGTAAAAAAATGTTTTGTGCTGAGACAGAGGTAATTTTGATGATGCAAAAAGAAGAAGCAAAAATTCTGGTCTTCCTATAGAGTTATAAAGAGGTACTAAAGACCCATGTGTATAGAGGTATTACCGGGAACCTTTTTTATTTTTTATTCTACACAAACGTACTGTATGGAGACTGGAATCTGAAACTGGAAACAACTTGCACCTGACATGACGCACCATCACACCTGAAGTTGATTGGTCTAGCCATTTCTCAGTATCCTGAAAATAATTATACTTAAATGCACCTATTATGAAACATGAAAGCATTTTGGTTGGACCCTGTTTTCCAGTCTCCGTTATCCATTGGAGGCACCCCCCCACTCCCCATACTGAGCAAAATAAATATTTATCTCGGCACAAATACCCTTCAATAGATCATTCTAGATCATTCCTTGTCACACAAACCAGTTTCTCCAGTTCTATTTGGCACCACTCTATTTGTGGGTTAATTTTTGGCACATTTTTCAGATTTGTCCTGAATTTGTTCCTGATATAATAAAAAGGCACAATTCACTTCATGATATAACAAAAGCCGATGGAACTACACCCAAGAGCAGATCCATGTATACAATATTACAAAGCCTTATGGAAAATGTTAAAACACAAATCTTTCAAATCTGTTCCATTCGTTACATTTCACAGAAAACCTACTGGGTGAAACGAGCAACAAGCATGAACCTGAATGATCTTTAGACCTCAAAGATGAAGAACCAGATTCAATCGAATGCACTGTTTCTCCCACAACATTAAACAAAAAAACTTCAGTCGACAAAGGTGATGTTGTGCAAGAAACAGTCATTTGTTACTGAAATATAACAACATAGCATGTTTTGATTGAATCTAGGCCTGCATTGGGAAACACCACCACATTAACAGTTTGGTACAGGTGAGATTCGTTGAACTTGTGAGGGTTGTATTTTTCAACTAACTCAACTGCGATGAGTGTCATTGACCACGTATGTGGTCAAGTATTTTATTTGACCTTGTCCCTGAGCTAAATCTGGAGCTACATGAGATGGACTCGTTAGACTTTAAAGGTAATGAAACGATGCAAGTTTGAAAAACTGAACTGAACGAATGGGACTTTTACTTAGTCCGATAGAAAAACATGCAGAAACACTGAATGTCTGAAGTCTGAATGGGTAAAGCTGCTCTTTGAGATATAAATATGCTACCTTACCACCTTAATTTTAAAATATGTCTAATCTGGGTTTGAAATGAATTTTACGTTCTCTGGAAAGAGCACTTGAAAATTAACCCCCAAGGAATGTTGGGCCAGATGTACCAAGCACAGTGAGATCCAAGTGGATCACCCTTAGAGGGCAAACTAATTATGAAACTTGAGCTATGCCATGATTGAAACCAATAGGATAAAAAAGTACTTTCCTCCCTCCAAGAAAGCAACTGTCAGCAAGTCCCTAATACATTCCATACAGACTGTGTCGCCTCTAGCGATTTGTTGCGGAAGCAGGTAATGAAATTTTAATCATTCAGTACCTTCTATGGCAGTGTTTGATATGACATAAAATGGCCATAGAGGAGATATCCTTAGGGGGGGAGAGGCGAGGCATCCTTTGTAACACTGAACCAGATCCACATTCTAGAAGTGCAAAAACAAGTCGAACTTGGTTTGAGGTTCCCAGAATATATATACATAAATATATATAGAGGTAATATTTGTTGAGGTATTGTTACATTAACAGGTATAGTTAGGAAAACTGAACGGTACATTGATAGTTTTAATAGACTGATAAGAGCACATAAGATGAATGCCAGACAAAAGCTGACACTGAAAACATTAGTAATGGGACTTTTGCGTTTAACCTTTATACTTGAGCCAAAGAACTACAGGATTCCTATGTTTTGTCACTCCAATGGAAGTTTTCCAAAATGTCTTACTTCAAATGTATTTCCATTTCTGTCTCTGACTCTTGTAGCCCATGTTCTAACAACCCGAGGCCATACAATGGCAGGTCACCCTTCTTATGGAGCGTGGGGGTGTGTAGAGGCGGGGTACGGGCCTTCCAAACAATTAAAAAGCTAATTGCCATAAAGTGTAAAAATGAGTATGCGCCAACCTAAAGTAGCCCACTGTGCAGAACTTCTTACTTTGGTTCCTTCTTCTAGCTGGAATGAGACCTCCATTTTTAGAGGGCTGGTCTGAATGCACCTCCTATATATTCTTATTTTCAATTAATAAATATAAACGGACTCAGCAGCAGTCCTCCAAGGTTTTGGATTTAATCCATCTCAATGTCCAGAGCCAAATGGTGCGGCTTTCACTGAACAACCAAACCCAACAGTTACTCAGCAGCTACGTCCTAAGGACCGACAGCACATCACGTTCAGCCCACTTCATTCATTAAAGGGATAAAACATAGTGAGGAAATGCATGTTCGGGAAACGAATGAAAATGCACGTTGTCAACGATTTTTACAAAATCTTCGGTAGGTCACGACTGAAAGAAAAAAAAAAAAAAGCAACTTTTTCTTATTAAAGAACGCGTTAAAAAAAAGGACATTCCGGGGTGTCATTCTATATTTTGGTTTCAAACGAAGGCTGACATTATGAATGAAAGTCCTTATCTACAGCCTGGTTTATTTTCTATTTTTTTGCCCACCATTTGGAAATTGATTTGGTTGCGGAAATATTTCAATTCTGTACCCTGCAGCATCTGCTTTTAGAAGAATGGTTTCAAACTGATCTAAAATCCTGGTCACTCCAGTTACGCCTCTACGAGTTACTAAACAAAAAAAAGCATGAAAATGGTTTCTCAAATGTTTTTTCCCTTGATAATGAGGAAATGCTAGACAGACCTGCAACCAAAGCCTACCAGTTTTGCGATACGTAGGTATGACCAACTTCCCCTTCTATTCTAACACGGCACCGCAGCATACAAAAGAAAAGCCGGCTAGGTACATTTTTGTCATGCAGAGATGTGAGGAGATGGAGAACAAAAATAATAAAAATGGAACGGCGCTAATAAACAACAGTAGATTCATTGAAAGGTCTCCACAGTTTTCATCCTTAACATGTAGCATTAGTATTAGTATAATCTGAGCATTGTCTCAGCAACATTCATGGTTTAATTATTTAATGCGCACAGTAATTTAACTGAAAACCTGTGCAAATATAAACCAAACATTGTTTCTTTTTCCTTTTTTTTCTCACTCTTAAATAAAAAAAGCATTGAGGTAGACTTCTTTTTTTCTTCTTTGTAAAACGTCACGGACTAAATCTCTGCACAACAAACACATTACATTCATATATGAGCTAGGTGAGGTAGGTTTGACGCAAAGTGTACAATATTTCAAGAATGTGAGAAATTCCCTGAGATGATCAGTAAAGGATATATTAAGATACGTATTAAGGCCAGCCTTGCTTCCTAGCGGGACAAGCGACAATCGTATGTGGCCAGATGGTTTTCTAATGATGAAAGTATGTATAGTAAGTATGAAAGTAAGTAACTCACTTAAAACAATCATATTAAACTTCTAGTACTCCCTATAGCACATACTGTATACCAAACAAATTTGCTATGGGATATCCAAAAAGGGAGGGAGTAAGTATATATATATAAAAAACAAAAACAAAAAAAATTATTTGATATTTGGCGATTATCGATTCCCTAATCAAGACAGACTGTTCTTAATGTGTACCTTAAAATGTATTTTCTTCTTGTGTTGATTATATCGTCTCTACTGTTTTCAGAACAAACTGAGAGAACCGTGTTCAGAACTTGAGGATTCGGTTGTTTCCGAAGTCAACGACGACAATCACACCGTCAGGTGTAATGGCTATGCCCGATGGGCGATCCATCTGCCCAAAGCCATTACCCTGAGTGCCAAACTTGCATAAGAAGTTGCCATTGGGCTCGAACACCTGGACCCGATGGTTGCGGGAGTCGGCCACGATGATGCGGTTCTCCTGGTCAACGGCAACCCCCTGTGGACGAAGGAACTGCCCGTTACCCGTGCCCTCTGACCCCAGGAAGCGGGCCGACTGGCAGTCCGGTCGGATCACCAGCAGTCGATGATTGTTGAAATCCGTCACCACCAGGTGTCCCTCGTGATTGAAGGCCACGCCCCTGGGCGAGTCGAAATGCTTCCAGAGGGCACCCTCAAAGCCGTACTTGTTCAGGAACGCGCCGTCCGGGCCAAAGAGCTGAATGCGGTGGTTGCGGGTGTCGGAGACCAGAATCTTTCCCTCGGAGTTGACAGCCACGTCCCAGGGGTAGTTGAACTGCCCGTTCTTGCTTCCCTTCTCCCCGAACTTCAACAGGAACTGCCCTTCGAAGGTGAAGATCTGGATGCGGTGATTGTCCTTGTCGGCCACGATGATTCTCCTCTGGCCATCACAGGCCACGCCAGCTGGCCGGTCAAACTGCCCGGAGCGGGAGCCCAGGGTGCCAAACTTGTGGTGGAAGGTTCCGCAGGGCTTGAAGATCTGCACGCGGTTGTTACTGCGGTCGGCCACCACCACGTAGCCTTCCTTGTCCACGCAGATGCCCCAGGGCCGGCACAGCTGGCCGTCCCCTTCCCCCTCGCCTCCAAAGGATGCCATGGGCACGCCCACACCCCCGTAGCTGCGGCCCGACTTGACAAGCACTTTAAAGGGGCTACCCTCGATGTGCTGGTTGCAGATGAGCACGGAGAGAAGGTGCTCGCCCTCCGTCTTGGGCAGGTAGCTCACCGTGTACGTGCCGTTCTGATGGTCCGACACGTCGGCCGCCGACAGGTTGCCGTCTGAGCCCATCACCACCGCTGAGACGCCGTCGCCACCGGACAGTCGGGGCTCCCCGTCATGGTCATAGCCCACCACGGTGAAAGAGGCCACCTTGCCCTTCAGCGCCCCCTTCAGGCCCTCGCCGGTGGCCTTGGTGACCGGGGCAAAGGCACCGCTGCTGATCAGGCCCATGGACTTGAGGGCAATGAAGAGGGCCTGGTCGGGGGCCGTAAACATGATGCGGTCGTCCTCCTGGGGCTGCAGCAAGCCCCTCAGGCCCTTCAGCTCCTGGATCTGGGTCAGCATGCGCTCGCGGGCCAGCAAGATGTCCATGTTGCGGCCCTCCTCCAGGACCTGCTGCACTGCCGCGATTGTGCTGTCCAGCTTGCTCAGGTTCTGGTGAAGCTTCTCCACCTGCAGGTAGAGAGAGTTGGCCTTCACCTGCCGAATCTTCTCCACCTGTAGGAGGAAATGATGGAGAGGGAGCGAAAGAGAGAGTGGAGACAGGAAGGCGGTCAACATTCAGTTGCATTTGTATCCGTTACAATAACTTCTGGCGTAAAAGCTGTTGTTTACTTCTTAAGTGGCTCGGTCGGTATAGGGACTTGTCACAAGCTCAGACTGGACCCTATAGCTGGGACACTGCAAGTTGAAGCCTGGGCCATGTTATAAGGTGTCTATGGCTGGGAGTCCACAAAAGAGGGACAAAATTTGCTTTGTCCCACCAAAGGTATGGGGAGATTAAGTCAGCCAGGGTTTCTTAAATCACTGCTGCATTAGTTCCCCCAACAAAGAACCAAGCACCCACAGGCTCTCAGGTCACTGTGAAAGATATGGCTCTCTCCCAATCTCTCCTGTAGTACTGTGTGGCCTGCAGTGTGGTAAACAGTAACTGGCTTGTGGGTAAGCGCATCACAGGAGTGCTCTTGAGGCGCAGGGTCCGGGTGGCACAACGGTAACTTGAGAGGCACAACTGCATTCCAAATTGGGGCGGAAATAAAAGGGTTAACGTGAAACATGATACATTTAATCTTATGTCATTAAAATCGCACATACACTGACCAACAGAAACACACACCTTTATGAAATCGCTACACTCCAGATTTGACCAAGTGAAACCCGAGTGTGAAACACACCCCCTCTCCCCAGGTCAGTCCCGCAGTTGTGCCGCGGACCCGGGCAGCTGCTACTTCTAAAGCACTGAGCGGGCGTTTTATTGCTGCCATTACAGCACAGCGGATGGTAAAAAATGTCCTTTTAAGGGCTGTCTGTTGCATATCCAATTAAAGTCATAGGCCTGCTCTTGACATTTAAAGCCATTAAGGCGATGTTCTTTGATTGTCCGATTAAGCAGCTGATTGCTTATCCTCCTGCCCCCTGCTACGAACCTCTGCCCGCGGCAGATTTGGGAATGGATGACACCGGGGTGTTGTGAGAATTAGCCGGGCCGAGGTGGGGTTGCCGTGGCCCAGCGTGCCTCAAAAGGGAACCGACTCCCTGCCGACCACACTTCTGGGGCTACCGCGGCAAAGAGCTTCCTGCCTTTTTAAATGAATTATACATGCTGGATGTTTGCATTAACAGTCTAGCCTTTGAAGACCACTGGTCCAGCAGTGGCATTAATGGCATTAGCGGGCTGATGCATAGGTCATCGTAGCTGCTTTATTCCGATTGATATTGTTCAACCGATCTTCTAACAGTGCTTGCAGAGACATCTGTGGATGAATTTATTTAAAGGCAGGGACTGCAGTGTCGTTCCAGTGCCAATTGGAGATTTAACGGCAACAAAAAAGAAGGAAAAAAAAAGCCCTTTGAGGCACCCAAAAGCAGAGGAAAAAAGCTTTAAAGTGATTGGTTTTGAAAGTCAAAGGGAGCTTTTTATTGGGAATGTAACGGATTGTTCCCATCGCAAGAATGATGGCATTGTGCAAATCCCACTCTCCTATGTAACACTACATTCAAACGCAACTTAAGTCTTAACATGAGTTGAGTTCAAGTAAAACGATATATCTAATATATTACATTTCACGTACTGAGCTGGTAGCTGGTACTGGGTTTTACATTCTGAGTCCCCCAAGGGGGTTCTATTGAGTTTCTGTCTGTGAAAAACCCAGTTTATTGTAGAAGAATAGTAGAAGGAGGTTCACTTTACTGATCTTATAAAAAGTGAAAACAAAACAGAACCGAACGGCTGTTAGACATTAGCACTTATTTCCTTTGCTGTAGTTCTCTGTCCATAAAAGCAGAGAATCAAAAGAATCCTGTTTAGAGGAGCCCAACAAAGATTTTTTTTTTTCCCCTTGAAAAATTGAATAAAGACCCCCTCTCTCTTTCCAGGGAGCCCCTATCTCACAGTGTAACTTTAGACCTGAGGTCTCTGTGTTGGGAGTATATATTGAGGTATGTGATGTATTAACCAGGCCTGTAATGAGATTTCTCCAACTCCTGGCTGTGTGTTCAGGAGGAAGGATGACTTTGTGATGCCGTGGTACATAGTTCTGCCTTTTCTGTTCTCCCTCTAGTCAAAGAACAAGGTGCCATGCCTTCCATATCAAGGGGTGACTTTTGCGGAGTTTATTTACAATGGAATAAAATTATCGTGCATTTTATTATTGCATTATCGTGCAGCTGTCTACCTGCTATGCTTTCACAAGGCTTTGTTTCATGTCCGTTGTATCAACTGCTGATTTTCTATGGTTTCAACGTGGGGGCGGGGGCGGGGCCAGGGAGGGTGGGGGGCGGGGCCAGGGATGAGTAGGAGCTCCCCATTCATCTCTCACCTTCCACAGTAGCTCACACTCCCTCTCCTCCAGAGCCTTCTTGTGCCTCAGTGCCATGGCCTTCACTTCTGTCTGCACAGCCTGCGCTTTGATCTCCACCTGTTCAGCGATGGCCTGCACTTTCTCCATGCTCAGCTGGGAAACAATGAGAGGGAATAAAAAATTAAAACAATGACGCTGCAAAACAACAATTATTTTGACTCATCGCCTGCCCATAATATTCAAGTTTATGACTATGAAAATGACCTACATACCTTCCACACCTTGATGGTCAGTCTCTATTTAATGATTATTTTTATAAGACTAGCACTTACCAACATATTTTTATTTTTTTTTTTTAAATGTTTTTTTAATACTGCTTGCTTTCGCACCCGATTTGATCTAGGTTAAGCACTTTGAGTCCTTGAAAAGTGCTATATAAAGTTATTATTATAATCAATATTGTGATACAAAATCATTCAATTGCACATCTGCGGTAGTGCTGGCATGGTGGGCCTATATACCCTTTTATACACTGTGAAAAACTGGAACCAGTCAGTGTAATAAATTAAAAAAAATACCAAAAAGCTATTTATTGGTTATACTTTTATTACATTTCCCAAACAGAAAGGCCCAGAGATTATTTCAAATCAAGCTGGCTGTATTTCTATTCACTTCAAATTCAGCAGCTGAATTCTTTGTCCCCCCTCCCCCCACCCCCATCTCGACACAGAGGTCAGCCGTCCTTCCCCCGGACCTTGGAGGGTCACTGGGTGAACGAGACCGCACAAGGGCGAAGATTTCCTTTGTGACGCCACAGTGAGTAGCCAAAGCTGCCCCTACCTCCAGGGGTCATGAGGACACCTGACCTCTGCATAAACACACCCACAAGCAAACAAAGGCCCCGCATCAGATCTTTTCTCTTTCCGGGTAGCCATTTGCTGCAATCTGCCAAAGGGTCAGCAAACCGTGGGTCGCCAGAAAGAGCCATAGGCTGGGTGGTGCGGAGGCAAATGGGTGGGACCAGACGTGTGAGACGTGGCAAACGTGCAGTAAAAGGAACTGGAGCCAAACGATACTGAGTCACAGCGGTTGGAGTCCACAGGAGCACCATAGTGTGTGGCTGAGCTGAGCTGACAACTCACATACACACTGAAAAGGCTACATCAGGTACTCTCTTCTTTGTACACTCCCAGCTACTTTTACCAGATCTTGGCATAAAGCTCAAACACACCCAACAAGAACAGAACATTTTCAGCCACTTCAAATATGCAAATATACCTCTATACAAATATAATTATGAACAAACCTCTAGTTTTCCATGTTATAAACTTGGTCATTTGTTGTAAATGGCACTATATCCACTAAAAATCGACTGGCTGACTTACAGAGCATGCCTCATCCTTTCAATGTGTTTTTAGAAATATATGTATATAGTTCCGGTGGAAGCAGCAATGGACATTTATGATCCAGCATTCAATTATTTTTGACAATATATGTAGCTTGCCAGGTCAGGTAGTTGAGGCAGAAACAGTTGGGCTATTCAAGTCCAAGCTAGATGCAGTACTAGATACTCTTTAGATTAGGACGTGACAAGCCTAGTTGGGCTGAACGGCCTGGCATTATGTATTCTTATGTTTTAATATTATTATTATTATTACTATTATCATTATTATATGGTAAAGATAGAAGGTACATATGCATCACAATTAAAGAGTACAAACTGCATACAACAAATATTTACCATTTAGCACAAAGACCAAAGACTGAACCAAAAATGAATGTATACCACCAAAAAAATCATCAAAGTAAAGAAAACATGCAAACAAAAACACTTTTTTGAACACTGGTATAAGCTGAAAAAGAGCAGCAGATGGGCAGTGGAGACAAAAGAACAGAAGTGGACCAATCAAAGGTATGGAACGAGGTGGCTCGGGCAGGCCCGTGGGTCACAAGTTGAGGGTCAGAGGTCAGATGAGATAATGCCTTGGGCCAGGGGCGGAATTTTTTTTTTGTGTTGTTTACTGCCTGGGGAGGGGAAACTCTGCGGAGCCTGGCTCAAAATGCTGGACTATTCTTCGCCAAGTAATCTAGGGAGAGGACAAAGGACCCTGTACACTCATCCATGCTTCAGGTGGCTTCACAGCTGGAACCCAACCACTGGTGTGTTGGGGGGGGGGTTATCTATGTACGGTGCCAAGCTCATTTGTTTTCTAGCTAGGGAATACTACAAAGCCATTTTCAGGGGGGTTTCTCTCTAAGCAAAGCTTTTAATTTTTTTTCTTCCCAGAGTGGACTTTCTGGCGATTGTATACACACCACCGTTACGTTGAGTCGGGGTCGTAGGCTTTTGAAGTTAGCTGGCAGACGTCCAAGGACACATCTCTTTCGATAGGCTGAACAGATCCAATGTCAAAAGGTTAGATTGTGTGTGGGGTGGGGGTGGGGGGGGCACAAACAAACAGCCGTGCTGGCAAAACCCAGCAGAGGATATCTGTTGACACAATGAGGCCTCTATATGCCAGGGAGCCTTTCAGTCCAGCGTTTTACTGTTAAACCTCCGCCATTGTTCCGCTCCAGCCGGCGTTCGGCCCAGGCCCGCAAGCTCGGGTTCTTCTTGTCTTTCAGGGAGGGGGTGCTCTGATTGCGGATCAAGTCAGCTATTCAGTCTGGCGGAATAACAGGATTACTCCTTTCTCCTCTGCGTTGACCAGTGCCAGGCCTGAAGCCGGTCGGTCCGCTGAACCGCCTCCAACTCCCAGAGCTCCTCAAGCCATCCAGAGACAGGAACGGGTCACATAAAAGAGATTGTGAATAATCCTGCCATTTCTTGAGCGTTCAATTATCATTGGAAAAATGTAAGAATGCATCAATAAGAGAAGGAACGTGCACACACAGAGTTAGGAGATGCTGACCAATGAATGCAAATAAATTAAATGACAATAAATTAAGTCCAAAATTACACTTATTAATAAAGATGTACAATGGCACCTCTTCAGACACTAAGTGAGCCCCTGACAAAGGAACAAAATGTTGGCTTTTTATTAATCATTTCGAAAAGAATAAAACACACACAAGGCTAGTCCAAAATGTTTTTAAAACACCTCACCCAACCACTACACTATCCAGTGACTACGCGTGCCTTCCCATTTGAACGTATGTTCAAGAATGCGTATGACCAGGCCAGACTGCAGCAGTGTCACAGTGGGGTGCTCCAACATGACAACCATCTTCCATCCACACAACCTCAACACAACCACAACACAACCACAACACAACCACATAACAACCACATAACAACCACATAACAACCACATAACAACCTCAACGGACTACAGAAGTTTACCTGAGGAGATCGGAGCAGCGAATTCAATGTCCCCTTTTAAAAATAAAATGCTTATAAGGTTGCTTTTAAATTGATGCAATTTATACATTTTTTTATTTTATTTTTCTTCTTTATTGATTTTACCTTCCTTGTTGCCATTATCTTGTACTACCTTTGATACCTGTGCATTTTATCTTCCATTTATTTTTAATTCCCTATGTAGCACTTTGTGTTATTATTACAGAGAACACGATGGCAAAACCAATTTTTCCATCAAACTTTAGCGCTTTTTTAATACCCTTAAGGGAAGAGTTGCACAAGGTAGATTATTCAATTCCCCGAAAGTCCTTTTCGATTGAAAGCTGTCCCCCGCCCCCCACTCCACAGCTCACAGCTGGACACCCCTTATCCCTCTGCCAGCAGGCTTACGCAAGGCCTAGCCTCAGAAGGGCTTAGTTGCCCAGGACAAATGGCCACTTTTCCAGTGGCCCTGCCCACCTCCCTGTTCCTTTGAAGTGGACAGATGACAGAAACATTTCCTATGTGTTGCACTCCATCCATCAGCCTCCCCCAACCCCCGAAGCCAAACTGTCAGGGAGCCCAGTAGGGGGTTCCGCCTTTTACAGGGGGGGTGGGGGTCCAACTGCTGCCATTAGAGGTCACCTCATTTGCACAGAACTCCATTCAAACTCCGTTTTTTAAAAAGCCTCACACACAATTATTCTGCCATGTTTTTTCATATTCAAAAACACGTGAGGCTGAAAGGTAGAATGTGTTTTATTTCCTGGTTGCAAACGGTCACCCGCTGTAATAAACACACACTAAAATTCATAAAATGACTGCATGTATGGGAGAATGGGCCATTCATTTCCAATAAATCTTTACTGACATCATGAATTCTACATCTGCCGTAATATATACGCTGGTATGCAATGTATATGGCAGAGAGAAACACCAGTAGCTATTTTTAGAAATTCACAAACATTAGCAGTGTTGCCTCATTCAAATGGAGCCGATCCTGTCAAAGACCAAAATTAAAATGTGAGTGGCCAACACAACCTCTAAAACGCTTCAGATTACGGGTGCGTCGACCCTGACCTACAACAGCTTGCTACCGCACAGCTGAGATCACCGACCACTTAAAATTATGATTATGGTCCTTCAGCACAATGTCATGACAGCCATAATCCTCCTATTACTTTAATGCCAAAACATAAAAACAATCATTACACTGTGGTTCTGTGTGGCTCAGTAGGTACAGCACAGCACCGACAATGCTTAGGTTGCGGGTTCGATTCCCATTGGGGCCACATGTACTGAAAAATGTATGCATTCATTACTGTAAGTCCCTTTGGATAAAAGCGTCTGATAAATGGCATGTATTATATTATACTTTAACAGCCTCCAGAATAAATAAATAATAATAATACTCTTGTTAAAGCACTATTTGACCACTATCCCAGTTCCTTTTAGTTTAGACATAATTGAGCAGAATGCATTCAATCTTCTTCCCAGACAGTACGCTAATAACAGGAGGCCAGCTGAAGCCTCAGAGGCCTGATGCCCGCATCCACTTCATTGGGGTTCAAGTACAATGCATTTTCCTGTGGACACGGCCATTTGTTCTCTCAATGCTCATTATGACTTTCAGGCCAAACTCCTAAAAATACCTTTCCCTTCCTCAACTACATATTCCAAGGGCAGAGCTCAGCGCACAGCTATGAACAAGGTCAACGGTGTTAGACCCATTATTTGTATACAGCACACGCATCACAACAAGGCCAAGGGACTATAGCCATGACATGCGGTTGCTAGAGTGTTAAGAATCGGTACAATTGTATGTAATTGTGAGAATGGCTATTCAGCCCTTCCAGATTAAAGAAGACAAGGAAGCTATATGGTGGCACCACTGATCATTTCTATTTGCATAACATTTGCATACTAATTCTTAAAAACGGTTTAGAAATATTCAAAACGTTTGTCCACTCCACTTGAAATACTATTGTGTATACCCTCAAGGTTTGCTGGCGTATTTATTTTGGGTTTTCATAATTTTATTCAGCATGTAGGCCAATATATAGCATTACATCTAGATACAAAATGTATATTCTTCTGTATTATACCACAAAAATATAATTTCAGGTACCCAATTTTAAATTATATCAGCTACCCACTCCTAGCATTATGAAGCTTTAAAGAGACAGAGGGGAACGTGGGAGAGGGAGAGAGAGACAGAGGGAGAGAGAGGGAGAGAGAGGGAGAGTGAGAGAGTGAGAGAGTGAGAGAGTGAGAGAGTGGGATAGTGGGAGAGTGGGAGAGAGAGAGAGAGAGAGAGATAGGAAGAAGGAGAGAGGAAGGAGACAGGAGGAACGGAAAAAGGGGAGAGAGAGGGAGAAAAAGAAAGGAGGAGAGAAGGGGATGAGAGTGAGAGGGAGAGTGAGAGAGCTGGGCCCCACCTGTACAGCCTGCCTGCCCTGCTGTGCATCTGCCAGCAGCTGGATGGTGATGGCGCGGGAGTCTTGGACTGCGTCCTGGAGGTAGATGAAGCTGTGGCCCATGTGGCGGCCCACACTGCACTCCCGGCAGATGGGCACCGAGCAGGTGTCACAGAAGAACCGGAACACCTGAGAGACAGACAGACAGACAGACAGACAGACACAGAGAGAGAGAGAGAAAAGAGAAAGAGAGAAAGAGAGAGACGTTCAGGATGTACTCAGGTAAAGAGCTGTGCAGCTGCAGTTTTTCCATAAAGCAAGTCCCTTTACATCCTCAGCTTCTCAAGAAACAAGACAGGGGTTCATTCCAGGGTCACGGAATACAACTAACAAATTCAATTAAGTAATTAAGAGCTCAGGCAGAATGGAAGCTAAGCTCACCAGGGCTTCTGCAGTTTGGCCCCGTGTTATATTTTACATCAGATATGAGGTATGCAAAGTGCGGAGTACAATCCAAAATCGCATTTGGTCATTTGCCAAAAAATATAAAAAGGTTTACATTACAGCAATATGAAGGCATTGGTTTATAACAGACTTGCTGCAGACCACTGCTCCAAGGCACCGTACAGTACTGTGAGGAGAGGCAAATGGCACACATCCAGGAGTGAATGTAAACACAGGGTGTTGACCTTTCTATAGCAACAATTTGAACAACCAGCTAAACACTGCTAGACAGGGAATCGTTAATCACTTCTGAAACAGACGTGGCACCGAGAAACGCTGTTTTAGCACATTATATCTCCTAATCCACCAGAGATTTTGTTCACGGCACGGCTGCCAATCGCCACTACAATAAAGAAATCTCTGCAGAGCACGTTCCGTGCTCTCACGAAATAATACGTTCCCGTCCTACGTTTTAAAACATGCGTGGGCACAGAGACGGACGTCGGGAGCGTTGAAAAGATCGCGCAGAAAGGAGGGATTAGTCTGCGTCAAAAGGAAAGAAACTCCTGAAGGCTGAAAAACCTGCGCGTAGGTGACGGAGACATGAGCGCCGGAGCGGTTTCCTGTTGCCCTCAGAGGATATGAGATTCCGGTCATGTGTCACATCCAGCACGCTCGCCATACTAACACCTCGAGAATAACTCAACAAACATCCTTTGCTGCATGCAAACATCGCAGTATGCAAATACTTACGAGTTTGGTGACCCGCAGGCGCGCAACATGTATTAATAGATGTCATTATTGCTTTATGCCAAAGTGCCCGAATTGACATTTGAATTAATCAGTACCGCGAACAACAGAGGATTTGCAGAGCCACATCTTACCGTGTAAAAACATCCATCACTCCGTCCTCTGAGGCAAAAAGAAACTACATTTAGCATAGCAGTCCTTTGCAATCAATTAAACCTTACAGTATTCATGCGGACTTCAGATTGGCTAGTTCCACCTACAGTAAATTCAGGAACAGAGGAGGAACAGAGGTCTGTGGTGGGTTTGGGTGTCAATGACCATACAAAAGCAATAACTGACTTTATCGATAATACCAAGCGTACACAAGGCACATTCCTTGCAGGACTGACCGATAAACGTTTGGGAAAGCCAACAGAGGATATCCAATTATCCAAGACAAACAAATTCCAATTGGAGACATTGATGGCAGTCAGGCCAAATCATGGTGCTTCTTCAGGAAAGTGAACCCATCAGCTGTATTAGCGGCCTGATGAACGCAAGAGCTCCACAGCTCAAAACCTCAATACGCCGTGCTCTCCATGAAGTTCTCAAGCTGGCCAACATGACGTTCTCAATCTAGCCAACATCTCCTGCATTCACATCAATGGAAATGGAATCCAAATTAAATTATCATAAAATTTAATGACACACACTTTTCGCCCCCCGCCCCCCAACCCCCGCCATCCCGGATGCTAGCCTGTTTTCTAGCACGGAGGGGGGTCGGTTTGTGGAAATGAGAAGAACGCCAGTGGGACCTCGGGCAGCGGGAATCAATCCATCAATAATAGAGGGCTCAAGGCCCGAGAGAATTGCTGATCTAATGACGATGATGTAGCAGGCGAGCATGACATCCCCACCCCTCCCCCCCCAGACCTCCCCCATCCTCCACCCACCTCTCGCTGCTACAAACATTTCCAAAATTCCAGGGGCAGCTGGGAACAAAAGAAAGGAATGCAGCTGGTGTGGGTGGCCGAAACAAAGTGTCGCAGGATGACATGGGCGTGGGGGTGGGGACTAAAGCAGGTCAAATGGCTATCTCACCAAACCCTCTCCCAGGCACCGGAACACTGACCCTTTCCCTGTCCCCTTATCACTCCGCCGGCAAACAGCTAAACACAGCCGCCCTGCCCCATCCTCCTTCACCGTACCCTTGACAGAGAGCTAATAAAATGGACGCTCTGGAGTTGGTTCGGCCCCTTTAACGCTACCATCGTCATGCGAATAGCCAGGCCTCGGGTGCAGGCCGCTCTTTCTATTCGTACTCGCCTTCTTGGTATTCTCCATTCGTTAGTTACAAATTCTTATAAGGGTGCATTTTTGCTTTTGTTTACGCTTTAATTAAGAAATCCTCAAGAGGCCAGTAGGCTGTAGTCAGGTAAAACGGACAATACTCTATAGTATGCCTTATTCACCGAATGAGCATATATCATTCGATCAGTCTTGGCAGCTATCCACATACAACAACAACAACAACACAAAGGCATGAGGTGTCTTGCAGATGCCTGGAGGTCCTTACAGATTACATAAGACTACTTTCCTTCTAGAGCAACGTCAATATATTGACTACACAGGATCTCATCTCCTGTTACATAGATTAAAATTCACACCCTCCCACAGGAAATCCCTGACGATGCAACAATGCGCATACACACACGCATGCGTGCGTACAAACGGCAATGTGGTCACTTTCAGATCTAAAATTGGACAGAAAAGTGGAGAAAACAGCAGGCCTAACAGAAACAATGCAAACATGCTAGAATTAGAACAACATATTCACTGGAATTTTGTTGAAGCAGTGGCTTTGAATAGCATTAAACCAACAGTGTGGCTTGGGCGGTGAAGCTAATAAGTACTACCTTGAGTTTCATAGAGGAAATTAAACTATAATATTCAGAACATAGCACTGATATCTTGATGGAAAAAATATGAAAAAGGAAAAATGGTCATAATTAGAAAATTACACTTTTTTAGGTTACATATAAAAAATAAAACATAACTACACTTAAAGGCAATTATGGAGGTAAATAATAGCATTTTTCATAGAGAAGAGTGCACATTGTATGTACCATATTGTATTATATGGCGTAAAGATAGCATGAAGCATGAAAAAGCATTCAGAGCATGGAAGAATCCTGAACCTAAATGCACTTAAGTGTAGCTTGTTTACAGTCAAGATACGTGGAAATTTAGTTTGCAATGGACAAGTGCGTAAATGTTGATGAGAAAATAAATGGAAGGCTTTGCATTATCCATCGTGAGCATTCAGAATTTCACAAATGAAGGAAATTATTCACTTTAACGTAATACAACCAGCCCACGCACACCAAAACAAAAACACCAACTGTTTGGATCTTTGGAGGGAAGAGAGGAACTAATGGTCACTGCGGGGAGGGCTGTTTATTCATAAAACCCAGATCTTCTGAAAAGAAATGGAATAATGAATAACAATGGGGAGGAGCAGCATGGCTCTCAACAGGATGAGCTCTGGTTTACATTGTGAGACACTTGCTTCAGTTTCCTGCAGGTCTACCTCAATGAGTGCCATTCTCTTTCATTGTTTTCCCCCGCATTTAAATTAGAATGGACTGACCTTGTTCTGAAGACAAAGGTGGAAAGTTGAGGGAAGGGGGGGAAGGGGGTTTACTGGCTATATGACTCTTAGCCTCGAAGACTCCACCCTCCCTCCTTCTGTGCTAAGCAACGGTACTGCATCAGTGGCCTAAATTGTTTATTACCCAACAGAGTAAAAGGTCATGTTTTACCAACAATTCCTCTTTCTGTATTTTGACCATTTGCATTAGATGACGTTACTTGTTATATTTGGAACTTGAGGTCCTTTCACTACTTCAACAAGTATGTTTAACACATTACACTCGAGTGAATTGATCTAGCATTTATTTAGTATTCTCCAATCTAAAGGCCAGAGCACACTACACAATTTTAGCCAGTGTTTTGCTATTGCGTGACAATTGTTGTTGAAACTCAGCAAACGGCATGCCTAAATCACACATCTGCGTAATGAAATAGTTTGAGCGGTGAGGTAGGCACTCACCCGCTACAATAATTGCTTTTGCTACCACTTATAAGCTGTGACTTAATTTCTGGCAAGTCAGAACATTTCCACCACCATGTCACTCAGTCCCACAGGCCACGCTTACGAGAATAGCTGCCAGCCACTAAAATATGTAAATTGCCAGCAGCTGTTTCCTATAGAACAACAACAACAAGCAAGAAAAAGGGAGAGAGAGGTAGAGAGAGGGAGACCAGCGAGAAAGAAAGAGGAAAAGAAAGTAGAAGAGATAAGAAAAACAATGGCAACGAGATGTTAGCACCAAAAACAGTTTTTGAATAGATAAGCGTATTAGACAGGAAGATTTATGCTTCCGCAGAGGCCTCGTGTACCACAAACAATGGTGCCACAATAGGTGGGAAACAAGTCTGCAGCTTATGCAAAGAATATGTGATTGTGCTCCCCATTGAATTAGCTAGCAATCTTGAAAGAACATTTCAAAGTTGACAAGTACTCATACAACCCATACTACTAACCATGAGACGTGTGCTGTATACCAACCCCTATCCCAATGATTCCACAGCATCCATCTACAGGTGACTGCCAAAATAGAGGAAACGCCAACATAAAGTGTCTTAATAAGGCGTTGAGTCACCATGAGCTGCCAGAACAGCTTCAATGTGCCCTGGGCATAGATTATACAAGTGTCCGGAACTCTGTTGGAGGGATGCAACACCATTCTTTCACAAGAAATTCCGCAACGTGGTGTTTTCATGATGGTGGTGGAAAGCGTGCCTCAGACGCTGCTCCAGAATCTCCCATAAGTGTCCAATTGGGTTGAGATCAGGTGATTGAGATGCTATGGCATACGTTTAACATCGTAAATGATTATCATGCTTGATAATCAATCGATCATGCTCAACACACCATTCAACAACCATTCCCTCAGACTTCCATGCCAACATCACCTTAGCCACTGTTCCTTGTGAAATATCAGCAGTCAGGTTGAGCAGTCTTCGTCACTGAAGCTCCTGCCAAATGTGCCCCAACAATCACCCCTCTCTCAAAGTCATTGAAACATCTTCTAACCATGGTAGTCAAAATAAGGGACTATTTGGCTATTCTGGCATTTCTATACATGACCCTACGCATGTTGGGGTGTTAATTGCTTAATTAACTCAGGAACAACACCTGTGTGAAAGCCCCTGCTTTCAATATACTTTGTATCCCTTATTTACTCAAGTGTTTCCTTTATTTTGGCAGTTACCTATATCAGGTATAGTGACAGGTACACTCATGGTCCATGTATTTATAGTTTTCAAGTCACACTCTGCCTCACACACAACATTCTCAGAAGGATGCTGTATTATAGTAGTGACATCATTGCATTTCCCCCCCCATCTGGGCTCACACTCAATCAATGTATCACACTTACTCTCAAGAAGCATTACATATAGGGCACCCCTTTAAAAAATATAATAAAATAAATACAATTTCCCAATTTTTCCATGATTTTCTCCCAATCTGGTTACCAATTGTACCCTCTATTAATCCAACTATGCCCCCCACCCCCCACAAGCCCTCCAAGACGGAACTCATTCAGCACCGATCGTTATTCCGTTATAGCCAAAAAAGCTTTCTGTGCATGCGGCGAGCTCATGGCAGCTTCCCTCCACGGAGGGGGGGAAGGACAGGGCCCCTCCTTGGGGCAGACGGCCAATTGCCACCCCCTAGCGGCACTCCTGGCCAGAGCCGGATGAGTGCCTTTACCGTTGCGCCACCCGGGGGCCCAGGGCACCCCTTTTGTTGGACAGAAAGCATACATAATGGGTTATTAATGTATTTTAATGTACATTAATGTATTAATGCATTTTAATTTTGATATTTAACATTTTTTATTTGTGACCTTGTTGTAAAGCACTCTGTGCACTCATGCTGGGAAGGGTGCTATATAAATAAAGTTTTATCTTATCTTATCTTACAAACAGATCAGAGGCACGCACACACACAGACAGACAAAAAAAAAAAAAAAAAAAAAAAAAAAAAAAAAGAGCCACACATTTTTTCAGTCGTTCTCTCCATGTGCAACCTTTGACCCTCAGTAAGTCCTGAATCAAACACGGCAGTGAGATCATTACTATATCTGAGGCACCTGGGGAGGCCGTTCTTCAGCTGGAGCTGGAGGGGAAAGGAAACTGGGTGAACACTGACAAACCGGAGGGGAAATCACAAATTACAGTCGAGGACTGCCCCCATAAACCTCCACCGAGGAACCTGGGTAAGGGAAGTAAGGCATTCCGTTTCATTAGCGATCCAAACATGCCCCTGCGCCCCTGCCGCACCACTTCACAGGTTCGCTGAAGGGCAGGCCAGACCCTAATTATACAGGCTATCCATAGAAGTCCTTTGCTCGGGGAGCAGCTGCATGTAAACTTAGATTTACCAATTCAACTCGAGTTACCTGCTTGTAAACTAAACTTTCTCCGAGGGCTAGACCCTCCCCCACCCCCCATTTTTAACGGTCGTAACATACGTGGGGTTCATGTCTGGTGAGGCTACATAGAGGGGGGAAAAGGTGGGGAGCAGAGGTGGTGGCTTCAACCTGGTTAGGAGAGGTGTTAGGTAATATCATTATGGTCCCTGGGGAAAACTGTAGCGTATTGGCGAAGAGCCAAATGTGACCAACCCCCTCCCCCCCAAATGTCACCACCAGTAGGAAATCTCCACACCTGTCACTAGAACTGCTCTCTACCACTCACTCCACATAATACCTGTTTAATTCAAAAATCTTTAAGCGTACAAAGTCTACATTCAAACACAACAAATGGATCAATAGGCATACATACAGTCAAGTGTAGACAAACGTCAGCAACTTGAGGAAGAAGGAACGCAGAAAGCATAATGTAGTAAGTTAACACCATTTAAAGTTAAACCAACGCAGCCGATTTGTTGGTAAAAAAAATATATATCTAAGTGCTTCTTTGAAACTCCCTGAGGGCAAACCACCTACTGAGAATGTTCAACTTCTACTGCCTATTCAACTCTTGAAACACCATTGCAAACCATTCGAACGTAGTTTGTTTATGGTCAGAGGTTTAACACACCATGTTCAACACACAATCTTGGGGGGCGGCGGATAGCGTAACGGTCTAAAGCACCGTATTTTGACTGGTCCGATACGGTGTGCGCTGCCTCTCAGGGACGCAGTTCGAAACCCCAGGGGAAGGGGGAGGGTGAGCTGGCTCGGGTCCGCCGTTAAGCACGTAAGGGAGTCTCCAGAACGTGGGTGGGCGAATTCCGTCTCGAAGGAAGAGGAGTTCGCTGCCCTCAAGAGACGAGCGGCGGACTCATGTGGGGAGGGTACATTTGAATAAAATAGAGGGTGTAATTGGCTACCAAATTGGAAGAAAAAGAAAAAAATCTGAAAAAAAAATAAGACACAATCTTGAACATAACTAGTGAAAGGAATGTCAGAATGCTCGCTTAAGGGCCAACTGAACGCAGGGCATCTGAGACTCTCAGCCGACGTTTAGTTGTTTATGCTTGTCCACAGGACAAGGTCAGGGGTGACAGGCCTGATGACTGAGGGTCCGAGGCTGCAAGGCCTCCATTTCCCCGAGACCCTGGAGTTTAATCAATGGAGCCGCCAGTGTGTGGAGAACCTGGAGGAAATGAACAGAGCAGGAGTGGAAGCCAAGACGGGGCGATCGGAGAGGGACGGGCAGGCGCTTATTAGGGAGGTCAAAGTGGCGCGCGCGCGATGGGGGAAGGAGCTCTGGGCTGCGCGATTCCGGTTGAAGTGCCCCACCCTCGCGTCGTCTGCAAGCCACAGCTGACGAGTCATCCGTTTAGACGCTGTGACATACATTCTGTGACAAAAGGAACATGCAGTGCATTATGGGAAAAAACATCCGAGGCTAACGTTATAACAACGTCTTAGGTTTACACTTAACTTTAAGGGACTGGCCTCTCTCCAAGCTCTTGAACAACGTAGGCTCCTCAGGCCCTTAAGACTAGACAAGCAGACTGGCTCCAGCCCTTCACCACTCTAAGAGACCCTTTTCGCGTTAGCGTTCACAAGCAATCATGTCCAGTAAATCCATCTATTCGGGCCTGGCATGAATCTTTTATGAAGCTTTTTTTAATGTGTGTGGTTTGCGTCTCCACTAATCAACGGGGGGGGGGGCTTCTTGTGAGGCCTTTGGCCCTGGCGTGCACGCCCAAGTTAAACGTGTCAGCAGGTGTTAGAGGATTAGGTTTCCTTCACAGAAGCCATGTAGTACAATCGGCAGCTTAGCAGAGAACGGCAGAGGGTATTCCCGCACCCGTTCGGATTGGAAGGGCGCCCTGTGGCAGCGAGAGAGTGCGCCCGGGCCACAGCGCCAGCGACAAGAACGGCGACGACAAGGAAGACGCAGGGGGCCGATACGCACTTGGGTTGGGAAAAACTTCCTCTTCATCTTTGTTCGGCCCTTATCTGCGCTTCCCTGAGAACGGTGAAAGGGCAAAGCCGCAAAGCAAAGCTCCGAGGCGACAGGCGAGGGAGGGGCGCCGATGACCAGCTTCACAGAATCGGCAGGGAAACGTTGGCTATTAATAAACGGGCGTCATGTGACACCGACGTCTCAAGAGATGACAGCATGGGAGCGCGCTCACTCTCGCTGCACGGGTTTTCAGCACATTGAACGGATATGCGTCTTTGGGGAAAAAAGCAGTTGTTATGGCTTAGAAGAGAAACAATAACTCTCGAATGCTGTTCAATGCAGGAAAAACAGATGACGGAAAAAATAAAATGTCATGGGTGTACACTATAAAAATTAAAATATATAAAATGGACATTTAAACAGCCTCAATAAGACCACCTTTTGCCCATAGAACGTCATTGTTTATATCAAGTATGATTTGTTCTTGACAATGCTTCCAATTCTACGACTAAAGCAGATTTTAAACGGTCATAAACATGTACAAAAGCAACTTAGAACACGCTTATCACACGCCAAGATTTCTACACCCTTGGTTTTACTAAACTCATCTAATTAACGCGAGGATTCAGTGAGTGGATAATCCCAATCACCACACTATGCTAATCTCACAATCAACAAACACAGGAATGCCTTCTGTTTGTCTAATCTGCTTTCTTAGAAGTCACAAGTGCCTTTGGGCCCCTCTGCAGCGTGGAATACTTACTGGCAGGAAATCCACATGCACGCCAGCACGATGTTTTGAAACCTCACTAGTGACTGCAGTGGGGAGGTGTTGGCCAGGCGAGCAATCTTATTGGCCGCTTTTTAGAGCGAGAGAGAGGGGGGGAAAGAAGCTAAACAGAATCAGCTGGCCTCTGCTGCTAGAGTGTGTGTGTGCGCGAGTGTGTGTGTGTGTGTGTGTGTGTGTGTGTGTCGGGCCGCGCGAACGAGGGTGCGGAGGGCCTCACACAGCCACCTGTATCCATGCTTCTCATTTTACAGAACTGGGGCAGGGCAAGCACGCACGTGTGTGTGTGTGTGTGTGTGTGTGAGAGAGAAAGAGAGAGAGAGAGAAGGGGGCGGAGGGGACTTGCTACACACGGGTCAATATTACACCACACTACCAATACCTCTGCACTCACGGAATCCGAGCGCTTTACCGTGAGGCTCTCAATGCGTTCAGGGTTTCTGGAGGTACCCCTTCTCAGTGCCCTGGACGCTTCTCCCCACCGCGCACGTCCGTCCAATAGGAAGCGGATTTCAGGCATGCCTCCAAAGCAGCCTATAGGAAATGACCTCAGAGAGGAAAACCCCTGCTTTGATGGTGCTCCAGAGGCCCTGGAAATTATGTAAGCGCTTCCTTACATGTGGTCCGGCTGTGTTTTGGAGCTGCACGCGCGCCAGCATACTGCAGCGGAAGGGAGAGGGGCTTCTGCTGAACTAGCCATTCCCAAGAGCGCCCATTAGGAAAATCAAACCCAATAGGCATGCAGTTTAAGCTTTTATCTGCTTACCCCTGGCCATGATGGGACAAAAAACATAGGAAAAAATGAATACACTCCAGTCTATGAACAGGAACACCGACATCAGCATTACAAACCTACATCGACTCTATTCCAGCAACCACACATTTGCACAGTCTGTCACCATCCATGTCATTAGTTATAGCTCAGTGACATATCAAGGAAAGGAAGCCATTTTTGAGAGTGGCATGCGAGTCTATGAACAGGAACTATGTAACATCAACATAAGCAGGACATAACATACTACATCAAGTCCATTACACCAAACACAGACTGACACGGTTTGTCACCATCCATGTCAGTACAGTCAAATGACAAGGAAACACAGCACACTCAATTACAGTCTATGTGTGTGTTAGCGAAGTGTTTGTAAAGGTATTATGCAGTTTTTAGGTTGGACCCTCATATAAAGTGTTACTGTCATTACTGCATAGCATTTACCATGGCAGCTTGTGTATCTCACATAAGTTAGTGATTTACAATTATAAGCATGGAAAAAAAACATGAATCTTTCTCTGATGAGGTCCCTTTGAAAAAAATAGTCCTTCCTGTTCAGGGAGAACAAATGGAAGCCATTAAAATTTGATGACAGGACAGCATCCATGAAAGGTATCCAATTCCCCAAGTCAGCTGCTGACTCAGGCGGTGGACAGCTAAAAACGGGGAATCTTCTAGAATGCAAGATGGCTGCTAATGGTGCGAGGACAAATGCACAGAGCCCCTCCCCCCGACCCCCAAGTGAGCTGCCTTCGCCATTTCACCAAAAGTTCATAAAACTAAATGACAGAGGCCTGCCAGACAGTGTAGGAAATTTTGTCTGAGTGAGTCACGCTGAATCACCCACAGTCTGGATGTGTCTGAAAAAAAGCTTTCCATTCGAAGCCAATACATCAGTCCATTCCCATGTAAGAATTAAATATTCAAGTACATTTACATTCTGGTCACTGATTTATGGACAGAAAGAGGCCCTTTATCCCTGCAGTGCTAAGGTACATTAAACGAGAAACAAGTGAGTGCTGGGTGTAAGATCAGTCTTCTAGAATAACAAAGAGCAAAACGCAAACCCAAGTACATAGCACGTCAAAAACAATATCATTCTTCCACAATCAAAGAACACGCAAATAAATATCTAGTTTTCTTGTGATCGTTACACAAGAGAAGAAGAAGAAAAAAAAATCACAGGAAATTTTGTGACTTGTTTCTAATTACTTTGCACATGTTGTGCATTAAGTCTCTGGAAGTAGAACTTCACATAACTTGAGTCTGTAGGCTGTTCTGAGCTCCCTGAAGATAACTGCCTGCAGATGGAAGAGAGTCAGTGACAGAAAAGCCCGCCGTTGGATGCCCCGGTTCCTGCCTCCAGAGCTACTCTCCCCTCGCGTTTCGGAGCTGGGCTCCATTTAAGTGCACCTTCGCAGATTCCATATCAAAGCACAGAGAGGAGGGCATATGAAAAGAGTTACAAACAGAGAGAGAGGGAAAGAAATAGAGAGTTGTGGGGGGAGACTAAAGCAGCGGTCATAAAATAAAAGCTTTTCAGATATCTGCAGAAGAAAGCCCCGAACAGGCTAGAAAACTCTTTACAGCCCCAAGATAGTTTTATTGGATCCGTTTCTGGCTCCATTGCAGCAGAGCAATGCAAAACACAGAACAAGAGAAGGTGGAAACATCAAAAGCCTTTTACTGCAGCTGGGAAGACCATAACGGTCTCAGTGTTTCTCCTACCACTCCACAGGCATGGCTCACCATGCTTATTCAAGTTAGAAGATAATTAGTCATTTGACGTTGGTGCTGATTTTTTCCGCCACACTATCTGCAAACATGCAGCATATGCAAGTAAACCAACTTCCCTGGCCATGTTAGATGAACAGTGCTACCATGATTGATACTCAAACGGGTGCTCTATGGTTGGCTATGCATTGCTGCAGTTGTCCTCCTCATTCTGAAAGGTGATTGGCAGAAGAGAAAATAAAGATAAAAGTAAGGGGGAAAATGTTTTCTTCATTTTCTAGAAATGTCTTACTAGCACGAGTGCATCAGTTTGAAATTATAATAATAACATCAATAATAATATAATATATGCCATTTAGCAGACGCTTTTATCCAAAGCGACTTACAGTAGTGAATGCAAACATATTTCAGTATATGTGGCCCCAGTGGGGATTGAACCCACAACCTAAGCGTTGCTGACGCCATGCTCTACCAACTGAGCCACAGAGAACCACAATATTAATGTAGATATATTCCATCAATCAGGATAACCATTAATTCCTTAGATAAAAACACATCCCCCTTCGTGTTTCCATTTTTAGCTGGATTTGTCTTTTTTTAGCCCACAGTGTAACCCCACCCAACCCACCCGCCCCCATAAAAAGACAGGCACTTCGATTTTAAGGAGCATAGTGCTGCATTGAGGATGTAACCCGGGATGAATGGACGAGGAAAAAATGGCTAGAAGATTGCTACCCAGAGACTTGGAGGGTTACATGAGCGTGAACAGCACATCGTAATGTGATGCAGTACAGAAATCAATCACAACTGCGTGGGGAGGGTGCGACTGCACTGCCAGGCACGGGAGGACAGCGGGGACCTGCTGCATTAATATCGCGATCCCGGTCACACGCGGTCTTTAGGATTGAGAAGGAAGCGAATTTGAGACCACGTGAACGGTCAGCCTTGGGAAAGGAACCTCAGGTAGCAAGATCTGTCCCTGCACTTATGCCAGGCATAGGGCGGGAGGAGCAGCGGGGACACGTTACTTAACCGTTTACGACTTAGCGATTGAACACCTTGCTCGGGCGAGCGACAATCAAGTCGAGTTTCAAAGATCTCCAAACATCCACACGGCTGTTCTACCGTGCTCCCTTACTACTACTAATAAAGCAACTGGAGAAGAAGGAAGCAAAGCCCATGAAGAAAAGGCGCCGTCGAGTACGCCCGAGTGCTGAATGAGCAGCAGCACGTGGCGCGTGCCACCGTAATAGAGTTTTCTCTCATGCACGGGGGCTCATCAGCCCCCGTCGTTGATCACTGTCACAAAGACAGGCAGAGAAGGAGGAGCTTCCCGGAAGAGTGTCTCCAGCCACCAGATGTGGGTGCAGGGGGTCGGGGGTGTCCATCACGATATGACACACGGAAACGGTGGTCAGATGCACCTTCGGGGGGTGAAGCCCAGATGCGTGGGCTTGGCGACCCCTCCCCCGGGGCCCATAACCACCAGAATTACGACGCATTTACGCAAGTCCGTTCTGTTAAATGGCTCGCAGGCTAAATGAGATGTTCAACCTTTAACGGTCCTTACCGTTTCACGCTAAGGTTGAGGAGTCTGGCTATTCAAACATTCCCATCAATGAAAGTGCATGCAAGACAGCTTACATAATAGACATAATGAGTGGCATTACCATCTCTTGGGAGGGGGAAAAATCAAATTGTTAGTGGTTACTATGATTCATAATTACATTTTAGACAATTTGCAGACAATTTCGGCCCAGAAGAGTTGTTTACCGAGAGAGGGAAGAAAAAAAGAGGAACCGTACTTTCAGCATTGAGCTACAATGCTTTGCACAAACGAATCGTGCTTGTTCATTAGCTTAAAAAACAATTGGTCAAACTGAACTACTGGGGGAAAAGGGGCCACCTGTTGCTGATGTAAGCAGATTTTTCTTAAATTCAGTCACCCAAGCCCTGTGCGATACTTCTGTTTTTCCACTTTAGTTTCACTACGGCCAAGTCAGACGTCAGGCATCCAGACAAGGCTTGTCTGAGTGTTTTACACATTTTTCCCCTCTTGTGACTTGAATCTCAAAGTCTCTAATGCAGGCAGACACTCTCGATGTCAGCGGTTATACTTATAACTGGATATAATTACTATATTCAGATTTGAGAATGTATTCAGGTAATTCAGTATTTTGCACATGCTATATGTACTTGTGTGATTCCTAAAAAAAACGTGACACAGTCATGCTTAACAGCCTACAACATGTTGACCATGTCATGATTCCAGTACTGATTACCTGTCGCTGTGATGCATTACAAATCTGAATCGCAGAATTTAATTAAATTCACAGAGATCAATGACTTCTTTAGAATGAGGTACTACAACAGGACCAAACCCATTAAGGGAAAACAGGAGCAGGTCGGACCTTCCGACCGATGTCTGGGTGCTCCCTTTCTCGAACAAACGAGGCTTTGTCTGACTACGCAAAGCAAAACGCTGTCAAAAACGGTTTCTGTCCCTCTACGTGGTGAAAAATCAATGGTGCCGCGCTAATTAGGTCTGCCTGACCTTTTCAAAAGTGGCCAATGCAGATTTGTCTTCTGAGCTCAAAGACAGATCTGTGCACCTTCCGCGCTGCGCTGTCAACAGTCCTCGCACAACAAAATGGAAGGACAAAAACAAAACCGTTTGGTCAACCCACCTGGTGGGAGAGGGTTTAAGTCTGAAATAAGATCTAAAAATAACCGTCTCCACCTCCCTGCTAAAACTGCTAACAGATTGACAGCCAAGACGACAACAAGCACGGGAGAATGTTTTAGAACAGCAAGCTGCAAGTGTTCCCAAGCCAAAGTGAAAGGCACTGAACAGCCCATTAAATGGGGTGTTCGCACAGCCTAGCTCAGCTCTGCATATTCTGACTACTTTCGAGGTTTCAATTTCACATGCCTTGGACCTCTATTCTGAATAGGGAACAGACTGAATATTCCATTATTCAAATGTTCAACCGCGAGAGCATAAATCAATTACTTGGATCAATACTTTAGTTCTTGTTAATAAACAAAATAAATGTAATTCAATTTTATTATCGATACTAATGGAACAACACAACATAAACAGATAGTTAACTGATATTAATTTTCCTGTGTGAAATTGTGTGTGAACGCAGAACATTTTGCAGGAGTCTTTATTTACATAGAAAGAACTGGAATTTCTTAAGTTCCAAGGCATGAAAGGGGAGGGGAATTATTTGGATATTGGATGATAGAATATTCCGATTCAAGTGAATGCAAATCCATAAAGGCCCAATAAATAAATAAATAAAGGCAAAGCACTTTGTCCCATACTTTTGAGTCCGAATTTTAAGCAAGTGTTGTGTTTGTTTCTTGACCACATTTTTTTCTCGTTAACTACATCGTTCGCCATACTCAATTTCCTGTGAAAGTGATGAAAAATAGCACTATTTCTATTTATCTATAAAAATAGCACCTTCTTAAATGTGCTACACAAAGGGAATTAGCACTAATGTGGTTAGAGTCCTTAGTGACATTTGCTCTGCAGCGAGTGTTCAGGCAAGAGAGAAATAAGCAGCTGTGAAAAACAATCATTTTGAAGAATATCCGTTGCAAACATCATGTTGTTCGTCCATTGAGGCGATTTCGCCCCCTGCGACATACCCCAGTGCTATTCTTTTGAGAGGAACTTCCAGTCCGAATTAGATGGCACAACTCATTTGCTGACAATGAATAACTCCCAGATTCAGAATGAGGTCCAGTAACCAATCATAGCTGCATTACATAGAAAGCCTGCAGTTCACATATAAACATCAAATGCAAAAAATGAACAAATAAGAAAAATGCCAGACTGTTAAAATGCACAAATTATCCTTTCTAAAAAATGAAGGTAAACATGACGGGGACCATAATAAGGTTTCATCATGCTTTACTGACATGTATAAATACTGGTAACTAAAAAGGTTACTAAAAGGTTTGTCTTTAAGGTGCACATTCACAATGCCACAATACAACACCCGTTCTGGACTCATCTACTGACCTCTGACTTGTGACCCCAGCACCAAAAAAAAAAAAAAAAAAAAAGAAAGGCAAGAGAAAAGAGATTTGGTTGTTGGGGGTTTTCCCATGAGCCTCTTCCCTCCGAGGACATCGCCATGGAGACGGCGCATTCCCATAATTCAACCCGCGGCAGAGTGGCACGTTCTCGGGATTAACAAAACCAACCCCCTGCCCTCCCCTGCAGAGTGACGGACGAGCCTGTCGTTCACTGAATTTTTTTTACATGTGTAATCCGATTCTCATCCGTTCTTTTATCAAACTTGACAAACTGAATCTGGCTGGAGAGGATATATGACCTTAAGAAATGAAATGAAATGAAACTATGTTAAATGTGATATTTCAAGTATTGAATGCATGTATAGTTTAAACAGATACATTTTCAGAGCAGCATTCATGTTAAACAACAGAATAACTTAAACACTTTAAAAATACCAAATTGTAGCCATTTCCACTGTGATATTACTGATGCACTCTTGCAGCATATGACAGCTGCCTGTTATGCTGCCCGACGTTTCCCTTGAGCATTACAATTGACAACTGTTAACCTTGTACAAAGTTAAACTTTACATCATACCGTTGTGTCAACTCAAAACATCAACGAAAGAAAGGGAAAGGGCAGCTCAATCGTATAGATAATTCAATTTGGTTTTTTTTGTAGACAAGGTGTACTACTTGACAAAGTGTAAATAAATTGGAGTCTCTCACCAAATTGCTTAGTACCATTTAAGACATGGGTTTTTATCAAAACTGTGGTAATTGCCATACAAGGAATAATTGACCATAGAATAAATACATACAGTACAATAACTGACCATCTTTAGAATAATGCATTCGAAACCATGTCATATTGTCTGTTTTGGACAAAACTGGATCCAAAGACTACAAACAAAATTCCTGGAATATGTACAGGGAATTGAGGAAGGTTTCCCAATGACACTTTTTTTTTTTTTTTTGAATTGACTTAATGAATTAGCTGAAAATCAAAGGCAATAATAAACAGATCACATAATAAGATGGCTGCTCTTAGATGAAAGGGTTATTTTCTGCCACTGAGGTTGAGTCTGAATAGTGCTCCTATTGAGTTCCATGAATTAAAAAAAACACATTACAAGATTAAGCGAAAATTGTAATGCATTTAGTACATGTAATTGAATTATGGCCTAGTGGCAAGGTTTCAACTTTGGGGAAGATCTGGCAACAAGGCTATCAAATCGAATCCCAGGCTATTTAAACAAAGAAAGAAGCAATTGCCCCTCTTTAATTCAGCATATGTTGACAAGTACTGCAGCAGCACAGACCTTGACCTCTAAATAATCCAATAGGGCTACGCTTCTCAACACAGAATAAGGTAACAGAAACAGAGGTGAAAAAGAAGAAAAACAATAATAGCTTCCTCCTTAAAAAAAAAAAAAAAAAAAGGCAGCAAAATATTCCTCAAGGGCTTGCTTAAGCACGTTTTCCGTTTGCATTCTTTCTCGGGAGTAACCCGCACGCTAATTGTGTTAAAAATGTCTCCGCAGTATCAGGGCTGGCTTCATTTTTAAGTGCATCTGTCATTTCGAGGCATGTTCGGCAGCCTAATGGCTGACTTCCTGAACTTTTGGCTCGGCGTCAACTCTGGAGTCCTGTCCCTCTGCTGGGGCAGCCGTCGTCCGCACCTTTGTGCCACCAGTTAAAACGTCCGTACGGAAATATCTCATTAAAAACCTAATAAAAGTGCCGGTGCGTGAGTGTTGGGTGACACCCATTAACCACGCGATGTGTTAATAAGGTCTAATCGGCCCTCGTTACGGTGCTCCGGTGAGGGGACAGGAGGCCCCTGCGGTACCTCCACATTTAAAAGGTGACCACTGAGACGGGATGGCTAAGACCATTCTTGCAGGACTTCCATTAGGACTTCCCAAACAATTAAGAGGCTAGGGGTGATGTGGTGCAGCCAGCTTCAGCTGGATCTCTTGGGTCGAAAAAACAATGTTCCTCGGCCATCACGTTAAATATTAAGAGGCAGAAACTTTAAGTCACCTTGTGAATGTGAGACCTGGCTACTGGAGTTTGTCTGCAGATGGGGCCGGCTGTCTTGCACACGAAGCACCTGGGCCGTGCAAGCAACTCCACATTCCTCATTTTATGGCGACTTCAAATGCCCCCCGGCCCCTAACTCCAAATTGGGCAAATGCCTGTTACTTCTAGCCCTATTGTCCTTCTGCCAAAGAAGGAGCTGGGGAGTGAAAAAGTGACAAAGAGAGAATGGGGCTTGGGCCTGCACTGTGGGAGATTTCAGCCAGCACCCCCCACCGCTGACCTCCACCTCCACCCCTTCCCGAGAGTACCTGGCAAAAAAGACTTGCTGGGTAAGTGCTGACGTCATGCCATTTTGAAAGCCTGTCTCCTGAGAAAGAAGAGCAGCGGTAGCCTCGCTTACCAGTCTCTGGCCTGACAACTAATGAGAGCCATGCTCTAAACTGAGATAACGTATGCGCAAAGGCTGACCTATGAAACGTAGCGGGTGGACCACCCGCTCAATCACCATGCAGTCGCGGTTTCTGACTGCAGGATTGGGTTTCAAGCAACGCTTCCTCTCATGATACATACAGCTCATCAGATACATTAAGGCTGGCTGGGTGAGGCAGGTGGCACAATGGCAGGCACAGCTAGAACAGCAGTAGGAGGCTGTAACGCGTGTAGATTCAATCCGTGTCGCTCAACTATACCCAAACTGCACCATAGCATGGAGGTGTGAAGGTGCGAAGGCCTCAGACTGTGATTCACATCACCCTCCTCCCACCCCTCAAGCCTTTTTTTTTTTTTTCAAAAGCATACCAACCTTAGGTGTCCCAGCCTTCAAATGCTTCCACTCGATTCTTCACAACACTCCTATAGTGTTCCTGACATCTCCACGGTAGTCAAAAAAGCGTTGGTGGAAGAGAATGCAAATGTCCGTAATGCTATGCTCCACATTTTTGCCACAGAAGCCAAGTGACTGAACCTCTGCACTATGCTTCACATGACGCCCTTCACCATGGATTACAGTGGAAAGATTTATTTTGCGTATCCTTGTGTTCTGATCTCACAGCTCGTTAAAGCTACGTGATCTCTTGCACTCTGGAGCTCTCATAAGAAAATGCACAAGCGTGTAAATTATAGATTGGTCACTGGTAGGTGGCTATGAACCTGCGCACACGTGTTTGTATTTTCACTGCATTTGGTCACTGACAGTGTGCCTTCTCTCTCATCTGGCCCACTTCACCACAATAATACACAAAAAACAACCAAACTTAAACATGAATTAAACATTGGTTAAAATGCTTCAGCATAGTCTAAGTGTAGATTTCCATCACTGAATTTACTAGAGTAAGGATCGTCCGCTTAAGCCCTGTGGAAAAAAATCAAGCCAAAACAAGTTTTGCTGGGACTGCAAATGGGGATTCACGAAACCATTATGAGCAGTACAATGACTCTGCAATTTTGAACACTGCCTTGACTAATACCACCGTCAAATTAGGCTAAAAGGGGAAAAGGTTGTAATTTACAGTTTTGAAAGAAACTTGGCTTAAAGAGACCTTTCAACAGGCGGGGGCTTATTTCTGTCAGGGCCACTTTTGGCAATGGCGTAATCGCTGCGCTGTTCACTTGTGAGCTGAAGGCTTTCAACACAGAGAGCCCAGTGACATAATCACACTGCACTTCGGATGCCTGACATGTGCCCGCCCACCTTGGGAGGCCACATGACCCAGATTTTCAGCCTTCCAAAATAAAAACAACACGCGCCACGTGACCGCAGAGGCCCGTCAGTCGTTACCATCACAACACGCGCAGGTCCTCGAATAGTAAAATGAGAAAATGAGAATAATTTATCTTCATGTTTAACTGCTCACCATGGAACCTTATGATCTCTTAAATTAAAGAGATTAAATTTTTAATTAAAATAAGGAGGAATTAAAATATTCAAACTTTCAAACATTCTTAGTACCCTCCCTGCTGAAGCTAATTTCTTCTGAATTTTCAGTTTTTTAAATGAGCCTAGACAGCAGATGAAAGTAGTCACTTGGTGCTCCTGTACCTACAAAGTTTGAAAGCACTGGTGAACCTGGGCTAACAACTTCTCATTGAGCACAAGGGTGTGTGCACAGATTTAAAAAAGACACACAAATGATGTCCTGGTTATCTATCTTCTATTTACATCTTTTGTCCCCAACTTACTTAATTTAACAAACAAAAGAATACACATGAAATAAGAAAACAAAAACATTTTGAAATATGTTTTCATGCTGTAAAATTACTTGTCAAAACAGTTCATCAAGGGTGTACTGTACCATATTTTGCTCTCAATCACATGCAAAATTTCAGCTATACAAATGTTTTAGTTACCATCATCTAGAAATGTTATCTATTACACACACAATAGTTATGTTCCTACAGACTTGCCTTAGCGACGTATGACAGCTGCTCTACAGTGAGCCAATGTAGTGTATTGCATTTCAATTATTCAACCATTTTGGACTTCACCAAACAAGAACAACAAAACGTGCAGCTCAGGCAACTTCGGGGTGGGTCTGAGGTCTGGCCCATGAGCGCCTGCAAAGTGGCATGATGGGAATCGCACGGAGCTGAGCAACCGTGCGGCAGGGAGACGGTCACATGGCCACAGCGGGGCTGTGGAAGGCAACGTTGATTATAATGGGATGCGACTTCATTTTTTAAACCCCGAGAAGATCGCCCAATGGTGTGGAAGGCATGTCAGGTATAGCTGACCTACGGCTAAGGCGGGTCAGTGGAAACACGGCTAATGTGTTTACGGGGGGGCCGACAGGGGGGAGCCATGGTTGAAGCCTTGCTTAAAATAGAGCACCATCTGGCAAACAAGCCACTGAAGATGGAGGCCCAACGTCTTTAAATCAAGGGGTCAAATTTACACCATTACTGGGCAAGCGCCACTGACCGGTGCATTGTGCATTTCGGCAAAGGTGGAGAAACTGGACGGGGGAAGGGGTTAAAATCTACCACTTCTAAAGAGATGCACAAATCCATACGGTGAGCACAGCAGACAGAGAAGCAAGTCTTTATAAAAGCACATGAAAGAAATACAGGCAACACAGATACAATCTTTACAAAGCTCTAGGAAATGAGACCCAGGAGTGTTGGTCCTGACAGTTTGCAAACTTTCAGTTTGTCCGGGTCGACAAACTGGGCCTGGAACAATTAGCAGTTGAACGATTAGTCAACTAATGCATACATTGAACAATTTTTAAAAGCCGTTAGCATATCAAATGCATAATGTGTTCACCATAGAGCAACGCAGCCAACAAAGAATCCTTAAAAATGCCATTTAAAATGACAGAATCAGAAACGTCCAGTGTTGTGATAAGGTCATCAGCAGCCCTTTTGAGAAACAGTACAATATAACAGACCTCTAAAGAATTTACATGTTGGCTTTGTTTCATGATAGATAGATTAAAATAAAGACTCCCTCTGAATAATAAACCAATTAATTCAACAAAGAAAATCAACATTATTATTTTTTTTTTTTAATCAACTCACTGCCCAAACTGAAACCCTTCTGGCAACACACATACTGGTACATTTCTATTAAATGTTTCACAAAAATACAAAAAAGCACTAGATTGGCCTCTTGATGGGAGCATCCCATCGGCTGTGATTGCTGATGCTGTATTGGCGAAGGAAAAGACACACTGCACCAATGAACGGTAATGGAGAATAAAATGGCAAACTTTAAAGTGACATTTTAATGCAGCTAAATTAACATGCTGCTCATAAAGAATTGTGTGAGGGTCCACATTTGGGCTGGAAATGTCACCTCAAAGCCAGGAGCTAGCTGTCCCCCAGGAGCAGAAATCCAGGAAACAAGGTCACATTGTCAGCTGTTGTAAGTACACCTACAAAAACAGCAAGGCAATGCTGATATGGAAGAATAACAGACGGGTCTCTACACTGGAGAACAGAGATGCTCAGAACTTACAGTATTTAGCTGTTTCAACAGTGCCTGTCTAAAAATAAATAAATAATATTTGTCAGTTTAGCACGTAGCCAGCTGCGGGTTACCTGCAGTGCATAACTGTAGCATAACCGTAGAGAACTTTCTCCCTGCTCACTGGGGTGATAGGTACGGCCAGTGAAGGCTCAATCCAATGTAGACTATACGACGCAACTGGGCCATCACCTACAAGTACAATGAATGAGGCCGATTCTTCTCGCGCGGTCGTAAAGCGTCGTAAGACCCCCTATAAGACCCCATTCTTTCCGGAAGCCATTTCGGAGAGGATGCTTTTATCCAACTCAAACAGAACTTTTGACCGATCTAGTAGTTCGGCGTCTGTGAGCTTAGCTGTTGTTTGCACTAAATGAGAACTGTCAAGCGACACTCCCCTCTCCGGTGCCGTGTGGCCCAATATTGACATTTCCATGAAAACCCTACTGTGTGCGTTCACATTACTCATTTCTTCTCGGCAACCAAACTCACCACCCCCCCATTGGTCAGATTAAATGCAGAAAAGGTGTTCTTTAAAAATGGACACACTAAGGCTCTGAATAAATTCTGCTTGGAAACACTGTCAGCCCAAACCTGGTTTGAGTGTGGAAGGCCCTTTAAGTGATGGCACGGTGGGCTGATCCTGATTACAGACATCGGTGTATCTGCATAGCTCTACAAGCCCATATTCGCATTCCCTTCCAACAACCCCAACCCCCCACGCTTCTCACAATTAACAGCAACTCATTGTATCAGTTGGAGAGCACAGAGCTTAGGGACTCTTATCTGCTCATCACCGCAGAGGCTTTTAATGGAACGATAACAATACCGAGGGCTTGGTGCTAACAACAAACAAACAGGACGAGGAATGCAATCCATCGCTGCTGATAACTACTGCTCCACTTGCCTGGGAGAGGATGGGAAGAGGCCATGATTATTACCAAATTACAAATCCCAAAAGGCAATAAAAAAAATAAAAAATCACACCAACCATTGATCAAAAAGCACTGAAAAATGTATCAATATGGTGCATTGCCATAAATGTTATACTTTTTCTAGAGATGTTGTAATTGATTTCAGGCTTCAATTAGACATTTAAAGATAAACACAGGGTCAAGTAGTGAGGATGTATCAGAAGAATCTCTTTGGTACCCCCGCAAAGACAAACATATGTTTTCAGTTTTCTTCACAAGACTTCTGCTGTATGCTAGTAACCAACCACAATACCAATCACACTGGTCAGATTGTTATTTTCTCTCTCGGGCATGAGGTATGCTTACATGGAGGGAAATGTATAAGGATACATAATATAAAAGTTATGATATCTTAATCAGTCTTAAGATGGATTCATCACCTTCAGTGACTGTGGTTTCACCGTGCATCATAATGACCGATTTGCATGGCTGGCATCACACACTTGAGCAAGTATTCTGTAGTTGCAGCAGAATCCTTAGTCTCCTGCTCACTAACAGCATGAACTGGCTGCCATATGGTGACCAATCAGCAACTATTTAGTCTGAGCATAACTGGCTGAAGTCACTCTTCACACCTCCACTGGTCCACCCCCCCACTCACACGCACACACGGTAGGATTGTTGTCTGAGCTGAGAGTATTCTTCAAATGGGTGTGGGGTCGAACTGAAGTTCCATCTACAACTACATGTGTGCAGGCCTACACGCTGTAAACTTTTAAAAATTCAGTTTTAGTGCCTCCATTTCATATTAACACTAACTTTAACATGCTGAAATGTTTAAATATTTTAGCCTCATCCTAAAAAAAAAAAAAAGGTTGAGTGTGGAACATTTAGGAATATAGTGCCTCTATTTTAAAAATGTCTTCAAATGTTCATCAAATTTCTAAAATAGCAGGACACAATTACAGCTTAGAATCAACACATCAGACATAAAATGTGAAAATGTTGGCAACTGTATCTCCACAAACAGGAGAAAGATCGATTCCCTTCCCTGTGCTTTGCTTTGCTCCTACTTACACTTGCTGAAATAATTATCTCAGTAAACCATTGTTCTTTAAGAAAATAATTCAACTAACACAACAGAATGCCAACAGTAACTTCTGACTGATACAACGAAACACATTTAACATTCCTACACTTTACTTTATGCTCCCGTACAAGAGGTTAAATTCAATTCAGTAACTCACTGCACTTAAAATGCAAAGTCCTTGAGTATGACAATTGGGAGGAGGTGTTTGTTTGGTGAGTACACTGCTAGTTTTATGGTCACATTGTATCCATGTGGTTGAGTAAGTACTCCAGGCAATGCAGGTTTTGCTGGTTTCCATTTGATAACAACCTGTGGGTCTGTACACAATCACAGAGAGGAAGAGCAACACATTCTCTCGTTCTAGTGACTTAACTTTACCAGCACTGCAGCCTGTGCCATTCGGTTTCCCAGTTCATTGCTAGGCACTTTGTGTTTTCCACATCACTCACCCACAGTAATTCAAAACTACATTAATTATCCACAAAATGTCAGCTATACATGCAGAGTGCCCTCCTTTTCTTAAACACGGGCATTCATCTGATCACAGATTTCTAATACTTTCTAATACCATTTCCAATGGAGTACTATATCTGGAGAGGAACAGAGATAGACAAGATGAAAAATGTATGTTTAGTATTTTTACCCGACAGACAATTTGAATATCTAAAGCTCTGCCTATGTATAACAATGTATCTTACAACAGAGAGCATTAACATCCTGTCATAATTCAAAGACATCAATAACAATGAGCTAATAATAGCACACGTTAATGACAATTACACAAAGACAAACTGAATTTGAAAACAAAAACCTCTCCGGTAGTTCTGCGTGCATATGTTACTGACCTGCGGTAAAATCCAAACCTCATGCAGAATACATGACCATGACCGGCAACCGCGGTCGCACGTGTCAGGTCAAACGGACTCACCTCGTTGTCATGGTGCTGGCAGAAGCTCATCCTGTCCTGAAAGATGGGCAGCAGCGAGTAGTTTGAATGGAAGGACTGGGACAGCGTGACCGGCGTGCTGGAGTTGCTGGTCCGGCTAGTCAGGTGCAGGGTCTCCATCAGCCTCTCGATGAAGTGGTCTTTGGTCAAGCGGACTCGCTGGTGGGCGCGGACGCAGTTGTCGCAGAGGTACTCCTGGCAGTCCAGGCAGTGGGAGGTAGCGGGGTTGCCTTCGTCGCAGGAGCTGCAGTGAGGGTCCCCGAGGCGGTTCGGACGGTGCAGGCCGCCGTGCGGGTGGTGGTAGCCGCCCCTGCAGCCGTTCTTGTTCTGCTCCTCCGAGGACACCACCACGTCCAACAGATTGCTGAAGAGGAAGTTGGACGAGGGCAGGGAGTCCACCCCGGACTCGGAGATGGAGACTTTTTGGTCACAGGTGGGGCACCGGAGTTTGGAGGGGTCCCCGGGGTTGCGATGCCCCTCCAGGCACTGCCTGCAGAAGGTGTGGAGGCAGGGCAGGACGTGGAGCCGTCGGGCAGATGAGGTAGAGGAGCTGGAGGTCTGAGATGAGGATGACGAGGTAGATGAATTGGAGGAGATCGGAGCAGAAGAGCCGCACAGTTCCTTGCAAAGTGGACATGTCTGCAGATCGGAGTCGGGGAATGAAGCCATTTGCAATGCAACTAATGGAAAGCAGGCTCAACTTAAAACATATGTTGCACAGAAGCACACATTTGCCTTTTTAAGGCAAAACTGCTTTCCCGTTGAGAGCTGTAGCAAAACACTGGCTGTTGAGGTCAGATTCGAAAAATGCTGTATTAGGTTTCGGTAGCTACCATTTTAAAAATCAAATTAACATTCAGAATGTTATCTTTTGGAGAGATATTGCTTGGACCTGATACAAAGTAACATCTATTGGTATAAGGAAGAAGCCCTAATTGTTTATTACTGCCTCGACACTTTTGACAAAACGGCATTCAAGGCAAACCTACAAGCGATTTTAAAAATTCAAAGCATTTATTATTCAGCAGTCTTACAATTTAGTCTACTTATTCAAATATTGGCTCAAACTAATATTACTTTTATAATTGCCTTTCATCCCTGCCAAATAGTGCAAAGTTAACAATTGATTTAAAAATTAGAGACCTGTAGTCATTTTAGAGGTTTTTTTTTTTTTATAACTCTGCGAGATGCAGCAGCAACATTCTTGTGAAACATAAATTCCGCTGTGTGGTTGCTACTCCGATCCTCCTCCCCCACCACCGCATGACTACGGGGGATATAGGCTCAATGAGGTATGAATTTCTCGAATCAAAACATTAATTTATCTTGCTTTCCCTCGCACGAAATATTGTTTTTCCTTTCTAGTCCACCATCGGATCCCCTTCCGCGACGTCAAGCCCGTCAATCGGCAGCCGTTAAGTCGACCCAGAAGCAATTAAATAATTCATCAAAGCATTTGATCAGAAGCAATGCGACTCTGCACAGTTTTGCCGTGTCAGATTCCCGTGAATATATTCTGGTCTTCTTTTAAATGTCCCCGTGAAAAGTCCCACCATCGAATCTTTTCGAGGTATACATGTACCTCTCCAAAGCAGCCTTTCTTTAGAAGAATGCACGGTGTTTTTTCATTGCCTCGGCTTTGCTGGAACCTCCGAGGGGGAAAAAGGCACAAACCGAACCTTCCTCTCACGCTAGCGCTGCAGACCAACCCAGGAAATTGTTTTATTAGCGCCTTTCTTCTTGCGCACACAGCGCTATGCATGTGCCGTGTACTGCTGGAGAAGACGCGTGTTGATGAAATTGATTCAAAATCCCTTTAATCCCGAAAGGAGAGAGCACACTTCCGCCTGATCACGTAGGGGCCAGGCCAAAGAGAGGAGGGGGCTGGGCATGGGCTGTTACACTGCCACACACTCGGACACAGTGCGTCAGCACCCCTGGCGTGTCGTAGGCTAGCAACATAATATCGCCCCAGAGTAGCCATGCAGGTGCTTCATGTGAGTGAAGCCCGATACTGACCTGAATTTAAATTTTTGCGCGAAGTAGCTGCAGATATGTGCACACGTTTACCGTGTAAGTGTTGCGGCTGCGACAACACAAGACATATCGTGTAAAAAATATATAGTTTTGTAATCCCGAACCTCGGCATCACAGAATTACGCCAATATATCTACATTTATATAAAGGAGATACAAAGTCTAACCGCCACGGTGTGGTGTCCTCAACGTTGAGTAACGCATGGTAGGAAAGTATTTATTATTATTATTTTTAACACAGTAACGTCGTTACTCGTAGTGCACATATTTATATAAATTAGTACATTTTGCTTTCTCAGAATAAGTGAAGCCTGCGCCACAGCAGTTCGAATGAATTCCCTTAGTGCACCATATTAAAGGTATGTTGCAAACCCTAAACGATGGAGTTTCACATGATGGAGTTTTTTTGGATGAGTGTATTTATTTCAGAAAAAATACCTCCATTTAAAGATTAAATAATATGTGTTATATATTTTCTTTTCAGGATTTGCATATGAGCACACAATTATATTGTTTACGTACAAGATACAAATGTATTTGTCTAGGAACTATTTAAAGTGTGTATGTATGTATGTATGTATGTATATATATATATATATAATATATGTTTTGCTGTTTGTATATAGAGAGAGTGTGAGTGTGTGGAGGGAGTAGAGATAAATATATAGAGAGAAAGCATTAAAAACAATAATGTATAAAATTAATTAAATACAAATCCTCATTAAATTGACCCCTCACTCTCTCCATGTTTTCAGTACACACTAGGCAAGGTATGTATGCCCTGCACACTCTCTTAAATTACATTATGATTATATATTAATGGAAAATATAATATAATTGTTTCAGACCATATTAGGAAGCAAGGTAGGGTAAAACTGAGAAATGTGTGCTAAGTATATTTTGGGTCTGTAAATATGGTTGATAAATATAGTTCTGTGATAAAAGTTGTCCATCACAACTTTCAGCTTTTTCAGCTACGATTCAGTTTCTGCTTCCTGTGCAACATTAAAGGGAGGAAATGAGGGTGCTGGCTTCACACAGTTTAAAATTGGATTCATGCTTGAGTTTATCGCAAATGCTGTGTCGTGAAGCAGCTTTAAGTACACAAGGTCTCCTGGACAGGAAGCAATTACTGCCCTTGCATTAGCACATTCGGGGAGGCAGTAGATACAATGAAGATAA
Organism: Aldrovandia affinis; assembly: GCA_029706075.1. Classification (NCBI taxonomy): domain Eukaryota; kingdom Metazoa; phylum Chordata; class Actinopteri; order Notacanthiformes; family Halosauridae; genus Aldrovandia; species Aldrovandia affinis. Next base: position 739,443 of record JAINUG010000118.1, read on the forward strand.
AATCAGATGATTTTGATCTACATTTTCTCAGTAAGGAGTATAGTTGGGTGATGATTGCTTAAAGACTGTAGGATGTGTATGACAGCTGAAGCATAGACATCTAGCCCAGAAAGTTACTACTATGAAATCTGCTTGAAAGAAACACTGCACTGTACAGTTAGAACTGCAGTGTGGTGTACACACACACACACACAAAAACCATGTCATATGACAAAATCTAAGCTTGTGACCATGCAAGCACAACTACTGTGCAGTATTTGAATGAAAGTTGTATGCGTATCTGTCATGTGGCTTTAAGGGACCTTTATTTGCATGGGAAATTATTTTTAATTAACTATATAATAGTATGCAGTATCTTTAGGAGTTGTAAATGAGGGCTTCATAATGGAGTTTGATAGAGGAGAGAGAAATATATAAGCTGAGCAAAAGCTTTTTTCTGCACCCTCTCCTTTCAACATCCCCCCTCCGCATCTCCACTTCTCTCTTCACCCTCTTTTTCTGATGAACCGGTCTGAATAATAAATTATTTTCTTCTGAATCTGAATATTTATCTGAAAGCCATGTAAACAAGTGGTGGCTGAGTATTTTCTTATTATGTATTTGCATCAAAGGGAATAATAATGTGTCCTATCAAGGCACTACTATTATATTTGAGGATAAACCAGGGAGGTAGAGAAAATACTAACGTGTCTGTAAAACGTCGCATAATTTTAATGTTTATTTTTCTAGCATTTATGTCCCTTTTCTTGACATTACCATACTAACAACATTTAAAAAAAACTAGAATAGACCTACCTAGTATCATGCATCAAAATGTTATATCTCCTGTACTCCTCACATTTCTGTGATACACACAATGCATGTTTTGCAGTAATTCACACCAAATAACTGTACTCCCTCCCCAAAATGTGTAAGTCTCATGGTGTGCTTAGTTAATGTGAACTCCTGTCCTACATCACTACAATGCGCTTGCTAATTCTCTATTTTACACCAAATGGCATTCCATAGTTACATTTCTCATTTGATATTTCCCAGGTCCCTGCCACTCTGTTCAGGACCTTGCATGTGCGTTTTGTTCAGTGATTGCAGGCACATTGAAGGTGAGGTTTTTAGGGTAGACCGTATGTCTGCACATCTGAGGGATAGGACTGGAGGTCGCTGAGTCGCAAAATGGGGTTGGATTCCAGATGTGAGTGTGCCCAGTAAAGCAGTGGGGTTGCTAACCTGTAAGGCGATGTGCAAAGGGAACCTTTTGACCCCCATAACCCCTTTTCAGCATTGGGAATACACTGTAGCCATCCCAGGGCCTGGCCTGTCCTCACAGACCCGGGTCTTTCCCCGGAACTTCTGTTGATCTCAGGAAATGGATAGAGCAGAGGGGAGCTCGAGTGAGAATAGCCATTTTTTTAAAGGAGTAAGAGTCAGATTACAAGGTGGAGATGACCGTGGGCAAAATGGGTTGCAGTGGGCTGAGGACAGGGCATTGTTTTCGTATTTCAGTGAAGTGCTGCACTGTGTTCTGCCCCGAGATGATGTGTGTATTTGCATCTATTCTAATTCATAGCATCCTTATGCAGATGCAAAGAGACCACATGCGTGATCATTTTGAAGGCATTTAGAAAGAAGGATGCAAATAAAAAAAGGTACACAGAGCGGTCATATGATCTGTAAACGTGTTTCTTTAAAAAAAAACTAAAAACCGTACTGGAATACTGTCTCCTCAAAAGTCTTTCTAAAATTATCCCTCCAATCTCTTTCTTATTAGCTCTTTTGTAGACAGTTCTGTCTTAGAGATGAAGCATAAAAATAACCTAAGGCACAAGATAATCAGGGTGAGCAATGTGCAGTTTACAGTAGCTAACACTGAGCGATGTGTTACAGCTGATTTTAGCAGCTGAGAGAATACCAGGGAGGTTGCAGAATTCCAAAGTCATAGTTGGGAATTCTCAAGGGATCGTCTGTCTTTTTTTCTACACCAGGACGTGTCATCAATGGACCAGCAAACAAGATCTTGTTTTACACTAAGCCACTCCCTGATACACTGCATAAAGCATACTCTTAGTACACGTACTAAAGTAATGCTAAAATATTACAAGTGCAAATAATCGACTTGTTTGCAGTCAAAGTTGTTCGAAGTATGGCAGATTTAGCTTTTTTTACATTTAGGGTTCCCTTACTATCCTTTCCTTCACCCTTCAATTTTTTTATTAATACTTACAACCTTTGTTGAAATGGCAAGGAAGGATAAATGGGTCACATTTAAATTGAATACAGCCATCGTTCTTAAATGTCCTTCATTAGTTTATGTAAATAGATTGTTTACAAAGATGTCATTGATGAATCTTTGGCCGCTTCTTGGGTAAAATCTGGATTCACCTCCACGTTACCATGCAACACCGTGGGAGACCACGGTGAGAGTGCACAATCGATGACCTTTGTGCTATGAATAGCAATGATCGTGCTGTGGATAGCAATCGTCGGTGGAGTGATGGGACATCGCAAGGAGCTTGTGCGGTGGCCCGAACGCATCCTCTCCAGTGAGTGGCGTCTGGTGAGTATATGCATTCTGTGCGTGGCGTCCATGCATATACACGGACCCACGCACACGCCCACACACACACCATTTACCTCCACCGATAAACGTAGGCTTTGTGACAAGGTCATTGTTGAAGAGGGAAGAGCAACAACCAGTCGAGCGGCAAAGGAACACACCACGTGACATAGAAACCAGGACATCCTTGATCATAGGCAGGTGCAAAACTGGGCGGAGTCATAAACAACAAACAGAGCAGCAAAGCAACAGCAATGTTGGATGCTGTGGTAGAAAACAACAGGGGAGCTGTAGTGCAGGAGGGGAATAAAACTGTCAGGCACACCATGATGGAAGAGTGAAAAGTTGAAATGAGAACCAGGCAGGCTTGTGCATACAAGTAGATCACCAGTTCAGTCCAGGGCTAAAAGTGTACTGTAGAAGCAGCTGCATAGTAACTGGGGTTGTTTACAGGTGGAACATTGCATGCAGTGGCAAACCGCTCTCTTATGTGATGGCAATATGCTCTCCCATGATCCATAAATTAATCACACTGAAAGGGGGGCTAACCATAGACTTTCAAAGAGTGAAGAGAATGTTTAATGATCTTTCTCTGTGCTCTGGGCTTCTTTTAATTCTGAATTACATTACATTTTTACATTTTACATTTTAAATGCTTAAAATGTAAAAATGTAATGTAATTCAGCCTACCTGAAGAGAAGGTGACTAAGGTAGGAGCTCTGACGTACGGGTAGCTGCCATGGCTCTCGGGTATCTTTTGTCCAAGATATCTGGGAATGAACAGTGATGGAACATGAACCTTAAAGTGGGTGGAGCTACCAAGAGTTGCAAAGTCTCACTGATTTGAATGAATAATGGTGTTTTTGCTATGGAGAACAAAATATTTTCATTTTTTGATAGAAGTCATTGATTGACGGTACATGGGTGTTCCTTCCTTTATGCGTTTCATGAAGCCTTGCACTTTCATCCAAAGAAATTGAATTAAGGATGACATTTGTAACTAAGGGCATGCGTTTTTCATCACCTCTGTCAGGAACCTTCAGTTCTGTCCTCCAACACCATGAGGTAGATGGAGGACTTTCTGAAGCTACTTGTTAAGCAATCAACGCATTACGATCTCAAGTAATCATTCAATTACCACAAATGAGGTGCGTATTGCAGTGTACTGGACTTGTCAGCAGTTGGCGCTGCACACACCCACGCGTAATCATACTGATTGATTTGTAAGTAGGCTACTGCTTTCAATTGTGAAAATGTGTCTGTTGACACTTCTGTAGGACATATCATGCCTGTCCTAGAGCAAAGAAATGAGTGGACTGATATTTTTAAGCTGCACAAACTTATAAAAACAATTGAAAGCAAAAGGAAAATGTTTTTTGGATAGCCTAAAGGCAAAATAAAAATATAAAGAACAAAATTGTTATCGATGGAATGCCCTGATTTTTACATTCAGTTAAGGGAGAACAATATTTAATATTTTGTTGTTGAATTTAATCATTGTCAGATAATTGTTGATAAAGAGTTGTTTCCTCTTTCATGACTTGTCATACAGGTGTAAAAACTTGTCCATAAGAGGAAACTCCCCTCTCTGAAACAACGTTAATTTGTAGACTTTGATTACACCAACATTCAGATTGTCACTTAATTGTATAGTTGGTCATGGTCATTTGAGTAATTGCCACTAATTACTGAAAATAGAGTGCCTACACCTTGACAATCAGAAAGGAACTGCAGCTGTTATAAAAAAGTATGCCCTTATTTATAACATACTGTATTACCAAGGTGTATCAGATTTGATATATGCTGATTCTTAGAGTAATACATAGCTTACCTTATTTTCTTTGTAAACAACTGGACCAACCGCTGTGCCCCAACTGGGATTTGATTTTGTATGTCAAGCTCAGGTCTTTAATGACACCAAGCCATGCTGCTGACTTTAGGAATAATGGCTCAGCATCCCAATGCCACCAAGTATGTCACAGACATTGGGAAAGACCCTGAACCTATACAGGCCACCCAGGCTTGAATACGCCTTCCATCCCGTACCATTCCCGACACTTATGTTCGAGCGACGGTCGGTCATGTCGTCGGTTACATAATTAACATCTCCCTCGCAGTTATGCATAACAAAAATAAGAAAAGCAGAAATAACGTTCCTGGGGTCTCAGAGGAATGCTGCAAATGGGCTTGGACGTGATGGAGTGGGGTAATTAATAGCAATCTTCCTGTCCTTTGTTATTTCAAAAACAAATTACCCCCGGTAAAATATGGTAATAACAGCGAGCGCTGTTGGTCAGGGACGTAAATCAGAGGTGGCCTGAGTTTTTAAAGTGTTCTTTTTGATTTAGCATCGGAGCCTGTGGGCTAACGCTCCGTTCTCCGAGGGGTCTCGCGCTATCAGGAAGACGCAGGCCTGCCGGAGTACAGTATTCTGTGAAACGGAGGGCCCGTGGAGGTTAACACCTTTTTGTCCCCCCCCCCATCCCCGCCCCTCTCCATATCCCTAAGGAAGACACAGAACCGGCCCTCTCATGGGAGGGCAATCCATCTTAAAAACTGTCAAGCCCTCGGACTGCCAAACCATTCAGAGATTTTTATTTCCCACATAGATTTTTTAACAGCAGGGCACTTCTCTTTCTACCAGAGTGGGGAAAAACTGCATTGTTCTGGAAGTCAGCGAAAAGGCTTTTTTTTCTGTCATGTGTTGTTTTGGATGGGCTTTGGAGGCCTAGCCATTTAAAGTCAGTGCGTATACATTCATTTATATTCCTTTATTACTGTATGTAATGGCTGGATAAATCGTATCCATCCTAAAATCGAATGACATATTATTATATTATCATATAGTATATATCGTTTTTGTTCACAGGGGTACAGGTCTCACTCGCTAGTGGTTATGGGAAACTATCCATAAAACCATAAAAAGCCATGTTTATGTTCAGCACCTGCCTCTTGCAGATTCACAGACATGAAAAACCTGTTTTTAATCACCCACCTCATTATCTTCTTCCGGTGTCTTCCTTACACTTTACGATGTTATGGGAAATAATGTACTGTAGCCTATGAGAAGATTGTGTTTTTATTAACTGTTTTATGTTGATTGAGTTGAATAAATAGCCTTGGTAGTGAACTCTCCCGACTCTACTTTGGTATATATAATTAAACTGGACCTAAAGAGGATATGTATTAGCCTAATATTTGCAATTGTTGAAGAGAACGAACAAAACGTGAATGGCATTACAGTACTTAGAGGAAGCACTCCCCCTAGTGGCCCATGAAAACAAACAATAAACTGTTTGATCACATCTTTTTAGTCCTCTCGTGTTTGCGTAAGTAAAAGCACAATGCTTGTTTAGGGAACCTAAATCCATAAACTGCTTTGGTAAAATGTGATTATTACACATGGAAATTATTCTTACCTTCAAGAGGAGTAACCAGCAGGTGTTCTTACAACAATTTAAACTTCATATGTTCTATAATCGACACATACACTCCAATATTGGTGGAATGACCAGTTGAACTAGGAGAACTCTAGATGACTTGTCTTTAAGACATCAACATGAACCCATAATTCAGTCATTACAATTAGTTATTAGCCTATACCAGCAACATTCATGATAAAAATGTGTTTATTGTTTTTGTACATTTGAAGACACACAAATCGGGGAAAAGATAAACATTTGACATTTCAGATTCACTTTGTTTGTGTTGATGGTGAAAATTCTGACTAAAAAAATGTTAGTCAGGAAATTGATTAATGAATTTTTCTTTCTTTAATAGACTATAAAAGTTTCAGAACATACATATTTACACCCAGATTTAATAACCGTTGTCATCGTGCTACATGTACCCAATATAACGCAAGCGACATTACCCCGATTGAATACATCTTTTATAATCTGTTTGATGTACACTTTGAATACAGTTACAAACAAATCAGTAGGCCCATGATGAGTAGCCATTGAAATAAAATGGATTTGAACTTGAAAGGCAAAAAGACCTACGTGTGTAAATCTTTACCTGTACGTAGCGTATGATGTGGAACAAAACCAACAATGTTTATAGCAGACCTTTTATTTTTGCGGTTACATCAAACTGATTTTGCTAGAAATAATATTCATAATTTATCACCAACAGGTGGTGCTCTTGCACTTTAGAAAATATTTCACCAATCATCTGTTGTCAGTGTTTTGTTGCAAATCTTTAAAATATACATACAGAGATATCCAATACCATAGAAATAATAAATACATAAATAAACAAACCACCTGAATAAATACATTTAATTAAAAAACCCAGTGCAGATTGTATTTAAATTATACTAGATACTAGATAATTTGATTCATTTGAAAAGCAACAACACAATTTTGCTTCCCCTACAATTTCCATTATATATTTTGTTTGTATCCTTTTACATGTTTGCTGGATTGTAAAGGTAAGAGCAAAACTTCTGCTTCACTGCTTCTCCCCGCATGGACTCAACTCAGCTTCAGGAAAAGTTGAGTCCTGCTTCTTCTTGTAATTAGTCCACATTAGCTGGATGCGTAGTCTTTAGTGGTAAAATGTCATTACTTTAAGACCTCACACAGAGCACTATTCTGAATTGCAATAACTAACGTTTTGGTGTGATAAGCACCTTTTGTTTAACTGCACACATTTGGATTCGTAAGTTTCAATGAAAGCCGTATGTACCTTTTGCAGGGTTTCATTCCATTGTCCCCCAAGTTACACACATTCAAGGTTTATGTTGTTCTTGGACCGCTCAGGCTATACTCTTTGAAGCACATCATTTTTATCACCATCTGTGGAGCCCACAGAACTGCACCAGATAAAGCCAAAATGACCAGTCTGAACAACAATGATCACGTTTTTCAAGGAAGGCAACCACAATCAGATGTCCTTGTTTTCTTCTTTAGCTCCATGGTGCGATGTACCATTAAGGAATAGTAAAGAGGCCTACTTGGTTGAAGTCTTGGAGGATTCTGGCTCTGTATTACAAGCATATCAGTCACTGAAGAATTGCTATATTTAAAACTGTATTTCAAAGTGTTGTTGATGTGCGAATGTTTCAATTGTCTGTATGGACTTTTCATATAGGTAAAATAATGGCATCTACAGGTGAAATATAAACTTGCAAAAAAATTACAATTTCTATTAATTCAATGAAGTGCAAATCTATCTGGCGCCTCTCTCTTGCAAATTGTCCTGCATGTAATGATATCTACCCATATTTCTTCAGCACATGAGTTGGTAAAGAAGACTTCTGATCTGTCTCCCTTTCAATTCTTCAGAATTCCACTTTAAAAAAGGCTAAATCCTAGCTACAGAAATCTCTGTAGTGTAATTTATATCACTCCTTTAATCTAATTTATTGAAACACTCAGACTGGTTCAAATTAAAGTATTTATGGATGAAATAATATTATGCCACCAGGGAGCAATATGTAATATTTACATTTTCCCCACTAAGATGGTGGTCCATTTGCATGTTCTTGTTTTTATTCAGGGGTGCAGTAGATTTACAAAGAGGCAGTCACTTTTCCAAAAGGTCAATGAGCTATGATTAGGTTTGAACCAGAACCAGCTCTTGGCGCTGCCCTTCCGTAAGTACCCACAATAGAGGGTCGGCCTTCGTCATGTAGCTATTTATGGCAACGCAGGTCCGATTTCCAGTTCCTGTCTTATATCCGCTCATTTATCCTGTGATTAATTTGTCCCCCGCTCCAGAATCTATGCTGGAGCTTCGGGTTACGATTTATCAAGCCTTTCATCCGAGGTGCACCTTGTGACATAAAACACCTTTGGTAAGGGCGGGGGAATGTATTTAACGCGAACCTGCAATGGAGGGGGAGGATCCTGGGCTTACTGCTGGACAGGATAAACAAGCATGATTCATGCCCTGGTTCCACTAATGACCCTAAACACTCATCATTCGTAAAGCTGTAATATGGAATATTTTGTCTGCTCATCTCTCCTTAAAGTATTTCTGTAGAGCTTAATGGGCTACAACCCGATGAAAGACATTTTATACTGCATAGAGTAAATCATGTAAGTCAGAAAGGTGTATTTAATGTTCAGTTTTAACAGGAAAACAAACGTGGAGCCAGTCAAGTAGTCCTCATATAAGAATGTTAAATGTGTTGTTACATATTTAATGCTGCGTTTAGTATTAAATGTTAAGTACAAATAAACATGAGATTGTATTTTAGATTGAAATATATTTGAGTAATTCTTTTTTGATATTATTTGATATCACTGAATTCATGTACCATGTCTTTTGGTTACAAAAACAGTGATATGAATGTTTTGTAATAGAGGAAATTGGTGTTCTGTATTTTCGTTTCCTTACTATTATTTATTTTTACGATTCAAAATGTCCCAGCTGACAAACATTGTTACTGTTGTCAAAAGTTCATGGTTCTTTCACAGTAATTGCAAATGAGTCCTCAGCAATATTATTACTGCCAATAAGTTATGGCAAAATATGACACATTTTATTCCAGTTTGGCTCACTTGCTATTCTGCATTTGAACAGGTGTAATGTATTATTATATTATTGCTATAATGATAAAAAATGGGCATGCATGGTTATATGTCATAATGTTGCAATGCATCCCAGTGTAGTATACCTGAAACATCTTTAAATGATCTGTTCAAATTTGTATAGACATAGGTATTTTTATAGGTATTTTAGTATATAAAATGTATTTTGTATAATAAATGTGATAAATATGATAAGCATTACTGAATTTTATTAAGTTCATGAAGGCAGCACAGCATAAAAATAAACACAATAACCATGAAGAGAATCTCAAAACCATGCAAACCTTTATTACGTGAGCAGTCATCCAATATGTTCGATAAACAAAATATTGCATTTCACATCACAATCTCTTTAGTAAATCATCAGAACCCTAAAAGACATTTTGAATGACTAAAATTGTACAGTTAATATATGGGGGCTACAATATACTGGATTCATGAGAATAAACAATCAACCAACAGCCCATAGAAAGCAAATGTTTATTTTTTTTAAATGCTACATGCCTTTTTATTTTCAGATATTACAGTCAACATTGGCCTTATGTTTTATGCATTGGCCTCACTTTTATGAGTGGCAATAACACCTTCGTGCCTATAAACCTTTAATTTGCAATTTAAAAACATATTACGACAAAAAGAAAAATCAATCTCATTTGAAAATATGTCTGAACTTAATCATCTATATTTATAAATGACAAGACAAATGTTGTCTTTTATTTTGACGGATTATTATAGTTACAATTTGGGATGAATGCAGAATATGGGGGAAAAAATAGTTTGCAGTCTAAAGAATCATGTCCCTTAAATGTACTGCATATATCAAAACTGAACAAATGTATGTCACAATTATATTTTAAACAATTTGGAGGCAGGGAGGGAGGTCGCATTGGTTTAGTCCTGTAGCGTAAATGTTCTGGGTAACCAAAAATATTACTTAAACCAGCTGGACCATTAAATTATCAATTATTTTGAACAAAATCCCTATGAGATATTTGATACAATTAATAAAATCGAAAAAAACGTGTAATTATGAATAACGGGGTGAAGCTTGGGCGTGGTTGCTGAGTAGGCCTGGCGGAGGTCCGTGGTGTAGTGGGCGGCCTCGTCCTGTCGGGCCGAGGTGAGGCGAGGTGAGTGGGGCGGGGCGCGACCCTGGTGTTGGGAAGTAGCCGAGCCCTGCACTGCGGCGGCCTGATTCACAACACCAGCTGCCTCGCCCCGCCAGCGCGGCAACACAGCCGCTTCCCTTCCCTGCTCCTGGCTCGCCGCTCGCTCCCCGTCTCCCCGGACTGCCCCTGCGTGTTCAGCAGCTGCAGACCCAAGCAAGAATACAGATGAGCCGGCTTGTTTGTGTGTGTGTGTGTGTGTGTGTGTGGGGGGTGGGGGGGGCACGTTAAAGCTGTTAAGTGCCTCAAAGCCCCATAAATTAAGACCCTGATGGGGGAAGGGGTCAGTCTGCTGCCTCCATTGATGCCAACAGTTGCAAGAGCGTAAAAAGCAGCACCAGAAAAACCCTTACGTGTAGATAATTGCAGCAAGTGCTTTAGACAAAGAATCTCTTGAGAATGTCTACTACTAGTGCTAATGCTGTGACTGCCATTGCCTCTGCTGTTCCTGCGACTGGCGCTACTACTAGTAGCGGTACTAGTGACGTCTATTCAAAGCTTGTCATGGTATTCAAAATGCGCCATAACAAGCCTATTTCTGTAAATTTCATGTCAAGTATCAATCATCTCACGAGGCAGCTTCTAATGTCCAATGGCCTTAGAAAAGCTGCAGTCACTCAAAGTTTATAAAAGTTTTCAGCGGTTTCTAAAATGTACATTTTAGAATGTAAGCCACAATTGGGGTTCTGAACATGTAGTTTAGGAGTGCCCGCTTGTTATTACTAATCCTCAATACATCATTTTTGCTATATCTCTTGGACAATTTGCAATGTTACTTTAGCCTTTTCCAGAAAAGCGTTTTATTTTCTCCAACCACAAAACAATTATTTTATTTTCCCCCTCCAACTCTTCTCTGTCCAGCAGCCATTATTCTCCTTTGTATTAGATCAGGCGGGTCGAACGTTACCGACTGGGCCACAGACCCAGGGGCTGCCGGTTGAGAATTGCTGGCTTAGATAATTGATGAGATAATAAGAGCTGCCCTGGCTTGTGTCATGGTGGACCAAATGTTCTGGAATGGTCTAAAGCCTGTTTCGGAGGCACGGGGGTAGGCGGCTGGATTAGTGTCGCGGACCGAATGCTGCGCGAGACAGAAGAGCTCGTGCCGCATGAGGGAAATACGGCGGGCGAATTAGCCACATTCAGAGAGAGCAAGACGGGCTCCTACAGGGAGGGGTCTCACACAATGTCTCGCTGTCAAAATATTGATTTTGTTGTCATGGGTGCATCCCAAGACTGATGTTGTGAGGATAGCTATGGTGAGCGAGCAAGCTGGATACCCAAAGTTACGATGAGGCAATTTTTTAACACTAAATGTTATTTGCCGGAGAATTCTGTAAAATGTCATATTTTCTGTGATGTATTTATTATTATTTTATTTTTTACTTGTCCTTGTAGTCAAGAACCATGTCTTTTCAAACTATTTGTACCTCATAAATATCCATCACCCATTCTTAGCTTATTGCTTATTGAGTAATCAAATGGTCAAATCAAATTTTTCCACCAATATTATTATTATTATTATTTTATTTTTTACAAAAATAGAGATATATTCCATCAGAGACATTCAAGTCTCAGTTGATTTTTTTTTCTAAAAACCCACCTTAATCCCATAGCCATATGCACAGTACCTGGACAACGAATAAAAGTGTTGGGTTAAGTGGCAGTCAGGAGTGCATCTCACCTGTGCTCCAAGGACTGTGAGAGAGCAATCCTTCTCTATGCTCTGAGAGTGTAGTTCTGCCTAGCTAGCCTGCCTCCTGATTGTGCCACTCAGCTCCCTGCTTCAGAAGGTTTTTCAGGTCACAGAGCACGAACGCGAATACACACATTACCGGAGCACGGTCAGTGGTCATTTAAGAACGAAAACCGCAAGGGAATTGTGGGAAATGTGCCAAAGAAAATGGAGGCCCCTCTAACAGCGCAGACATTTGCAAGGGTAAAATCCACACGGGCGCTACATGCTCTTGTCGAGCGGGTCCTGGTGAAACCCCCCCGATGGCACCGCTGCGCCCGTAGCGAGAAAACACGGGCATGAACCGCCTCCCTGACCCCCTGGGACCGTTGGACTATGCACCGCAGCAAGGCTGCCTGTCATCTTCTCCCTGCCAAGAAGAGCTGGTCCCGGCGTGGGGGGCGGGGATGGACGAGAGAAAAGAGCTCTCTTGACCCCTGACACACAGCGCTCAGCATGGGGGCGACAGAGAAGCTGCAGGTTAGACAGAGATTTATTTTGTTCGGGAGAGCAGTTGCAGGCTTATGTAATTTCATCTCCGGCCACTGACTCAGAAGACACTGCCTGGCAGTGTTAATGCAACGGCCTAATTATTTCCTTCTGACTGACTGCGGTATTTAAGTGCCAAAGTAAATTGATGTACGCAGTGTCCATGCAAAGAAAAGAAAATAGCAAATGGCAGAGGCGTGAGGGAGGAAAGATAAAGGCATGGTAGTTAAACAGAGCAGGCTTTGTGTCTGTGATAATCATTTTTAATTTTGTTTCAGATTTTCCCCCGTTTTTTTCCCAATTTGGTAGCCAATTATACCATCTATTTATTTAGATTTGCCCTCCCCCACGAACCCGCTGCCCGTCACTACGGGGCAAGCTAATTTCCCGAGACCGGTGATGATCCGCCTCCTCTGAGACAGAAATCGCCCACCCACATTCTAGAGACACCCTTCGCACTTCTTGGCAAGTTCATGCTGGCTCATCCTTCCCCTCCCCCTGGGGTGGACAGCCAATCGTCGCCCCCGAACTGGCCAGACGGGTTTGGAACCGCGGCTGCAGTAGGCAACTTGCATTCCGGGCGAATGCTTAGACCGTTACGCTACCCGAGGGCCCCGTGTCTGTGATAATTTGTGCAGGAATTCTAACACTGCAGCCACCGGCCTTGGGAGTGCTGCTCCCGACAGTCTGGCTCAGCTGTCTGAGACACGGGGGTTTTCCGGCCCGTTAAACTGTCAGATGGAGGAAAGGAGGATTAAGGGAGTGTCCTCACCCCGTGCTGGGGGGAAAAAGGGAAGATCCACGGTGGTTTGACACCTCTCGAGCCAGCCTGGGGGATTCTGGGAGCCCCCGATCCTCCAGAACACCGCCTGCTGCTAGTGACTGACAGGCTCTTCCCACAATCCCCTGTTCCACCTCCTCGTTGCCTCGCGACCTGCACCGGTCCCTTGAGGGTCTGATAATTACACAGAGAGGCATCACGGCTTAAGGTTTAACTTTGCATGTGAAATGACTTTGGATTAAAACGATGGGGGGGAAGGTTCAACTGCATTATAGCTACGTGGTTTGAGCGAGCGGTGCGGTGGAGGACACACAGATTTTCTTTTCCGTCGATGACTCTCACATCTGTTGCCACAAAAAAAAGGCAAGAATACAAAATAAAATGTAAAAAAGCATCGAAAAGCAGGTTTGTTACTCTCTAGTAAAAACCTTTCTGCATAGCATAGACTCTGCGTTGACCTTAAGTAAGTTGAGTTAAGTCAGCGGAACGATTATGCGTTCAGATCTTTTCATTATCCGATCCACGTCCTAAGCTTATAAATATTCATTCTCTCTCCTAGACCCAGTTCTAAATGGCACTGCTTTCTGATATTACATTTAATCATTTTAAAGCTTGATATATTTACCGACTTAGTTAAAGAGAAGCATTAAAGTTTCACGATAATATAAAAGAATATTACCTGTGACATATATCTTAACCCATTCAGACCTAAAATGCCTGCTAAAAACGCCTATTAAAACCTAAGCAATTATTCTACACAACCTCTTAAAACCTGAGGGTTTTCTGTAAAAATTTCAAAAAAGCCGACACCAACGTGCACTTCATTTCCCCACATCTAAGAATCACAGCGCATTTCATTAATCGCAAAATCGATGAGACCTAAACGTCACTCCAGGTCTTAATGGGTTAATAGAGGAGTAATAATCAGGCGTGTGGTTCTTAAGAGCTCTTCCACAGAGGGTTCTGAACTGTGACAGGGTGGGAAGCCTTTCCTGAGCTGACCGGCATTTTTTCTGAATCGGCCCCCTCCCCCCATTTCGCTTCCGCAACTCTATTATTCTACAATTTGCCCTCCTGTCTGGTCCATCTCTATCCCTTGTGGGTCAATCCCACCTAATTCCTTCTCTGTTCAGCATGTCAAACAGCGTATAATATCCCATCAATATGTTTCTATCTAATCCTTGTCTTATCAGCACCGCTGCCCCCTCTGGTCAAGCTCGTTGCGACTAAGCCAACACGGCGAGGTTTCTGTGCCAAGAGCTTCTTTACGGTTTCAATAAAAAAAGCGGCTTGAGTGCCAGACCCCGCGACTGGAGCGGTGCCAGTGACCTTCAGACAAAGAATGTCACCGCGCTCAATTTGGCAAAAGCTCAGGACGCCGAAACTGCAGAAAGTTTCCGAAAGGCCCCTCGCCCCGCCATCATCAAACTCCGCAAGGTCTCCCGGGAGACATCGGGACGTGGCCGCGCTGAGACGGCGACGGGCATCGGAGGACGCGAGAGGCGGGCGTCAGAGGCAGGCTTTTGCCAAGGGCGAGCCAATGCCAGGGCGATAAAGAGAAGGAAAGGCTGACTTATTTTCGCCTCCCACAGCTTTGTTGCCACTTCGCTGATGACCGCAGTTAAGAGTCCCTGACTAATGACCCCCAGGCACACTGGAGCTTCAGTGCGTGCCTGTGTCCACGCGGCTCCACCTTCTCCGGTCCCCTGAAGTCGCAGGCCACATCCCAAACCACTAGCTCGGCCCTGCGTCCCATTTGTTCTGCACCCACTCAGGCCCAGGCACTCAACGGCAGGTGCGTTCCAAAGCCTCGTTTAAAGGAATGTAAATGTTTGAAGGACTTGAGTCACCCTTCCAGCAAAGCCCCTCAGATTCTATCTGCATTGAAGGATTACCCATAATTCTTTGCACTATTGCATTTCAGCCTCTGGAACATCAGACAGAAATCGGATGGAAAATTTAACAGCCCCACAAGTGTAAGAGCAGGTGTTCTGTAGAGCTGAAGTCCTTGACTTGCACTCCCAATATTAAAATATTTGTAATATTACAATTATATTAAACTAGATTAGCTGAACATTTCTGTAAACACAATCTCCAAAAAAAAAAAAGGGCCCAGCAACACATCTGTACCTTAAACTTAAACAAATGATAAAAATATAAATAATTTCGGCTGATTTTGGAGTGATGAATTATGGGCTATGAAGGCCCATTTTGCATTGTTATATTGATAATGTAGCAATGCAACTTTTGTGTGGCATGTGCTCCATCTCAGGCTAGGATAGCGAGGTATGGGCTGGGTGAAGTTCAGGCTCATTGGAGGTCCACTGAAAGTCAGCCTCAGGCTGGGCGATTTCTCACTTTCTCTGCCAAGCTTTTTCTGATTCTCACATCTTGAGATGTTGCACTTAGCTAGCTAGCTAATTTAAATTGATATGGTGAATATAATATTATTTAATTGGAAAATAGCCTATAGCTAGCTGCTTAGCAATGCGGTGATAATGGATATTGTAGCTTTGCTGCTGAAGTGTGCCAAAAATATATTTTTACCCAGTCCCCCTTCAGCTCTTGTCTACCAGATTACAATTTAAATCAGGACAAGAACATCTGATGCAAAATATCTCCTTGATGAATTGTTGCGAGGGCAAATATTGACTAAGTTTTGGAGGAACAGCACACAGCAATGCCCTCTTCATTCACGGAGAGCCACACACAGCCCCGCTCTTATCAGTCACACGGAGCCATACGTATCCCTGCCTTCTGGCAAGCCACTCTCCCAGCCCATGTGTCTGTTCCCATTCAGTGACTTAGCTTCACCAAATGTTTTTAACATTTATTCACTTAATGTATACGATATTAAATAAATAAATGCATTTAAGTGTAAATGTAATGTGAAGAAAAAAAACCCCAGAGCCTGAGCCAGGCCTCAGAAAGCTACGTCTGGGAAAGAGATGCATGCTGGGAGATGGAAATACTTCACGACAGACGAAGAGTTCTTAAATTTGTCCTTTTGTTTTACAAAAAGAAATAGGCGATCGAGTGGAAGAATCATTTTAAACTGATGACTTATGCAGTTTTGCATGTGCTCTATGCGCTACAGCACAAAACATTCTATACATACAACCACAACAGGGTAATATTTCATCAAAACACGCAGATGCTGTCAGCGTCATTTATGATGCCACTTTATCTCCATGCCATATCTCCAATTTATTCATCTTCATGAAAAGCAGTTTCCTCACCGCCACTGCTTGGTTAGAGCAAGCGGCAAGTCAGCGTCTTTCACCGAATACATTTTGAATGGCAAGCAACACCCCTAACAGACTCTTTGATTGAGTTTCTAGTTTTACATTAGCCATAGATAAAACCGGATTCCTCCAGCGTGTCATTCAGTAGAAACATTGGCCACACCGAACATGCACCTATACTTAAATACGGCGCTCAAGGTTCTGTTTTTGTGAGGCTGATCTGTGTTCGACAAAGCGAACCTTTGCAGCAAACTACCTTCCCTTGTAGCAGTCACTGTCGAACAGTGTGAAACAGAATATTCTCGTCTGGTCGCCGATTACATTGATTTGATTAACATGGACGCGACAACGAAAAGTAGAGCGATTTTTCACCACGGATAAATCCACGTATTGTTTTAAAAAACAAGGGACAAAAATTACATTTATGAAAATGAATTATCACAGCCAAATGATTGTCAACCCAGTTCTGTCAGCATCTTCTCTTTTGGCAGCCATTTTAGTTTGCCTTTTCATACTGCTAGCGAATGTTAGCAAACGTTCGTGGCGAACAGAAAAATGTTTATGTCAGGTGTGTTGTATGACAGTTGTCTCAATGGTACACACTTTCCAGTAAGAACTATTCGGTGCACCAAGAGACCCACATCTCACAAAATAGAACAGTAGAACACCAGCTCATCGATGACCACCTGTGATTGACACGTTTTCCTGAGGTAAGTAAAGTAGGCACCACCGAGGCGTTCTCCAAATGTAAAATGTTAACACGCGAGGGCAAACAGCGAGTGTAAAAAGTAGAGACTCCGAAAGCTTCCTGAAGGAAAGTGAAGGCTGTTGGTCGTGGCAGGAAAGGTTCTTCGAAAAACAAGCATGACGGGGTCAGAATCACGGCGCCTTGCGAAGCCTTTCTCTGCAATGACCTATTCTGACCGTGACCGCCCCTGGGACCTGCTGGATTGGTACCCCGGCCCGAGTTTGTGCTGACGGATGTGTCCATCCCTCTCACCCTTCCCAGACAGCTCTGCTTACCGAGCGGAATGTAAACATCCCTGAACTTTGCTTACTGCATGTAATGAAGTGCTTGTTTCCTGATGCCTCCTATAAGATTCATCGCACACCGGGCCAGACACAGGACACACTGTGTTCAGGATTAATCTCCCGAAGGTGGATGCATCGGCTGCCAATCGATGTGCTGCCTGTTTGCATGGTCCATTCAGGGCGCAATTTTTGCGTGGAGCAGTCTAGACGCCTCGAAATTGAATTGTGTCAAACAATCTAAAATGTGACAAGAATAATTGATGAAGAACCACAACCATGAGCTGTGTATTTTCTTTCCTACAAAAAACCCAAATAACTCCCTATATGCCTTAAAAACTATTTCTCCATCTGTAAATTCCTTCTTGATGCTGATTCCTTCTTTCCTTTTAATGTCAGTATCACTTACATAGCAATCATATACACATTCTAGAATAGTCTACAGTATATCCAGACAACTATATATATATATATGAAAATGACAATAATTGTTATATTTATTAAACTATATAGTATGTGCTTCAAACCCTATGTTTGATGGTTTGAGACAACCAGGGAATGCCCTTTCAGAACATCAAGAATAGTGCTTTAGGGTTTAATTTATATTTCCAGTTGAATATTTTTGTTTGCCTTTATTTCCACTTGCAACAACAGTTTTTATTAGGGGGGGGTTGATTAAGCACACACTTGTTAAATTTGTGATTTTATTTTCAATTCCAATTTCTATTTTTAAATGTCCCCATGTGAAGAAAACATGCTGCTGTGCAGTTTGTGATGGGCGAGGGAACGCCTAGTGTCTAGGTTCGGAAAGAGAGACACAGTCAATCTTATCGCAAGTCCTGCAGCTGTCAGTGAGGGATTGCACAGGCGACAGAATGCAATATTTCACCAAATGCCGAAATATTCCATCTGTGAGCGCAGCGGTTATTGATGTACCAGGATACCCGGCTTAAACCGCGGAACCTTTCTTTACACGTGTTTAGAACTCCCCCTTCTAAATTTAGTTTGGGGGATGCAGATGTCAACTGGATGAGCAAGGGTAATCCCACGATGGATACAACTATTGGAGAAATGCCAAAATATTACATTATCTCTACAAGTAATTTATGATTATAAAATACATTAAAAGGGTGGGGGAAACAAGAGATATAGCAGCTCCCACGCCTCCTGCCGTATAGGACATTAATTAGGCCAACTGGAGAAATAGGGGGACAAAATAATCAGCCCTGGTTTTCCTGCAGCTGTGTCTCTAGGCCGTCACTGAAAAACTCCCAAACTGAAATGACGGACGTTCTCCTCTGCAATATGTCATTATAGATAGGCTGACCAGACATCCAAGATGTCCAGGGGTAGTAAATAGTTTAGAGGCATTCTCCCCTGGCAATTAAGTATCCACCGAAATCTCTGTTGTTCAGAGTAACTCATTTCTATGATGTATACTGTACATAATTAGACAAACTTAAATAACAGATTTCTCTGGAATATGTCATTACACTGAGCAACCTCATTTTAAATGCACACATACTCACATGCACATGCACACACGCGCGCGCACACACACACACACACACACACACATGTGGCAAAATGCACAAATACATGCGCACACACAAACATGATCTCCAGCCTAAACGACCACATAGGTAATTCGTCAAAACGACTCATATGACCATTTCGCTGTGTCAAAGCGACTCATATGAGTGTTTCGCGCGCCATATCGGCCGAATAAGTGGTTGCCTGCCTGCTTCCAATTACTTTTTTCTTTTCAACTAAATATGTGTCGTTCTGACCGGTCTAAACAAACGACCTATACAGCCATTCCCTGGAGAGGGCAGGCTGCATTTTTTGATTGTCATGACTTACCTGCTCACCTCAACCGTCTTAAGAAAATAATCATTGGAAGTAAGCCCACATTGCTGCGTTGAAAAGAAAAAAATAATTGGAAGCTGGCAGGCAACCACTTCTTCGGCCGATGTGGCACGCGAAACGCTCATATGAGTCGCTTTGACACAGCGAAATGGTCATACGACATGGTCATTTAGGCCGGAGATCATGCTGGCACATGCATGCACACGAACACACACAAATGCGTATATACATATGCGCACACATACATGCACATATAAACACATACTGTACACACACACAGGCACTCTCTTACGTGGGATCTCTTGACTTTCTTCCCGGCCTCTGCAGACGCTTTGTGTAACGCCGCATGCGGATCACCAGCAAGCTGCGCTCCTGACACTGCTGAAAGGGCGACGCAGCTCAGCCTCCCCGCTGAACGCCACAACCGCTGGCCTGCCTCCAAATAGGTGTCTGCAGGGGGAGAAAACAAAAGAAATGACAAACACAATGGAACCTGTTCTCAGCCTCTATCGCACGAGCCTCTGCCGTAACTCGGCAACGGCGCTTCCTCACACGCACAGGGGACTCCCGTCTGTACGCTACCGATTGCTGAGCATTTGTTTGTGTGTGTGTGTGTGTGTGTGTGTGTGAGTGAGTGTGTGTATGTATGTGTGACAGAAATGTACCTATGGATTGGAGGGGGGCAGGCAAGGTGGGGGGGAGTGCTGCATTTTAGCCAGCATAATTGTTCATAAAGAATCATTACAGCGGCATGAAAAGTGTCATTCCTTCCTGTACGGCTCGCCTCCCACCTGTTGGGGGCTTGGGTGTGGCTGGGATATATCAGTGTACTGAGATGAAGATGAAGATGAGTAGGATTGCTGTATGAACGATTCTTCCCCCTGGACAGATTCCAGTACCCGCAGTATATCCCGCAAACAAGACCTTTCTTTTGATTTCACTCGCTTCCTCTTACTGCTCAATTCATTTCGATGTCTCCAGCAGCACTCGATGAGCCTTCCTGTCTTTATCGCTGAAAGGTTCCCAGCCTCCGACATCCACCATCAGCAGCCAAGTGCACAAGCCGGAGCTCTCACAGCGGTGCGGCCGTTTAAAGAAACACAGAGAATGCAGCGAGGGCTGCAAGTGTGTGTGTGTGTGTGTGTGTGTGTGTGTCTGTGTGCGTATGTGTGTGTGTGTGTGTGTATGCATGCATGCGCGGGCGTGTGTGTGTGTGCATGCGAGTGTGCATATGTGTGTGTGCACATGTGTCAGCGCATGTGTGTGTGTGTGTGTGTGTGTGCGTGCGTGCGTGCGTGTGTTTGTAAGGAGGGCCAAATCCAGATCTGTGATCCGATACCTTCAACGCTGCGCAAAGGACAGGGCGTGGCCACCGCCCGCGAGCAGCTCCCGCGTCGAGCCCAGACGTTCACTGGCAACCAGAGGCGTTTGGCCACGCTTCTCCATCTATTCCGTATCTATTTTTATCGCCAGGGAGGGGAGAGAAAACACAGACAGCTGGTAGCGATGTGCTGTGGATCCAGCGATAGGGGCTGGTCTCTTAGACATCGCCCACCCCCCCGCTACACATGAGCAAATCGACGCCCATACGGACGGCCTGTCTTTGAAAGCGCAAAGTTTAGAGGCAACGACTCGGAGCTTAATAGATGCACATAATTGCCAGGCAGCGGCGTTCCTTGATGGCATTTTGACAGTTGCGCTGGCGAGGCAGAGGACGGGTAATGAGAAGCAGCCAGTGCGGAGTCAAACATCTGGGCCCATTGTGCGATTGATAAGACGTCTACAGCAAACACTGCGCATCCCTGACCGGCTCTCTCTTAGAGAGTAGCCCTTTTCCCCGTCAAGTCGGTGGTTTGTCGGTGCCGAAGAGCGGGCTTCAATCTCTTGTTTGCTGTCTATGCCAGAGACTAAAGCCACCAAAATGTACTGTTTGCATTGCAAAAGGCAAGACCACAATTGTTGGCACTTCTGTTCTTTGTATGTACTGTGCTTCATTAGAAATGGCTGATATTGTCAGTGCAGGAAAGACCAAGTTCCCTTGCAGTGCACGTATGCAGTAGGAGGCTGTGTGAATCTGTCAGAAGGCAAAGAAGGCAGCAGTCTCTGCATATGCAACTATGCATATGCAAGAGGCAAAGTATTAGTATGATATACTTGTGGCTAAGGAGAGCTCTGTGATTGGTTGAGCCAGCCAGGTGTTTGTGACACACAATTCTACGAACCAGCTCAAATACCAAACACGGGTTAATTGTCTGCTCCATACAAACTGAACATTCTCCAGGTACAAGCTATCTTTATGTTGCTTTGGAGTTGGTATGAAAGCCAGATTCAGAAAGAATGCACCCCTTCCACACAGAGGTGAACCTCGAAAAGGTTCATTTTTGCCAGCATATACGGCAATATGCATTGCAATTTGCCTAAATTACTGGCCAATAGGATAGCATTGCTGAGTGGTTCTATTAGAATTGGATTTAGCCAAGTAATCAGAGCCATTTGAAATATAAATGTACTTCCACATCCACTGATGGCAAGCTGAATCACGCTGAAGTAACGTGCTCCTTGCTAACCCTTAGAAATTCAGTAACAACCTTTAGCCAGACAGAAAGCTGTCTATATTGCTCTGCTAGGATAAATGTTAACTTTTAACTTTCAAGTTTATCACATAATAGAAAGGATTTTATCCCTAGCCAGCCATTTAATTACATGATTGAAAAATGTGTACATAGCTCCTTGCACCATAACAAATATCTGGGTAAATTAGCCAGTTAACTTGATATAGCTAACTCCCTGCATACCTACTGGGAGGTAGACGGTAATCCCTGCATACCTGCTGACTCCTTTTGCTAGACACAGCTTCTTCTATAACCTTAGAATTCACAAAATTATAATTATGTTTTCACCTGTCCAGCTTGGGTGAAACGCACAAAAGCCAACACACTACACTAAACAGAATACAACTACAAAATACAAACCCATAGCTTGCAATAATTCTTTACATCATAGGTGCAGTGCAAAGATGGGGGAATCTCAGAGTGGTAGAAAAATACAAACTAACCAAAGGCAAACCATGTGTATTATAAACTACTGTTTCACTACTGTGAGCCCCTTATAACCACATGTCGAGCAACAGGCGCCTTCCTGGATTTCTGAGATTTATCTCTGCGAACTTGGCAGATGTGATGAAGTTGTACAAGAAAGTCAACAATAGTCAACAATCAAGGTGTAAATGCTTAAGAGCTCAATAAATCTCTGACCGAAGCATAAAATTGAAGGGAATCAGGGGAGCATAACGCTTTATTGAAAAATTTGTTTTATTAGAGCTTTTGTAATTCTCTCTGAACTGTCTGTGTCTGACCTTGTGGTGAGCTAGTGCTGATCCCTGTCCTTGTGTGAAAGAGGCATTAGCCTTCTGCTTCCTTCTGCTGAGACAGAGTGCGGCTTGAGGTCTATATGAAAGAGCTGCTAGCCGTCGCAAGCTCCAAACAAGGTTGCCTCGCTGAATCGGTCGCTGCGGCCACTGAATACACCTCAAGCGATAGGAACACAAGAGATTAATTCAAGCTTCTGTTACAGTGTTGCAAAAAAATATTTTAATACCTGAAATCACTCCTACAATCCTCTTTGAAAGTGTGTGTGTGTGTGTGTGCATGTGTTTGTGCATGCGTATGCACGTGTGTGCACGCGAGCCACTGTGTCTGTGTACGTGCATGTGCGTGCCTGTGTGTGTGTGTGTGTGTGTGGAGTATAATCATCCTTCATTATATTGAAATGAGGGTGATAACAGCTTTTGACTCTTGTCTCATGGGCATGCTACATGCCAAGAATATAGCATATTTTTTATGCTTTGCAAAAAAGAGGAATATCATATTGCCCTTGACTTTGTAAAAAAATGTGTTTTCAATAAATGACCAATTTTCCTTTACAGCTCTCCACAAAAATATTAAAATGTTATAACTGCGATGCCGTGATGTATCCAAGACAACAAAGAGACATATACCTCCTTTCCCTGTATGTTAATTTTTCATGTTATAGTGGACATTTTTACCATTTTGACATTTACTCATTAATTACAATTGAATTATTGATGAATGATTTATTCTCACTTAAAAAGTCTTCTCCTCAATGGTCTGCCAGTTTAAGGTCATTCTCTATCTTAAACTGATGTAAAATAAAGGTAACCTTTCGGCTACAAGGCGTTGATCCATTTAATTGATTTATGGTCACTTTAAAAGATAACATCAGCAATATGAGTGCAATAGATTGGGACTGGTTGGGAAAGGCAAACTGACTGCAGGAGTGTGTGTGAGAATTCCTATGTCATCATAAAATGGTAGATGAGAACACTGAAATTAAAATATACAATGATCTTTAAAGGATTTCATTACATGATAAAAATGTTCATTAACAGTGAATTAATTATTAATTTTTTAACAGTGAATATTAATAAAAAATAACAGGTCAGTAGACAGCAGGTTAAAAGCTAAAATTGCACACAGATAGTACTATGGTTTCCGTAAGTATTCAGCGAGCAAACATGTACAAACATGACTGTAACAAAGAAAGAAAATCTAATTTGTATGAAAAGCATTTGATAAATTCCATAGTAATAAGGATGTTATAATAATGGTAATAACATAGGTATTGTCATTGAATTCAATTAATCATGAACAAATGAAAAGTCAACTTAATTATTAAATAATATATAAAATATATATATATTACATGAAGTGCATTTTAAATTAAAACCTTTTTAAATAATTGTGCTTTATTATTATGCTAAGTATAAAAATTAAATTGTGTTTTACAGTCTGAATGTATCTTAAGACATTACATCTAGTGTGCTTAGGTATTTTTTCTGTATATGTGTTCATGGAGAAGTGGTTTCTCTTCAAATGTACATCAATGGCAAGCTATCAGACTAATACAAGGAATATATTCAATTGAATGTGTCAATATCAAAACTGCAGTAGAGATTTAGTAAAGAAGCATAATGTACTAGATAAGTGAGGGAAGATTAGCTAGCATTTATCTTGTTCACTTTAATGTCACTTCAAATCAAGTAAACTGTCCATTTTGAAATAAGCCTTTGTAGTATTCTGATGTAAACCTGTTTACTAGCAATGTGCCTAACCTGACTCCTGTTAGCTTGCCAGCTGTCTACTTTATATATATATACGTGTATAAACTAACAAATTACAATGAGCGAGCTAAAATGTTTTAAGGATGAAATGTTCTTTTTTAATGAACTAATTTATTAGTGTCAGGTTTACTATATGGAACTGCTGTTTGTGAGAATATACAGTATATGTATAATGGAGCAAAATGTAAATATTTGTAGTACCTTGATATATTGTAGTCTTGCCCACTGATGCTTTTAAATACTAGTGCCAATCCCCACAGTCATGTAGCCACACTTGAATTAAATTAATTTAGATTAATGAGTTAATTAATTTGATAAGTCATGTTTCATGAAACACAGCTCGTGCGTTTACAGTGATAAAAACACAAGCTCCTCCTCACCCTGGCCGCTGCAGTCTTGGGCCATGGAAGCCCGCTGCGCTAGCTGTAATTAAATGAGGATAAGGAGATTTTCGCACACGCGGAGCGGAGCCCAAAGAGAGGCAGAGAGTGAAGGCACGCGCCCCCTGTCTGGCGCTTGGGCCGCCTGAAAAGGGTAATTGGTGGGGTCGGCCCAGCAGCGCCCGCTCAGACCCGCTCGGCACAAAGGGGCCCGCTGCCTCTTTCACAGCCCGCCTTTGTCCTGGCTATTCCGCGCCCTGGAATTACCAGGAGGGGGTAAAACCAACCGAATCAGCGCCCGGCTATGCCATGCTGGGGGAAGGGGGAAGGATGGGGGGGGCTTGGCCCTTGGACCACCACCAAGATTATGTTTTTGCTCCTTTCTTCCACAGAGAGAGTATGATGTTCCCTCTTTTGTGTGTGGGTTTTCCAAACCCCAGGATGCTGCCACATTTGCCCACACTGATGTATTTTCCACTATAATGTGAAGATGTGTGTTTTGATTATGTGTTTTGTGTTTTGATGTGTGCTGTATTTTATTACAGGCATTGCTGTAATCAACTCAAATGTATTGAATTTTAGTACGTCGATGCATCCGCACAGAAGACAGTTAAATGTACTGAGGACCCATGTTGCGCAATAAATTGATGGTACAGCATCTTGGAATAGCCACCGCTCCCCTCCCACAATTTGTTTCCAAAAACTTGTAAGTCATTTGCATTCCCCATTAAATACCTAATTGTGAATGGGGCATTACATCTACGATGGGTCCCGATATTTTATGTTTATTCCCCTAAATGCAATGTCCTCCAAAACGACGTTCCACGTGACGTTTAGGAATAATATGTAAGCGAACACTGTCAGATGTGTGCTGTTGTTTTTTTACTTACAGATTACTGCAGGTTTTAAAGCTGTTTTCCGACAGCATCCCACAGTCCTTCCCGGCAGTACCTGCGCCACGGCTGCAGAGAATGAAAGGAAACAAAATAATGTGCATTTTACAGAAGAAAAGAGGAGAAAGAAAAAAGAAGATCGCTGTTACTGGGAGGAATTATTACGCAACCGTAAGGGTCGAAGACTGAGGTCTTTGTGCTTTTTCGGGCACAAGCGCATTCATTAGCATCATTTTTGACACAGTCCACAGGGTTTGGGGAGGAACGTACGGCACAGTACACTGTGTGGCATTGTTTTTTGTGTGTGTGGGGGGGTGTTGTTGTTTTTATTGGCACCACTGTCCCACTGGCCGGAGAAAAAGAGAAATGCCGTTGATGATTAATTTCATGGCATACGGCTTGAATAAAACTCACTTTTATGCTCCTAACAAAGGGCTGAACCTTCTAATCTGTTACATCTCTCCCTGTCCTTTCAAGACCAAAATGAATATTTAAGATGGAATATTCTACACTTATTTCTGTTTTTCAATGACCCCTTTAGTCTGTTTGATTACAGCTGAATTAAGTGCCTCCATGAATGCAGCCATGGGAGCTTCAATTAAATAGGAAGTATGAATATTCAGTGACTTGTGCGCTGAGAACAGAAGACTGGGGGAGAGCACACAGCTGGCACACACGTCTATATGCGCATGCACACACACACACACACACACATACATACACACATCGCATGTGCAAATGCACGCACACACACAGATACACACGTCTGTACACACACACACACATATGCAAACACATACACACATCTGCATGTGCAGACACACACACACACACACACACACGTCTACACACACACACACACACACACACACACAAACACATACACACACATCTGCAAACACATGCACACACACACACTCACACACACACAAACACACAAATACTTACACACACTGCACACACAGACACAAAGAATAAAAGAGATTGCACAGCATGATTAAATTATGTGTAATGCCTTTGTTTTCCCTGCCAAATTTTAAAGGGCAACCTTTAAAAAAAAGATTATTTAATAAATATTTTCTGTTAAAGGCTACAATGATAAATTATGCACATTTCCCACCCATTTATCATTGATTTTTATCTTGTTTGTTTGTTTGCCTTTGGGACATTTTATTGATATTTTCATAAGTGTTCATCAACTTCGGGGGGAGGTTTGGGATCATAAACCACAGACAAATACAGATTACAGATTACTCGGTATTCATAAAAGAAAATAAATAATTATATCATATATTTTCACTCCAAAGTAGCAATGCTATGGCAATATCAGAAAAAACAGAAACACAATATTTAAAATCAAGAAATAGTGGAATGATTCATTGAAAAAGGACCGTGATTCCGAAAATAACATCAGGCCATGCGGTAAATGGGTTTACACTGACTTGATGTAATATTGCTTTGGATTTCTCTACACTACATATATCTAGATATTGATAAATAATCGATTTCTACTTGAATGTCAAATGATGTCATAAGGTGTGAAAGTGTGCGTGTATGTATAATAGACATTGTGATTGGATAGAATCATTTTTATACCCACGACGGAGGTGATTTCAGGCCTTATGCCACACTGGTGTGAGGTTAAATTTCACTTTAAAAACTCTTTCCCCTGATACTGATATTCAAATTTATTTACCATTCCTTTCAGCAGAAGCTTGAAATTCAGGTTAGGAAATAGTTGAGTTTGAGCAAATTATTAAAAATGTGGGTTTGCAGATCATAGGATTATTCATACTTACCAATTTAACACTATTGACCCAACTGACGACAGTTTTTAGACATTTTTTGTTGTCGTTATTAAATTGCCATAGCATGTGCATTAAGCTTCCAGGCCATTGGCTTAATATTTGCAGGGCTTTCAAATTTGTGACATTAAATACATACATGATGTGCAATCCATTGGAGCATACCCCCCATCCGAGCTACACTTTACAAGACCATTATATTCATTGTGCATCATCGTGCGCAATCAAAGGCACAACAAAATAGCAAAGGATTTCTATGAAGTTCCAATGTCATTCAGAATGGCTGCCAATCGCCTTGCAATTCACCATCTTTGCGTGATCCCTCCTGAGCTTGTACATTGTACAGTATGAGCTTGATGTTCACTCTGCGGAACCTACAAAAGAGGCAACAGATAATGGCCTCTGGTCAACAAATGGACGACAATGAAAATCATTACAAATCAAAAGACCCAGCAGGTGCAGTTTATGACTCATGTCAGAGGCAAATAGGCCTCGCATTCACCATGCTAAAGGAAATCCGCAGCCAAGAAAATCTCATAATGTGCCGTCTGTTAGATGTTGCATTCTCAGTAAAAATGCAGTATTCCAGTGGCCCTCACAGCTGCTACTGTAGAAACACACCAAAGCACGCATGTTCGGCCAAAAGCTAATTGAAGCCAGTCCACAGTGTGAGAAAACACTATATTTAGAAGCTCAATGTATTTTTTTTATGTGCTGCCCTCCATTTTTCATCACCTATTGCCATTTCGAAGGGGCTTTACCTTTCGGCTGCCCCACACTTGCTGTGTGTAGTGGGCAAAGTGACCCATAGAAATGCAGGTAAGCCTTCTTCGTGAGACGTGATGTCTCCTAATGTTTCCCTGCAGTCCGACAGAACCCCACTGTTCAGTACCAGGAAGATGTTAAAATCAGAGTGCTTTACCGCTCAGCAGCCCGCTGTGCATGCAAAAGGAGCAGTGTGAGAGGACGATCTTGTGAAGAGTGGCTACCGATTTTTATCTCAGTGACTGTGGGGTGCTTTTAATTCTCGATCATATATTTTTTTCTGGAAAAATCAGAAGACAAAAACCATGGCCTCGATTAAATCTAAATTTAGTTTTAATTTTGATGTACAAAAAAAATGCCTTGGTTTTTTCAGCAGCCACAAAAGTAACTTGCAACACTACAAAAAAACTGAATTTCTTTTCATGTATTTATTCATACATTTATTTAGTTATGAATTAATGCTGATTGAATGCAGATCTATGTTTGTGGTATTTTGTGCAGTCGTACACACAGATGCAGGAAGCTTACAATAAAACCATTGCTTTCAGGTGATTATTCAGTCATATTAATTGTCCGTATTCAGTTCCCCTGCTGAAGCATTGAACAGCGCTGGTGAACGCAGCAGGGACATTTCTGGGGAGAGATGCCCGAAGAAGCTGCCTCGGCTCTGGCAGTTGTCGAGTGCGCTATCAGGTTTGCGTATCTGACGCGTAGGCATCGGCAAAGCCCATTCCAGAGAGACATTAATCATATGTTCCCAGCCTGCACTCGATATCGGATGTAAATTCCATGATTATTCCCATTGACTGGAGTGGAGAGCTCTGTAGGCCGGAAGACTTCAGCTGCCTGGCTTCTTAATCTACTGCCATTGTTTATCGTTGACCTATTGACTAAAAAGGTGACTGAACAGAATCACTTCCTCTCATGAATCCTTGAGTTAGTGAATAAACTCTTGTGGTTGAAATCTGAGCACAGATACAGAGGCCTACGAAATGGGCTCAAACTGACAAGCCTCTTTAGGGAATGTGAAATGGTAATAATTATCCAGGGATTTCACAAAGAATGTACAGACATGCTAGACTCTTTCGCATCAGAGCCTGAGCTCGATCACTGACGATGTGATTAAAATAAGACCTTCCTCATTAGGGGACAACACAGATTATGTTTTACGGATCACACTTTATAGATTATATTTTGAAGAGATTTTGATTCTGCCTATCGTTCAGATGAGCCATTAAAATACAGGGTTCACTCTAATTTCATGGAACAATACACATTTTAGTCTGCCATTTCAGTAAGAAGATATAGCTACTCTTTTAAGCAGAAAAAGTGGTTGCTAGGTTTCAACATAGTTATTATACTATATATTCTATATACAGTACAGAAATAACAATACATCATTATTATATTCTGTCATTAATGTTTTATCCTTGACCACACTTGTCACTCAACTAATGTAACTCTTACATTTACCTGTCTGTATCAGCACAGAGTCTAAGCAGTAGTAGTCATATAGTCAATCTTGCTTTCCTATATGGTATTAAACTATTGAATAACTGGGTACCAGTGATTTATAGAGAATTAAATCTGAGGAAATTAACTGAGAATTATGATGCTTGCATAAAACAAAGAACTTTGAATTAAGGAAATGGTATCAGAAAATAAAGATAGCAATGACTAAAAAAATATGATTCCAATGGTTTGGTTTGGTTTGATAAATGGTGGAAACAGGGACTGGTTGATAATGTTCTACTTATTTTCATGGCATCCATTTCCTTCAATAGCTAACATGTTAACTAACTGGATATTTGTTGTTATTGCATATTTGGTGATTTGTTTTTTTCTTTAAAAAATCCTAGCTAGCTAGCCAACCTATCTTTTTCCTGTTGTGTCCACCAAAAAACAAATACAATTAAAAAGTTAAATTACACTGCTCACTTTCATCTGCTTGGTCATACATCTGCTCTGTGATTGGTTACAGGTGTTTTACAATTCGAATGTAATTTTAAAAATGTAACCATTTACGTATAGTTAATTTTCTCTTGCATTTTTATTGTTAGCATTGTGGTGTGATTACCTGCCAGCATCTGAACATAATCCATTCCCCATAATCGATATTGATCGAGCATGTTTATATGCTTGGTACTCTAATTGCTGTTGTAAAAAAAAAAAAATCATGGCTATTACTTTTGCTTGAGCTTAAAGAAAGCATTGGCCCATATTTCATCATTACAACATTAGACAAAAATAATTACTAGTAACATTTGTGATAGTTTCCATTTAGCATTAGTAACACAGACATGCCTAGCACCATCATATACCCCCCCCATTCCTGTCCTTATTGTATATCAAATAAATACAATATAGATAACTTACATACATTTTAAAAATTGAAAGCTGCAGCTGAATTTCTGACTTCTGTGTAGCTCCTGCCAGTGTCAGCTGACTCTATGACTCAGAGCAGAGGCCTAGGTTAGAAGATTCTAATCTTGGCTTTATGCGGCTGTGTCTCCCAGCACTAGATCCCTGTGTCTCGTATTGTAATTGAGAAAGGGCTATGGGGAAATGATGGACTGGAGAGGGAGAGAGGATGTGCTTTCCGTTTTCATTAGTGAATAGTTTGACAACCCCCACCCCCTCTCTTCACAAGCGTGCAGCCCGACACCGCCGGGCCTTCGTCGCTCAATTAATGGGCATTCTTCTATTTTTTATCTACCCTTAACATACCTGCAAGCCCCTGCCCAGCATTAGACTGTAATCTGTCTCACAGACGGAGGGAGAGTGGAGAGGTGGATTAAACTGCGCTGTGATAATCTCCTACAGGAGCCCCCCGCTCTCCTTTCTGCCCTTTTTTCGTTTCTGGCAGCTAGACATTTTTCCCCTCTGCAGGGGTCCCCCTGAACACTCAATGACATTTTTTTCCCTTCGTGTTTCACTCTAGTGGCAGCGGGCTTTGCAAATCCAGCCCTGCAGCTAACCTAATTAAAAAGTTTTTAGCATGCAGCAATGTTAAATGAAGAAGTTCTAAATATTACGAGCACATATTTATACACATTACATCACATCATGTGCATATTACATATATACATATCACAACGTTATATAAGCATCAATTTCAATGTATCAATATTCGTTTTATGCACAGTATATAATTGTAGGCATACACCTTTTTGTAGAAAATGTTTATGTTTCAATACATTATAGTTTGACATTTTATAGTATAGTGTAATATAGTATAGTATAGTTTATTAGTATTGTAAAGTACATATTTGAATGGAATGACTAATATATTTTTGACATTTTTATTTATCGTTTTTTAATAAATACATATCTTTAATTAAGTATGTTTTTTACATAACTGTGAAAAGAGAGCAAACATTTGGGGTTTAAATACATGGGATTTAAAAATGTCACAGCTAAATTTGTGTCCCTTACCAGCCCCCCACCCCAACCCAGCACTGCCAAATCCCCAGCTCTGAAGGTTGGTGGGAAATCAATTTGAAAGCAGCACCAGCTGAGAGTTTATCATCTTGCTGAAACTTGTCTAGGAGCAGGCAACAGGCCCATGGGTGCAATATGTGTCATATCCTTTGTTTGTTGCGCTCCTCTCAAAGAATTCCCCACCTCATTTCTTTCATTACAGCTGGGAGAAGCCATCGGAGTTACTGTCAATTTCTGCGCCAGAGAGGAACTGTTATGTAACGTCATCGTGGTATCTTCGGGAACAATAAGAAGTGTCTCCTTACAGTGATCGCTTCTTTTTATTTGAACCGACTGCTCCAAAGGGGCATTTTCAAAGTTACTTACACCAGAAGTTGTCAGACTGCTGCTTGTCATTTTCTGCGAAACAGACTTCGCAATGGAAACTCAGTGGGCTATAATTGATATAAAGGCGAGAAGCAAAAGTCCACCTAATACATAAATATATGTATCGGTTTCCCCACCAATGGTGGTCTTTCTCATATAGATTTGTGTATTATGGCTTAACACCACATGTTGCGAACATTGAGTAACTATTAATAGGACACTGCTGGCAGAGGACAAGGCAGTGCAGATCTCCATAGCTGAGAAGAAAATGAAATGCGCAATGACTACTTTACGACAAACGTTCACTCTAAGATTCAATGAACACATCTACTTTTATTTACATGACTTTCTGTACGCAGTTTCAACCTAAAGGTTCTAAGGAGTCCATGGAGGGAACATTTGTGCCCCTCACAAGCCCAGCCACCACTCACTTCCCCATCTCTATCCCTTGCCTGAAAGTCATTATTACTTCTAGAAATTCTAGAAACCTCATCCAGGTGATCATCTATATTTCAATACATTTTCATCTTATGTCCTGGATATGCTTTTTGCAAATGGAGACAATGTGAAATGATTTATATTCAGCCCCTTGAAAGGCACACAAGCACAAAGAGGGCAATAAAGCAAGTTATCACCGAGTGCAACGAGAACGTTAATCTTTTTCCCGCAACTCGCGTTATTACCAGGCCTGGGATTTCATAACAGCATTTTGATTGGCTTATACAGTACATTACACAGTCTATTTACTTAGCGGAGATACCCTTGATAAGGATGACTTACGGTGCTCGCATTTGTACATGTTCTCGAACCCAATACTACAGCTGGAGTTTTGCGGGGACACTTGAGGTGAAGAAGCCTGTCAAACTGAACACCCCCTGCCCCCCGAGATCCACAGTGCTAGGTATATTAACAATGCTACCTTGCAATTTCCTTTTTTCATATATCTTGGTAGTGTGCGTGGTCTGTTGTCTTCCAGAATGTCCCTCAGAGCCTCAAACCCCCCATTGGTTGTGGAGCTGCACTCCAGAGCATTCACTCTAAAAACATATAGATTAAGACTTTTGATAATCGTGCAATAGGTGTTTTGAGTCTAAATTCCTGTTTCCCCAAAAATGTTACTGTCCACCATATTTTCTGTGCTCTGTTCTATTAGGCACATAATGTGTGTGTTTGTCTAGTGCAATTGCATTGCAGTACTGCAGAACAAACACAGGGGCACCTTTTTAAAAATGTTTTACCGCGGTTAAACAACGCTATATTGACATCAAGACGAATATCATGTGTACAGTGCATGTAGTGTTCTGAGACAAAGGCTGAATGCTGGAGCAATTATTTTATACCAAACCTCTGAAACAACTACAGCAATTTCTTAACAAATCAATACCAAGGAGTCAATTCAATTGCTTAGATGATAAATCACCAACACAAGTCAGGTAATGGTACTTTTTGTCATTGTGCCCACAACCCCTTATTGTTATGCCAAAAATTAGTACAGCACAAATCTATTATTGATTTTCATCATGTTCGTAATTGTCAGTTTAATCAGCCTCTTTGTACTAATAATGAATACACATTCATTACTAAATAGATGGTGGAGGAAGAGCATTCAAAACATAGCACTTTTTTTTTCAATTTCAATACCCAATTTCAGACGAAAAACATTGAATTATTCAAGGTGTTTAACCTGAAATTGGGTGAGGAAAGGTGCAATGGGGGGGTCAGCAGCATTAGCAAGTGCTGCAACTGCACTTTTGCACTATGGCATTCGAAATCCCAAAGAAATCCGAAGGAGTGCTTTATTTTTACACTTGACCCGATGGTAAATGCGCTGCAGAAGTGCCTTTAGTGTTTGGCAGTTCCCAGATCTTTCCGAGAGCAGATGGGTCCAGTGCCAGTCTGTGCCAGGGCCACCCGTGGCGGAGTAGCGGGTTGATTTAGAGCGCGAGTGTGGCTTTCCCTGTCCCTGTGCACTGCTCGAGATCCTCCTCCGTCCAGCTTTGTCCTTAGCGTGCGGACCGATGACCTTTCCTGGGGTCACGTTAACACTAACGTAGAGCGTTTTCGCAACATTGCCCCGTTGTTACACAAAAACCTTGGATGTTAGCTGCGCACGTATCGTTATAATTCAAGCTCTACTCCCTAGGTCTGACCACCAGCTGATATTATATCTCTCCAATGAGTAAAATCCTCAAAATAATGACCCACAATGTTTCTTTGTGAAGCTCGGGCCACATGGGTAAAGACGGAACAGGCTCCCGGGCTCATTCGGCGTTACTTTCGCCAGGTCACCCGTTCCTTTGTTATGAGTCACCAGACAACGAGTCAAATAGAAATAAATTACGGCTGACTGAAAAGGCCACACATTGAAGTCCATTGTTGAGGAAGTGGCAGACACATAAAACAGTGTGCTTCTTTTTTTTCACCAGCAAAGATTAATGGGCCAGTCAGAGGAAATGTCCGGGTCTGGATAAGGCCCAGGCTGTGTGTCTATTTTCAGATCTTTGCTGCTGGGAATATGCTGTAAGGGTTAGGTTTCTGGACAAAGAACCTGAGGTTCAAATATCAGGTACACCATGTATGATTGACAAAGTTGCTCCCAGTACAAATCCATTTGTATAAATAGGTCAATCTAGCTGCATGTGTATGTATGGGTACATTAGAGATTATAACATGAACACTGGGAGCGAAACTGAAAATGCTGTGAGGTGCCTAGGAAAAGGATATCTGCTGAGCAAATACATATAGCGATGTAATGCTATCCTCATACGATCCACACAATCTGCTGTCCTCATCTCCTCCGGACGATAAACGGGAGCTGAACCTGTTCTCCGCCCAGCCCCGGGCACCCAGTGATGAAAGAGAGTGCACTTCCCTCAGGAGCTTCTGTCTATTTCAGCGCCTCCCCCCCCCCACCCCGAAAGCTCACCCGCCCCACCGAGAGGCGCAGAGGGGAACGTGATGAGGCAGCGGGGTCGCGCGAGGACACGGTCCGAGGCAGCCATCAAGCGCCCTGCGTCGAGAGGAGCTCACCTTCGACCGTCCTCTGGGTGACAGCGGGGTTTTTTGTTGTTGTTGTTTCTGCGGTCCCTCTAGGCCTGTGACAGAAGCAGGTGGGCCAGCAGGAGCGAGCCAGAATTGAACGAATACACCGTTCTCTGTCATTGCACCGCGGGGTTGAACACAGGGATTTGGCGGGCTAAACTGTAAAAACAGTCAACGCGAGCTCCGACACGTCCAGTGCGCAGCGTGAATTGTCACTCAGTTGTTACTGAGGAGCTGTCAGGAGCAGAGTAGTGGATGGGGCGTCAGCGATTTGGAATTAAACCTTCAGCATGATTCCCCCATCGACACAGGGTGTTACTGGTACCACTTGTGCGCAAGATGGGGTTTAGATATCAAGACAATAGGCCATGGGGCTGGAAGAAGTGGACTCCTTTCAAATAAATGATTGTGTATTGAAAACGGTTGTTGAGATTTTACTGCATTGCATTTATTGTTGGATGATCTCAGTTTTGTTTTGTTTTTAGAAAACCATTTTCATTTTTGCGTTGCTAATTTCTGTTGATTAGAACCACAGTGAAAATGTTGACCATATCAGGAAGAGCATCAAAAATATATTGAATGTAGAATAGCCTTTTTTTCGATACCATTCACCATTCAGATTCAGTTTTAGGGAAAATTATAATTAGCTTAATGGTCACCAGTGGCAAAAAGTGATTTCAATATTCCTCAAAAGAACAAGAACAAGAACAAGAACAAGAACAACAAGAACTCAATACAAGAGCGGTGCAATCTGTTCTCTTACAGAAATATTGCATATTGTACCTTCAATTAATTTTGCTTAAAACATATGTAAAAGGGAGAAATGTGGTTTGCAAATACAGATCTCATTGCTGGTTTCATCGCCTGTTTAATCGTGGGGATAAAATTGAGCACTAAAGTATAATCCTTGCACATAGTATTCCATATATAGGGCTTTTCATAGACTCCTATTTCATGAGCTGGATTCTGGATGACATGAAGGCCCTGATTCACTCTGGTCCTCAAGGAAAAAGCACACTGTGCTGTAAATCTGCGCTTAAATTATAAAGTGAAAACCAATTATATATTTTAAAAAAGAGTTTAAGGAGTGAGCAAATATTATATTTTTTTAAATGTGTTTTGTATTTCCAAAAATACCACTGAAACAATCAGTACTTGCATGATCAATACACCAACATATTTTTCATAGCAACTCATCATGTAAAAACCTTCCTAGTGCATTAATTATATGGACTAAATTACACAATTAGATGATATAATACAGCAATTACAAAAATAATTACTCGTCCGTGGAGATATATTTAAGACATTTAGCTATTTATCATTCTGCAAGGCATGACTAAATGATTCAGATTGCAAATGGAAATGCAGTCTTCCTCCACCCAACTGTGGATGAGGACTGTATATCTAGCCATCACATTATTCTAAGAACCATTCCGCAATGTTCCGAAAATGCTAATACATCGACACAGCATGAAAGCAACGTTGGGAGAACGTTACGTTAGATAGTAGAGGAGCTGTCAGCCTTCCTTTACAGCGAAGATGGACAGAGTGCACTCCCACACACCATTGCCTTTTTGATCCCTCCTACGCCCTCCTGTTTGCTTTCAGAAGGGACAGGTAGAAGGAGGAGCAGTCTACCAAGGAGACAGATTCTCTGCCGCCACCTAGAGGGATTGCTCATGCCACTACCATGCGCCTATTTCTGGAAGCGTATCTGATCACATACTCACATGAGCACACGCACACTCGTGCACACGCACACACACACGTGAACGCGCGCGCACACACATGTAGCTTATCCCTTTCCCTCTCCCAAATACTCAGGTCAGTCCATCGTTCTTCTTCCATGCACACGTATATACACACACACACACAGAGACACACATATACACACACACATGCAAGCACGCCCCCCCCACACACACACACATATTATACACATACACACATGCAAGCACGCACACACGCATGCACACACACACACACTGGCAAGTACACGCACACCTTTCCCTCGTCTACCCATGGACACAAACACATACACACGCACACATGCACACACATGCACACACACAGCGGGCATCTATAACACAGCAGACAGTGGTTCTAAAATTAGACAGCGAACGGGCACCGCGGTGATCTCTGACCCTGGCAGCCATCAAAGGGCAGAAGATATAGTTCACGTCTGTTTCTGGAGCCCCCGGAGAGCTGCGGTTCCAGATACTTACCCCTGGCTGCATTATTAATAGATGTTAATGGCTCCATTATGTTGAATAGGGGCTGCTTTACCGCTTTGATATGGGAAATTGTCGGAAGTCACGAGACGGAAGGCATGTAGCTCTCTGTTGCTGACTGAAGAGATTTCGCCCTCTCCCGGTTTGCTCTTTATGGCCTGAACTGTTTCGACTGCCGGATCAATCTCAGAGCCGTAAAACATTGTCGATAAAGCAAACCGTCTGACAAAGACTTCCGACGTCTCTCCACCCGACTCCTCCTCCCATTTCTCTTTCAATCTTCTCATTTTCCTGGATATTTAACACGAATTGCTGTATCTATAGTTTGCTCATAATAAGTCCACAAATAGGTTCCATTAGATCTTAAACATATTGTATCATAGAGATGACCAAATATTGTGATTTTAACCCGTTTTAACCAGTTTTCAAAGAACATTAGTCAAGGAGAGTAAGTAAGATCATAAACAGTCACAGCCACAGAAGAATAAAATAAATGTATGGCTGCACACATTCAGACATAATATTCGATATTTTAGCTATATGTAGAGCAT
Organism: Aldrovandia affinis; assembly: GCA_029706075.1. Classification (NCBI taxonomy): domain Eukaryota; kingdom Metazoa; phylum Chordata; class Actinopteri; order Notacanthiformes; family Halosauridae; genus Aldrovandia; species Aldrovandia affinis. Next base: position 777,467 of record JAINUG010000118.1, read on the forward strand.
TGCACATACAGTTCCGAAGCATTCTTGAATAAGCTCTAACCTAGGCTGTCATATATATATACATATATATATATATATATACATACAGCAGAAATATGTTGCACCCTGATTATAAAGACGGAGAGAGAACTGGATTGGAGCGGAGCGCTTTCACACAAAATGGAGGTTCAGGCTGACAGCGTATGAACTTTCCTCCAGCTGCGCACAGGGTTACCTGTGACAGGCTGGGTCCTGATGCAGATGTTTATTTGAGCTGCAGCTGACAGCGGGTCAGGTGGTAGCTGAGAAAGCTCGTACACACGCAATCTACAAACAATGCACACAGACCCTTATGCACACAGTCACACGGTGTGCTTCACATACAGTTACTAACTAACAGGCTGGCAATACATACTCGTACATGTGCACATGCACAAAATCACAAGCGCGCGCACACAAACACATATGCGCACAAAACAGTATTATCTAACCACCAATATGAAAAAACACACTGGGTAGACATATACACACACTTACACGCACAAATGAACACACAAAAATCGATGCGCATAGACCCACTTGCCACTCACGGTACAGTCATACAGTACCCTTTGCATATAGTTCAAACTAACAGACCCGTAACACGTACTCATCCACGAGCATACACACACTCAGAAACACACATGCACATGCCAGCACACACACACACACACACAGAAAACTGTACTATCTACAGACAAATATAGAACACACACACACACACAACACACACACACACACACACATATCCATACATGCAGAGAGACATCTACACAACCGCCATGCTCCAGACAGCAGATGCTGTTGGTAATAACCGAATTACAAAGCGCTTGGGTGCTATCGACCTACTATCTCCCCTAGTCACTAATTACAAACCAGTTCTTATTGACGGGCGAGAAATGTGTCCTATTCTGGGAGAGAACCTACGCCTGTTCTATATGATTAACACATAATTTATACAGGCGGTATGGTCACAGAATACCAGACCAGGCATTACTCTGAATGACACTCCATGTAAGGAAAGCCTTTGTCTCCCTTCTGCATACACCCAAGGATGCCATTATCCATTTGGTACGAGTTAATGGCTTATGATCCAGAAAAATGCAAAGTTAAGAAAGGAATTAACAGTAAGGAATTTGAAAAGCAGCGTAAATTAATCTTATGATATTGTATTTTCTTTGTATTGGCTTTAATGAGATACGTGTGATAAATTCCTTGTAAATCCGAATTACACAAAACAATTTGAAAATGCCCAGCTAATCTTGCAGACGCATATCTCTCAGCGTTGTTTCTGAGCTACATGCGGGAATTGAAAATTACCATCTGAATCTTAATTGTTCTTGTTCTTTTGTTTTGATCCCAGTTTATTAAAAATGCAATAGAATGTATAGCTAATTGCAGGAAATTTGGTTTTAACTGTTATTGTCAAATTGTGCATTTGTTTTGCACTGATTACATTTATTTTGCCGACGTAGACAGAATTATGTTTATTATATATGAAATGAAACTCTTTTGTATATTCTATATTATAACAGTAGCACAGGCTGGAAACACTTTCTTGGATAAATGGTTGGTAAAAATGATGAATTATTAGAACATGTGTTCCCAAATGCATTAATCAAAAATAATAGATGCAATACTTTATACTCAGTTATACTCAAATGGCTACTTTTAAAAATATTTAAATGTGCTCAAATTGCATGAGGCCTAGATGTTTTATTAAAACAAAACTAATTGTACCCAACACGTAAATCAATTCTTTCTGTCCACATATTATTTGAGATTCTCACATTGAAACAGGTTAATCCATTTTAGTTTACAGCATGTTCATGTTTCACAAACACTTTTTTTCAATGTGTAAAGATTTCAAATGGCATATTCCAATAGCACAACCCTGATAATGCTCAAATGACATTCATTTGAGCCTGACTGTCATTACAATTCGATAGAGAACAAAAGGGGGTTATCTTTCTTCATATACAACAGCCTTGTAGTCTCTGGTCCCATACCTTTCATTGTGTCCATTATCCAATTCTTTATAGTTGATATATTCTTCATTGAAAACTTGAATGTAGATTATCTTAAATGCATGTGCTTTTGTGAGTGATCAGATCATAATGTATGTATATATCTTTTGTGTAGTGTGTTGTACGCATTTTAATTTGACTTAGGCCATACAGGTACAGTAATTGCAAACTTGCACAATAAAATACATAATATTTTTTGTTTTGGGCTTTTTTTCTTGTTAAATATTATGTCTATAATTCTACATTCTATTCTACAATTAACGTTTGTTGAAACAATATTCATTTTTGTTTTGAATTTTAAAAGGTTATATTCTTTCTTTATTAAATAAATAAGCTGTTTTGCTGAATCCTTCATAAAATACACTTATTTTATTTTATTTTATACACACAAATATGACAGGCAATTATGAATTCATAATTATAGCTAAGGTGGCAAGAAATGTGTTACAAGGATGTGCTGGAAATGAATGGATTTCAATCTGTTGATTGAGTTCGAATATTGAATTTTAAAAAGAATGAATACATGAATAGATAAATAAACACTTTTTTGACAGTTCTGAGTTTGTGGAATCCATGACAAAAATACAATTGATTGATTCATCTTGGACATAGTCTAAATATCAGACCAACACACTGGGCAGCTATTTCTTTTATATCAATATCCCAAGACACTTCTAAGGTCATACTATATCTTCTAATGAGGTTTTGTGCTAAACAGCTGAGAAGAGCAGATGCTATATTCATGATGTACTAATGTCTTAATCCAATGAATGAAAAAATGTATACAGTACACTTTAATGTAGCCTACTTCTTAAAATCATGATGTAACATCTTTTAAATGTTTGTGTATTCTCCAGTTTGTTCAAAAATTAAGCTGACAATAACACTGAATGAATATCCAAGAATGTATTCAAATGAATACAGGTAGGGCTATTGAAAGCCTCCGAAACCGGAGGCGGTATTTGGTGCTGCAAAGTGCCACACCCTTTTTGGGGCACATATAACTTGTGTGTATTGTGTGTATAAATTAAGAGTAAATATGGATCGATGCCTAGATCCTCTGCCAAATTAGCACTACCGTGATGATGCCTCAGTGTGCCGGGAGACCAAAAGACATGCGGCAGTGAAGAGATTCAGACAAGGTCAGATCTCCGTCGGTGGGGCCTGGCATCAAACGCTTTTTAAGGACCCTCAAGTGTTAGACATATACAGTATGCCTGCTATCACAGACTAAAATGTATTTCCACTGTCACTCATACTGTACAGTGCGTATGTTATAAAGAGTAGCACGTGTGTTGTTTTGGTAACTGGATGCTAATTTCAAGAGTGATTGAAGAATTCTACATGTGACAAAGAATTATATATATATATATATATATATACTTCTAGATAATTCTAATATTATCGGTCTGCTAGTGATAATAGCATTGCTCTCATAGGGTGTGTACGAAACACATTTTGCAGAAAAGGTCAATGCAAACCGTAGACCTCAAGAATAGAAATTCACTCTTCTCTGATCGAGCTGGAGCCGAATCACAACCCCCACGCAGATAACAGCTCTAATTGATAACAAGCCTCAGCGTTTCTATGGTATCTCCTTATTTGTTCATTAGCGGTCGCACGGAATCACAGATCGAATCTCAACCGCTAAGCAGCGAAATATCTCATGGCTCTTTATTAACATCGTGAATAGCTTCCCTTTTCGGCCGTGATTCATTACGAGTCCCCCTGTTTAGACCCCGTCCAAGCTAGGCTCCCCTGATGTAACCTGCGAGCGCGGTTGTCAGTTGCGCTTTCCCTGCCACGCACACGGTGCTGCGCATTAGCGCAGCGTGATCGTCCGTAGCGCGTGAAGATCATTTTCTTTGTCAAGGTCCCTGTCTAGCAGACGTAGGCTCGGCAGGGAAGTTTGGAGCTTTCTGTCATACGGTAGGCTTTATAAAAAAAAAAACTAAAACATGTTGCAACCCCATGGAGAAAAAAAAAAAAAAAAAAAAAGCAGCCATACGTGCTGATTGTATAGGCATTTTGTACAGTTCCTGCGCGCATTAGAATGCTAGCGGGAAATTGCCCTGGGCTCTCGATTATAGCATAAGCTCTTGCTTTCTTGATTGAATTGATCAGTGTGTCAGTGTGCCCATGGAGTCAGAATGGGCGAGCTCAGTCAGTGGTAACAATAGGGGGGAAGGGGAGAGTCCTTTTGAGGCACAGGCCCTGCGCCTGTCTGTCTCTTGTCCTTAACAGGCTCCTCCTGAGAAACAAGCCGTTTAACTGTCACCCAGACAAAAACAAGGATTCAGGCTTTCGCTAGAATATTGTGCGCGCAGAATCCCTCCTCTAGACTCCCAAACCCAATTATGCGGTATGAACCGAGACAGCCACTAGCTTTGCTGCCTGCGTTATGTCAGACTGCATGAGTATTTATGTTTAGTTCTACTGTTTGTCGCAAAATTGTTCTACAGCGCTACGCATGTTGTGGATGAGGCAATACTCATTGTATGCCAACCCAGCTTCTAAACCTGCATGACCCTCTCTAAGGGCAATAAGGAAGGGGCGTATAGGAATCGACTGCACATCACAACAACGGAACAATTAAACTACATCCCCCGTCTCATTTTCCATGAAAGTTGTCCTCTGCGTTGAGGACGTCGACACACAGCACAGAATGTTCTTTCTCCTTGTGCTTATTTGAGACATTTGAAAAGATCATTTAAGAAGAGGCCGTATTAGCCATACGCAGTGCTGCAGCACTGGCTCTGGGAGGCTGATCGCGGGGGGTCAGATGGGGAAGGCAGTGGGAGTGGAGGGTGGGGGGAAGGGTGGAGGGACAGGTAGTGGGGGGTTGCACACAATAGCCTGCCTGAAGCTCCAGTGTGTGAATGGATGCCGATTTATCCTTGGATGAGGGTGGGGAGGGAGGGGGCTGCTTGCTTTCTCGCTTACCTGTGTTAGAAGCCTCTGTGTGTTTGTGCGCGTTTGTTTGTTTGTTTGTTTGTGTGCATGTGCATGTGTGTGCATGTGCATGCGTGCTGTGTTTCTGCACGCGAGTGCGTTTGTGTCTGCGTGCGCGCGCGTGCGCATAGGTCTGCATGTACACGCATGCATGTGTGTACGATGTGTTTGTGCATGTGCGCGTTTGTTTGGCATGTGTGTGCATGTGCATGTGTGTGCATGTGCATGTGTGTGCATGTGCATGTGTGTGCATGTGCATGTGTGTGCATGTGCATGTGTGTGCATGTGCATGTGTGTGCATGTGCATGTGTGTGCATGTGCATGTGTGTGCATGTGCATGTGTGTGCATGTGCATGTGTGTGCATGTGCATGTGTGTGCATGTGCATGTGTGTGCATGTGCATGTGTGTGCATGTGCATGTGTGTGCATGTGCATGTGTGTGCATGTGCATGTGTGTGCATGTGCATGTGTGTGCATGTGCATGTGTGTGCATGTGCATGTGTGTGCATGTGCATGTGTGTGCATGTGCATGTGTGTGCATGTGCATGTGTGTGCATGTGCATGTGTGTGCATGTGCATGTGTGTGCATGTGCATGTGTGTGCATGTGCATGTGTGTGCATGTGCATGTGTGTGCATGTGCATGTGTGTGCATGTGCATGTGTGTGCATGTGCATGTGTGTGCATGTGCATGTGTGTGCATGTGCATGTGTGTGCATGTGCATGTGTGTGCATGTGCATGTGTGTGCATGTGCATGTGTGTGCATGTGCATGTGTGTGCATGTGCATGTGTGTGCATGTGCATGTGTGTGCATGTGCATGTGTGTGCATGTGCATGTGTGTGCATGTGCATGTGTGTGCATGTGCATGTGTGTGCATGTGCATGTGTGTGCATGTGCATGTGTGTGCATGTGCATGTGTGTGCATGTGCATGTGTGTGCATGTGCATGTGTGTGCATGTGCATGTGTGTGCATGTGCATGTGTGTGCATGTGCATGTGTGTGCATGTGCATGTGTGTGCATGTGCATGTGTGTGCATGTGCATGTGTGTGCATGTGCATGTGTGTGCATGTGCATGTGTGTGCATGTGCATGTGTGTGCATGTGCATGTGTGTGCATGTGCATGTGTGTGCATGTGCATGTGTGTGCATGTGCATGTGTGTGCATGTGCATGTGTGTGCATGTGCATGTGTGTGCATGTGCATGTGTGTGCATGTGCATGTGTGTGCATGTGCATGTGTGTGCATGTGCATGTGTGTGCATGTGCATGTGTGTGCATGTGCATGTGTGTGCATGTGCATGTGTGTGCATGTGCATGTGTGTGCATGTGCATGTGTGTGCATGTGCATGTGTGTGCATGTGCATGTGTGTGCATGTGCATGTGTGTGCATGTGCATGTGTGTGCATGTGCATGTGTGTGCATGTGCATGTGTGTGCATGTGCATGTGTGTGCATGTGCATGTGTGTGCATGTGCATGTGTGTGCATGTGCATGTGTGTGCATGTGCATGTGTGTGCATGTGCATGTGTGTGCATGTGCATGTGTGTGCATGTGCATGTGTGTGCATGTGCATGTGTGTGCATGTGCATGTGTGTGCATGTGCATGTGTGTGCATGTGCATGTGTGTGCATGTGCATGTGTGTGCATGTGCATGTGTGTGCATGTGCATGTGTGTGCATGTGCATGTGTGTGCACGCGCGAGGCTGACAGCGTGCAGGCAGACAGACCGACAGGCGCGCGAGTCGGGGTCGAGCAGGTAGGAAGGAGTATGTGCGGGTGCAGTCAGCCCTCAGACTCACCTCCGGCGTTCACCCCCCACGCCTTTACCGCGCGGATGGTGGCCCGGCGACGATGCAGCCTCCTCCAAGTTCCCGGCGCTGACACCTGAAGTCTCTCTCTCTCTCCCTCTCTCTCCCTCTCTCTCTCTCTCTCTCTCTCTCCCACTCGCTCTCTGGCTCTCACGCGTTCCTCTGCTGGAGAATCAGATCAGTTGCTACACCCTGGCACGGAGAACAGAGGGGGACACATGGGGAGGGGTGCTTTGTAGGCTGCCGGGTTATACCACTCAGGGCAACGGGAACAGGGGGAGAGGGAAGCAGGGATAGCCTTCCCCATCTCTGACAATGCCTTCCCCACAACCCTCTGTCTGCTGTCATTTGGTCTCTCCCTGCTGCCACCCACTGATTGGAGGATGTGCTTTACCCTCTCATTAAAATGCAAGGAAACACAGAGTGAGAGAGTGTGAGAGATAGAGAGCACAGGGATGTCCTGAAAAAGCCTCAGATTTTTTTTTCGTCCAAATGTTTTCAGAAATTATAATAGTGATAATAATATTCAAGGGCGACATACAGCATATACGGTGTCCTAATAAGACTGCATTCCCATCACATTCATCCCCCAAGGGTCAAGCAATGAGGGCACCCCATTGTTTCAGGGAATGAGATTAGAATTCCAATTAGAATGTGGTCAGAGGAATGAATATAATATTAGAATGGTCATTCGAATGTAACTAGAATGAGTAGTTATGTCACAAACAGCACAAGCATATAACAAAAATGGGGAAGGCTGAAAAATAATAATCCAAACAAACTATAGGCCTGAATACATCAAATATTATTTTTATATTATTATTATTAGTAGTAGTAATATTAGTAATATTATGAATGTGTTATTAATAATAGTCATAGTAGTAGTAGTAACATTAGTAACAGCACTATACTGATGTAAAATGAAACAGACGCTCTTCTTGTTCTGTGACATATTTATGCTGCTTGGCCTGGTGCTGCAAACAGAAGCCTCTTCCAGCTGCAGGAGTGCCAGACACCAGTCAAACTGTGTGACGGGAAAATGTCCACACGTCATGCTCCAGGGTTACTGCGATTGTTTCTGGAAGGTTCCTGTCACCAGACAAGACATTCCTCTGGGCAGGCCAACTGGCCATCTGAGTCACCACATGCCTGGCGGTTGCAGTTCATTTACGTTCCTTTGACATGGACATGCTTTTTCTTCCTTCATTATTTCCTCAACAGCTTCTACTTGGGCTTAAATTAAACCTGCTTGGGCTTAAAGCTTCCTAAACACAAGGCCGACATGCAAAGTAGAATTCACGGACCTCCAGTGGAATAAACTGAAGAAGATTTTACTGTTCAGCATAGTTCACACAACAGGGCAAACAATCAAAGTCTTTCCCATTCCAGTTGTTCATTGATTATGTATTGTAATTGAGCTATTTTTCAGATATATTGTATACAGTATGTCACTATGGAGTAAATTAGCCCTCTAAAAATCCATCATAATTCACTTAACTGCTATAAGTATTTCCATAATTTATCACTTAAAATGAGGGAAAATGCTAGTATTATATAATGATAAAATGTAATACTGTAAATGTAATAATAAATCTTCTAAAAAAACACACATTTATAATGGAGAAAATGTCTTTAAATATTTATTTGTTAATAATAATTTTCCTGCTGACATAAATATGTATTAGGGCACTGTGAATATTCCTTACTATTCCTTAACATTTTTTGCAAAGAATGTGGTAATTTATTAGGTTTAATTGATAAATCATTTTGCATTTATTCATTTAAAACACAGGAAATGCTGGACTAATTTGGATTAATCCAATGAATTCATCCACAGACAGAAATTAAATATTCTTACAGCAATTAGTGCAAATGCAATTAAATGTTACATTGCATATTACAATCACTCTTACAATGGGGAGAGTTACTGTCATGTAAATTTAAATTATAATTGAAATGCTGAAATCTCCTTGACCAATTAAGATGGCTTAAAACCAGTTTTGCTGTTATTAAGTATATTTGTTTGAAAAAGAAAAGCTGGTACTTCAGAGATCAAATTGAATGTTAAACATTGTGGGTGTGAATGAGTCATGCATTGTAAGTATTTTTAAAAGCTACAACAATTTGAAGAGTGCACTGCAGAATATCGGATGTTGATGTCTGTGTGCGTGTGTTTGGGTGCGTGAATGAAGACGTGCGTGTGCGTGGACATGTGGGTGTGGGTTTGATGTATCGCACACCTTGCAGTTAGGCTGAAGTAGGCCCAAAGTAAGAACCACCATTTCCCCTGATTATTGAAGCCCACACTTTCTCCTTTGTAGATGTGGATTGTGTGTACGAAGTGGATGGTTTGGACAGTGTCTCCCTCCTTTCCCCGGTATAGTACAGTTTCCTGAGCAACAGTAAATGATTTGGCAGCCAGTTGACACATTTCGGGTTCTGTTCTCTGCAGTGAACATTCCGCAACTCGCTCTGTCTTGCCTCTCTCTCTCTCACACGCAGAGAAAGAGGGACAGAGAGAGAGAGACAGAGAAGGCTGGCACACTCCGCCCGCTCAGCGCTTCAATAGGGGTCTCTGGCTGTGTACACAGAGGCACAAAGGGCAGGGTCGGCGGCTCGTGCCGGCAGTCCGCTACCGGTGCCGCCTGCCAAGGCCCTGTCCATCTCCCTCTCTCTCTCTCTCTCTCTCTCCGTTCTCTCTGTCTCACTCCCCCTGACTGCAGCACAATTGCAACGGGTGCCAGGACGCTGCCTCTAAGAGTCCACGTGGCGTAAGAGACAGGGCCGCGTGCCGTACTCCTTCACAGCTGACTCCTCACTCAGGCCCAGACCTTACTGTGCACAAAGTCTATTGTGCCGGGAACTGAAGCATGTCGTGAGAAATGACTGAAAGGTATGCGTCATTGACGCATTTGATGCATTTCTATTGCATTATCAGTCTGCTATGCAGATTTGCTCATCGAGCATTACTTGCATAGCTTACATTCTTTTATCATTATCCATTGACATGTATGTGTCTAGATACGCTCAAAAGGAATTCAGCTTGAATAGCTACCTGGTTGAAAAGTACAGGTACTATGGTTGTGCATCACCTGGGAACCAAGCCTACCTCAACCTACCAGTGCTTGTTTAGATGATATATAGAGTATAGAGTATATGGTGGTTTGTCTCAAATGTCCAGTTTTAAAAGGTGTGTGATGATTACATGTGTAAATTACTTAAAAGGAAGGACACAAAAGTGTTGTTTTAACTCTCCATGAGTGGTTCTGTGGTTCTCTGTGGCTCAGTGGGTAGAGCACAGCGTTGGCAATGCTTAGGTTGTGGGTTCAATCCCCACTGGGGCCACATATACTGAAAATGTATGCATTCACTACTGTAAGTCGCTTTGGATAAAAGCGTCTGCTAAATGGTATATATTATAAATGGCATATATTATATGAGTGGCGTAGTTTGGGGTTTTAGCTAATTGTATACATATTTCACAGGATATGAATGGCACTATAAACACGCATTCATCTTGTTCCAGTCTGCACTGTGCCATGAAGAACTGCAATTGCACTGTATTTACATAGTCTCTTTGAAGCCACTATGCTAGTGGACTTTGACATCACATATGTGGCCTGTGTAATTACATGTGTAATAAAACATGTACTTACAATATGAAAAAACATAACATTATTTGATGTCTTGTTTTATATATTGCAAATGTATCAATTATTTACACATTTAAAAAACAGTTTTCTATCCTTTAGAATTGTTTTGGTGCCATCTTTTGTACAATAACATATTCTGATTCATGAACTTTATATGTAAAGCATTTAAAATGATAATATTTATTTTTTGGGATTTTTATGCTTTATGCTCCCAAATGAAACAAATTTCATATTTCAAGAAACATTATTCTGAAATACCTCAGGAGAAACTATAAAAAGATATGTGAGCTACAAAATGCACTTGATTTGAAAGTGTTAATATCAGTTAGCCTTTATCGATTGACTAGAGTGCACCGCAATAAAGGTTTAGAAATGCCCAAATTTGTTACTCCCCCAGGCAGCGATGGCTGGGAAGCCTTTCATACCACTGTGCATATGCTCCGGGTACTCCCTGACTTCTCAAATGCAGTCATAATTCTGTGCAGGGGAGAAGACTATTGGCAACATTACAGGATGCACTTCCTCTGAAAGCATCACATTTTGCTCTCAGATTGCCATAACAGAGAGCCTGTCAAGAACTGCATTCCACGAGAATTCAGAAATGGGCCATTGTGGGCCTCATTCTGCAGACACAGTAATACCGCAGTGATTAGATTAGAGTAGGGCCATGAAGAAGAGGGGGATTGTAGAGCCAACATTCAGAAAAATGTACAGGCTATGTAGTTGCTGGTCTTGTGTGCATCTCTGGGACACCAGATTGACTACAAAGGGGAAGCTGGGAGTTTGCTCGAAAACGTCTTTCCTTTGAGCACTCCGGTCGTATTTCTTATCCCTCGACGTCTTTGGGAAGATTCTCTCATTAAAAATATATTAAATGATCTTAACTGTTTTCAGGGCTGATAAATGAATGACAAAATTAATGTGGGGGTTCAGTAAAAAAAATTGAACACTTGTCATTGTTGTCAGTTTTCAACATTGCTCATAACAAACCTTCGGTGCTATGGAAATGCACAGCCCTTATTTACAACACCGTAGCTGGAATTCAGTAGGTATGAAAATATTCAGCATTAAAGTGCTCTCCTCTGTTAGAGTACCAACAGCAACAGAGCTGGCAGAATCATCTCGGCTGGTGTTAGAACACTTTGGAAGCAGTTGGTTTCTCTGCTCATTTTCAGGAGCTGCAGCCAAGGTGGTTATCTTTTTTTTGCGATTTCATTCCTGCTCAAAAACTAAGCTCTTTTCCCATCCGTTTTGAAAGCACAGGTGACAAAAGGGAATGAAACAGGGATCGTTAAAAATATAGGACACCCAGATTTAAGATCAGGCCCTGCATTGTAGGACTCTGTTGCATTTGGTACACCTACAAAAGGGAATTTTGCATATGTGTTACATCAACACAGGTACCCTTCACGTCGATGCAGCTGTCGATGAATGAATCACCACTGAATCCCCTCTTTGATGAAATACTTGACACGTGGACATTTAAATGTTGCTTGTGATGCTTCCTAATATTGATTATAAAACACATCCGATTGTACTATTGACGCTAGTGAGAAGATACTGTGATGTCGGTTACAATTCAGTTTATTTACAGGAATCCATCCAATGAATGCAAGCAGCTAATACATTTTACATTTTACATTTTAAGCATTTAGCAGACGCTCTTATCCAGAGCGACTTACAAGATGTGCATTAATACATGGTAGGAACAATCATAGTTAGTGCAGTAATACAGCAATAGACATCATTGCAGGCATCTGCGTACCATACCTGTAACACTGGGAAGGAAAAGGTTAGTGTAATTTTTATTTTTTCATTTTTTAAATAAATACAGAATCAGGAGAAGTGTGTGTGTGCTGGAGGGAGGGGGACATGACCCAAAACAGTATATGTTTAAATGGTTCAGAAAACACAAGTCTTTGGAGAGGCAGGTTGAAACACTTCCAGTGTCTCGAGAGTAGAGCTCTAAAGTGAGCAGAACTGGAAAAATTGAAGCCCAAAATGGTCCAGAGGCAAAGAGAGTGTCAGTCAGTAAATTTAACTGGATCATTATAGATTAACACTACAATGCACCTCATTAGGGGGCTAAACTACCCGCATGAGCTTTTTGTACTCAATCTCCTCCCGTGCAGATTCTTGGATTCGCCTACAAGTGTTCACCGATTCCTGGACTGTACAGACTGTGTTTCGATGATATCACACACTCTGTAAAATCCCAGCCTCCAGAGAAGAATGTGTACAGCATATTATAAACAAGGTGAAGCCCCCAGCACTCACTGGAAAATCTGTTGTGAAAAATGTAGCTAGAAGTTTCATCCTCGCACAGAATATTTTTTCATCACATTATATATGCACAATGCAAGGGCATAGGATTATAACTTCCTATCATCGTTTTTGGCAACCATTGGCTATAAATGTAGTAATACGTGAGCACCTGCAATTACCTCTCCAAGCTTATACGCACAGAAAAAAGATATGATGTGCGAATTGAACATTTCAAAGCTTGATGTCTCAAATCTATACTCTCGGCAAATTAAACCGAGTATAAACCTCCATGATGGTCGCCTAAATAATAAATCACTGTTACCATTCTGAGGTTGTCCTGGATGAAGACATGGGAACTGCATGAGGGTGTAGGTAAAAGCCATGCATTTTGTTGTTGTTTAAGTTTAGGTTCGTTCTCCACCTACTAGGCAATCTTTGTGAGAGGGACAGTCCCGTCAACCAACTGAATGTACCGGATCACAAACTGGCCCTCCGGTTGAGGTTGTGGTCAATCTCAGTGAGTCGTTAAGCGATGCAGCAATGGTGCTCCGCCGGAGAGCCACACCACCCCAAAAACAATCGACACGATCAAAGTAGGCTCAAATTTCAAGACCCCAGACCGTGGGATTAGAAAAAGAGGGAGATGCTGAGAGGAGAAGGAAGTTGTTATCTTCGTCCAAACCTGCCCACGTACCGTTTATATGCACCTGTGTGCTACAATCCCATTCTGCACGGTCCCAGCCGTGCAGTCCTGGAGGATGCAGACATCGCATTTCGAAGGCCTTGCTGCTTAAAGCGAAAGTGGACTGCTGCGCTAGTTGAAAAGAGATCCTTTAAAGGATACAGGAGGACAACCTGGAGCGGTACATGGTGCTGTCTTAATCCCTGCCACCTTAGCACTTGCAATTTACTCTCTCCCTCTTCATAAGACAAGACCACAAATCAGTCCAGAAAGTGCACTTTTACTACGCACTTCACTGATGAATTCATGTTTATTACATAAATTCATGCATTTCATTGACACCTGTCAATTCACCAATACGTGACGGAAATGAGAGAAAATATCTTTCAGCTGCTTGACCTGTGCAGTCATTTTCTTAAATGATTCCCTATCAACAAAATAAGGCTAGGTTTTCTTTTCACAAAACCCACACACTGGGTCCTGCAGGACTTTTTGGCATTTATTTTTTATTTTTTTAATCCATTTGCCTTGGGATAAAAAGATCCAACCAAGAGTGCTTCAGAATGTTACAAGCAGAAATTAAATTGGACATGGAGAAAAGGTACTGGGTTTGAAACGGATCTCGCCGGGGAATTGGACGAGCACTACTGATCTCTGATCAGGGAGCTATGTTTTAGCGAGCGGCCACTGTTCTGCCTTCATTTCCCGAGTACTGACCTCGGATCGTTGTGTCTGACGGAAAAAGTAAGAGCGGTTTGGACCCGCTTGTGATCCAGCATGGATGAGTCAGCATTTCCCCCTCCCCCGCCTTTCCCCGGCTTTCCAGACCAAACACGGGCAGGAGGTCTCTGAGGTGTCAGCAGTCTCCGGGCATGTTCCAAAGTCAGGCCTTGCTCAGGAGACATTGCACAGGCGTCTTGGGACAGGTCAGTTGGAGGTGGAGGGGTTTAGTGCTCCTCACAGTCTTCCTGGTAAACATTGTTTACCAGGGCCGGGATAAGGAAACTGAAGTGGAGACTTACACATAGTGCACACCGTAATGAACTTTTCTTTTTTTACAAAATAAATAATGTAATATAAATAATAAAAATACAAAAAGAAATACAATAATAAGAAAAATTATATTATCTTTTAATTATTTATATATCTATTTTTAAATAATAATAATAATAATAATAGCAATAGAAATACAGTACCATTCTTCTTCTTCTTCATCTTCTTCTTATTATTATTATCAGGTTGAAGACCATGTGATGGATCGTAGGTGTGTGTGAACAGTATCCCTGCTGCTATTTGATTGGCTGAGAAGCTGTTTTTGCATATAGCTAATGACTCGTGCTACCATTCGGCCTATCAGCCATCCTGCTCTTGTTGGTCTGAGATCAGGCTGTCAGGGCAGCAGCGTATTACAGGCTGCACCTATGGCATCAGCCATCCCTCACTCTCTGTGCTTTTTAAAAATAGCCATCTCCTGTGCCTTTTTACTGGAGTGCCTGAAGGGCTTCAGAAAGAGAATAGGGGATAACACACAGGAAAATTATTCCTGGGCCCTGTGTGCCTTGGAGGGGGCTGGGAGAATGTGTGCTAGAATATTCTTTACTGAACAGAAATAAATGTATGAAGGTGAATGTCCCTCTGAAGAGGTTATATGTCTCGTACATTGTTCACCTAACCTGTGCCTTTTCTCCTGTGACTTTCATTTTGAATATTTTATACAGATTTATACCACTGGATATTTTGCCATGGGAATGCACTCATTCTGTGTCCAACTACAGTCAGACTCCTTCCCACTTATATTTCACAGAGAATTCTGCACATAAGTTATTTTCACATCTCCTACTCCACACCGCTGCTTCAATCTGTCAAGTTTGCTATGCAGGGTGGGTAGTCAGGGCAAAGCATTTAGCTCCCTCCTGGAAAAATAGAAGCTCTGTCAAAAGCTAGCCCTGGAGGTGGCTGAGCAGCCTTTGTTTGTGAGATGTTGGCAGGACCACGTACAATATTCACCATATTCACTGCTAAGCATGCTAAATTCCAGTTCCCTATGAGCTCTATTTCACTTCATCGCGGAAGGAGAGTGCTGTGCAACAGTGCAAACCACTGGAAGCATTCATATATTGTCAGTGTCATGCAAAAATCCTGTATCTAAAAAAATTACTAATTCCCAGGAACAACAAAAACTATTTATTTTTCCATTTACCAACACAGAATATGGTTCAGTCACATGGGGCTTGGAACTTGTTATTTGTTGTTCAATTATTAGATATTTACAGTACATAGAGCTGAAAGAGACATATGTGTAAAAAGAAATACACATACGTATATATCCTATACAGTACACACACATATACTGTATATATACACTACCAGTCAAAAGTTTTAGAACACCCCCATTTTCCAGTTTTTACTGTTCAAGCAGTTCAAATCCAGTGAATAACCTGAAATGGTACAAAGGTAAGCGGTAAACTGCCAGAGGTTTAAAAAAAAAGTTTAGGTTACCAAAAACTGAAAAATATTGTTATTTTTTTGGCAGTGAGTAATTTCCTACACCATCAAAAGGCACTTGGAAACTGGAGGAAACTCTGACAGGAAGAGGTCTGGCAAACCCAAAGCCACAACAAAATCAGAAGACAAGTTTCTGAGAGCCAACAGCTTGCGTGATAGGCGGCTCACAGGACAACAGCTTCAAGCACAGCTTAACATTGGTCGAGGTAAGGAAGTCTCAGTTTCAACTGTGAAGAGAAGACTTCGAACTGCAGGTTTGACAGGTCGAGTGGCAGTAAGAAAATCTTACTTGAAATCTTGAAATTTTGAAAGGTTTTTGTAGGCCGTCGAGTCGGCGAAAGGATGGTTCCTCAGTGTGTGACAACAACTGTCAAACATGGAGGAGGAAGCGTGATGGTCTGGGGCTCTTTTGCTGGATCCAGAGTCGGCAACTTGCACAGAGTGACTGTTAACCCACGTTAACCCATTACTTGTTCCCTGAAAAGGGCCTTTTTCTATAACTCTGAAATTTACATTATTTTTCCGTTTTTGGTAACCACTTTTTTTGTGTGTGTGCCAGAACTATCTGGTGAAGGAGGAACATGAAGGACAACTCAAACTAATGATCTGGCCTGCCCAGTGTCCCGAACTCAATCCCATATAACTTTTATGGGAATAACTGGACAGAAGAGTCAAAGCAAAGCAACACACAAGCGTCTCTGGGAATTGCTGCAGGAGAGCTGGGAAGACATGTCGGGTGATTTCCTGCTGAAACGTAATAACCAAATGGCCTGTGTTTGTGAGGCTGTTATCACGGCAAAGGGTGGCTATTTTGAGGAATCCAAGATTACATTTTCAATAAAAATTTCTTGAACTTTGTTTTGATGTTCCTTTTTTTTATTGGTACATGTATTTTGGGGCATTTTCATGTATTTACAGAAATGTATACGGTGTAAAACATTGTCGATTATGAGATAAACCTAGTTTCCAGCAGGTGTACTCAAACTTTTGACTGGTACTGTATATATATATATATATATATATATATATACAGGGGTACACAAAATAATGAAACGTCTACACGCGTTTCATATTAAGAATTTCATATACAAGGAAAACCTGCATCAGGAAAAAGAAAGTTGAAGCTCACCAACTTAACAAGATACTTAATAAGATAGTTGCTAAACACCACATAAGAAAACCTCAAAAATGACCACAGAACTGAATCTGCAACCTAGTCTTAACAAACACTGTACATCGTGGGCTTTACATAGCTGATATTTACAGTAGGGCTGCCATTTGGAAACCGCTTGCAACCAAGGCTAATGTACAACAACACGCAACCTGGTGCAATAAGCACAACTGGGACTTCTGAGCAATGGAAGAAAGTAGTATGGTCTGATGAATCCTCTTTTGCTCTTTTCCCACATCTGGACGGGTTTATGTTTAGAGAAAGCCAAAGGAAGTCTTCAATCCACATTGCCTATTCCCAACTATTAAAATGTAGCTATTGCACATTTTTAAAAATCACCCTAAAAAAATAAATAATTGTATGCCATGTTATGCCCTCTTAGTACTACATATTCTCAGAACAATCCCTGCAATGTTTGTTCCGGAAAATGAAGTGCAGAGTTTTGCATCTCAGTGCCCAGCATCCTGCATTAATTCCCAGGTACAGCATGAGCTTTCAAATTCAAAGATAATTTAATAGCATGAAGTGAGAGTTTACTGGAAGCCAGCCTCTTCATTCTTTTATTAGCATATGCATAATTAAGCTCAAGCCATCCAGAATAAAAGGATGGCTCATACACGCGATTTATCACTTTAGTAATAGTGCCAAACAGTACCTGTTAATGAGCAGGCACTGATGCAGGTTAGGCCTCAGCTCCATTATGAAATTATTGACATGTGGAAGAGTTCACCTGTAGCCTCTATTATTTCGCTAGCATACTGGATATCTCCTTAGTTACAGGATATGAGTAGAATAAAAAGACTGTATAGATCAGGGCTCTTTAGCCTTGGTCCCAGAGGGCCACAGGGTGTGTTGGCTTTTGTTGTTACTCAGTGCTTAATTGAGCAACTAAAGCAGTTGATTGCAGAGTTAACTCACATTACTTGGTTCCTTGGGTCTGAACTGGATGATGAGTTTAAGGTGAAAACCAGCGCACCCTACAGCCCTCCAGGACCAGTGTTCATGAGGCCTGATATAGATTCTTAAAAGGTGTGTACGGGCACTAGTGGTAATGATGATACCAAAGAAGGCCGAAACCTTTTGTAAATGAGAAGCCATTTCCAGATTCGGTGCATTCAGATATGCAGGTTCTGCGCATTCGGCTATTGCTGCTATGCAAGTGAGCATAGGTTTAACACAGTGACCAGCATCTCATTCCACCAGGTGCTGAAAAAGTTTTGTACCATATAAAATGGAAATGTTATTGTGTACCTTCATGCAGGAGTCTATATGGGGTCATCGCTGCTTTTTTCACCATCGGCATGCCGCATCACTTGGTGAGAGAAGATTGTACATTTTTGCTAGAAAGCACTCAAAAGTCGATTAACGGAATGTTGCTTTTTAGAAAAATTTAGGTTTTCACAAATTCAGGTTTGTGGTGGACATCTCTAATTATTCACGTTGCTCTCCTGCACAATTTCCAATGTGGTGTCTACTTCATGACAGCAATGAAATTAAAACTATCTTGAGAGTGAATTCAAAACTGATCATAAAAAAATATATATATCTCCCAATTTGGTAGCCAATTAGACCCGCTATTTTTATGTCAATCCCCCCTAGTAATGTGAGTTCGCTGCCGTAGTCCTGTGACCGGTAGTGATGAAGGCGAAGTAACGCCTCCTCCGAGACGGCAGTCGCCAAGCCGTCAACCGTAACCCGGTACTACAGGGCCACTCTTATGCACAGCGAACGTCATGTCAGCTTCCCTACCCCCTCCCTGGGGCAGACAGCCAATCGCCGCCCCTGGTGGCATTCCCGGCCAGAGCCGACTCTGGCGAGACGGGGAATTGAACCCCAGTCTCCGTGGCCAGCGTCGGACGTTGTAACCACTGGACCACGCGGGAGGCCCAATGATCTGTTTTTTTTATATTTTTTTTTTTCAGGACACCAAAATTTTTATTTAAATTCACACTTTGCCCAACACATTCTGACAGTTGTCTGAGGTTAAACAAGTGGTCAACACTGGGTGTGGGCTAACCCCATTCCTTCCTGCCCCACTCATGATGTTTGGTGGTTTTTAGTCCATCCAGACGAGTCCAGCAAGCCAACTAGCTGCTACAGATGCTCAGTGTTTTATCATTCAGAGAAACATTATAAATAAGTGGGATTATGATCATCCAGGAACCCAGTTTCTAGCCCCATGCCACAACAGATATTAAAATAAATACAATTTATCGGAAATCCAATTTCCCTAGTATTGTCATAAACTGCCATTTTGGGTTGCTGGTCTGTTTCCAGACATGATGTAGATATCAAAGAAAATCTGCACAAAGCAGCGCCACAACTGTTGTTTTAGGACATGAATTTATTCAGAAGTGGTTATGATATTTCTATTGCTCTGCTGTTTGTGCTGAGTCAGTTGGATGCCATTACCCAGTAAAAGACTGTATTGACAGAATAGCATTGCATACAGGATGTCGGCCAAGTACTTCCTGAAGAAGTTCCCTGCTAATGATTTAACCTTGTAATTTGGCCCAGAAAGAGAATTCTCAGGGCCCACGGCAGAGTGTATTTTTATACAGGCAAAGAGGCAGGATAACTCTTCAACAGCTATCCTACATTCATTGCAAATGTTTTGTAAAAGGGACAGGTTTGGCACTAGGATGAAAGTGGCTCTTCTTAAAGTACTGTATAATCTATGTCCCATGTTTGTTTGTGGATATACCTGCAGTCAAGTACGTGAGAACGGAACACTTTAATGTCCCATGAAAATCCATCAACAGACATTATCCCTCTTCAGCCACTTGTGCTATTCTGAGTGAGTTTCCACATGTGTGTGTGTGTGTGTGTGCGTGTGCGTGTGTGTGTACAATGTGACAATTAGCAACACATGTGGAGAAGCCCCACAGCTCCCTGACACCAGTGTAAGTTCAAGGTTCCCAATTCCCCTCAGCGGGAGACCCTTTCCCTGCCACAGCGACACACGAAGGCAACGTGCAGATGACCTGGAGCTGAAAAGGGCTGAATCACTGAGCTGTGTGCCTGTGCCAGACGCTCGACTATGCTGGCAGACCAACACCACTTTCCCTTTCCCAGCACAGATGAGGAATCACCGTAAGATCAAGGAGACAGGCAGAGTGAGCTGAATGCAGGCATCCTCTATGCATAAACACACACACACACATAAACGCACACACACTTCACATACACTCACACACACAAACACACGCACTTACATTTACATTTTAAGCATTTAGCAGATGCCCTTATCCAGAGCAACTTACAAGATGTTTATAAATACATGGTAGGAACAATCATAGTTCGCGTGAGAGATCAGCACTTAATACATACTTTATAATACATATTTACTCTCACGCATTCATATACACATACACTAATACACACACACCCGTAGACACATGCATGCATGCATACACTCACACACGCATGCAAGTTCACATGCAAGTAAGCATGCATGCAAACACACACACACACACACACACACACTACTTTCACATACTCCTATACACATGCATGCAAGTGCAACATGCACATGCATACAAGCATGCAAACACACAAAAACATGCATGAAAACAGCACAACCACACACACACACACACATACTCGCCCATATGCACTGTGCCTTGAGAAGCTAGTCTGACATGTTAAATGCTATGAGCAACAGTGCTAAGTAGTGGTTAGGGCATCAGAGGTTGAAGGTTTGGATCACTGTTGTTCTGCCCCCGCACTATAGGCTCTGAGCCCTAGCTGCCTCACATCACAGTTGTATGAAGGAGTCTGAAGAATGCAAAAAAACTAAGAATCGTAATCAAATAAATAATTATACAAATATTATAATCAAATATTATCATGAAATAAACAATTATTATAATCAAGTAAATAACACACACACACACACACATGCACACACAGTCTTAACCGCACACGCACGCTCATATACATTCACACGAGCGCACAAACATTACGCACACACTCATACAAGCGGCATGCCTCTCGCCCGAGTCTCCCTGCCTACATCCCATCTCCCTGGTCCCCCGTGAAGCTGTGACTGACTCCTCGATGCGTGACGGCTCCTGAAATAACTTAATTATTTCCAGAGTGACCCCATCAAAAGCAGGAGCCCAGAGCTTAAACGTGTGTGTATATTATTCACTTATGATAACGTGCAGATACACTAATGCACTTTATCCCTTTCTGTTGCGGGCTTAAGAGAGGACAAATACAGCAGCCCATCTTTGTGGGCTGTAAAGTGTGCTTAGGCAAGGATGCAGTCAGCATCTTCATAGTGCACAGCCAAGCCACTGGTCTTTCCAAGCAAACAGCAATCCCCAATTAATGCAGACTACACACAAAAAAATAATTGCACTCCCTGGGAAACCTAGTCACCTATTTAAAAAAAAAAAAAAAGGTTATTTAAATAATGTTATGTGCCTACGCTCTATACATACAATGTGTCCCAGATCTCCCTTGAAAGAAGATTTCAATCTCAATCACACCATCTGGTTAATTTAAGGTTAAAGTAAAATAATAAATCAAATATCTTCTTTTTAAAATCTATGACTGATTGATTTTAAAATCAGGCATGTATGTGTGTGTTTGAGTACTATTGTTGTAGACAAAATGACAAGCCTTGATGGGCCGGATGGCCCGTTCTCATCATTAGGCATTCCTATGTTCTTGTGCATGTGTACATATTTCCATATACTTAATTTAATCTGGGAGGCATATGCCTTAAATGATGCCATTCCTCAGAAGCAGTGTTCAGAACTGATCTCAGAGAAAGAGACATTGTCGCTGGAACAATGATAAAGTCCTGTGAATAGCAAGGCTTTTATATGCAGAACATACTCTTTTCATTCTCTCGCTGTCTCTCCCTCTCCTGTTCCAGATTTAATTACTTTCTATATTTATCTGGGTTGAACATGCTATTTTAAGCATAAAGCCCTTGTCATTGATATCGAAAACCACATTAATCCGTATCTTTTGGACCATTAAGCCTGAGAAAGAAAAAGCATGAAAATACAATTAATTTCAGAGGCCAGAAAACCACAGTTGAGACAATTTGAGAATCTAAGCAACAGACAAAATAACATGGAGGTCTTTTGTACGTGGATTCTTTTCCCCCATTAATTATATTTTATTTATCATTCCTGCATGTAAAAACAATGCAGAAATGGGATGATTGTATATTAATGACAAACTGGCCCATGCATTTCTTATTTTCCATTTTCATGAACCTTCTGCATTCTTAATGAGAAATAGTTTTTTTGCTTTCTTCTACATTTTTCTCCATCATCATTTTAACCTCACATAAAAAAAACAAATCAGCCTGCTTACAGTACACAGTATGGCATCTCTTTTAATTCAAGAGGCTTTGGCTACCTTACTCTCTATATTACAATATGATCAGAATGATGTGTTGCCAGTGTGTTGCGGTCTACCGATCTACATATATACTGTGTAGCGTGAGTGCGTGGGGGCATACATATAAATCTATTCAGTGTTTTCAGATTTATTAGCAAAAGTACAATATTTGAATTAACTTCATTTTATCACATTGAACTGAATTGCATACAGTATTTGAAGTGTTTTTCTCTCTCATGAATATCAGAACAAATGTCTTAACGGTGACTTTGAAGCACTGTGCTCGCAGACGAAAAAGAATGCAAAGCACAACCAGACACAAGCGCTGCTTGGATGCAGACCTTGGATGGAGGGTTTGTGCGTGGGCATGTGCTTCTGCTTGCGGGGAATGCGTAATTATACTGAAAAGGGAGGGAGGGGAGAGGGAGAAGTGGCGAGACTGCTTCTCTAACATGGCTGCATAATTTCAACTCTGGGCTTGCCACCGACATATCTGCCAGGCTCCTGCTGTTCAGCTTTAAATATGATTGTCCAGTCAAGGCAGGATGAGAAAGGCAGAGGTAAGGCTCTGTGACCCCTGCAGTAGCATTTTATTAACTATGATTAGTTTATTAATTATTATTATTGTTCATTTAAATATACAAAATGTATCACTCACAACACTCCCATGCATTTGGCTTGGATGCCCATTAGACGGATTCCAGTATCCAGTGGACAGTGAGCTGCCTCCCAAACGCCACTGGAATGGGTGAGGTGGGGTCATCCTGCCCGACACGGTGCCAGGACGCTTCGCCTTAACCAGGTCGGAGACTCAATCAAAGGACTATTATGCAACTGAGCACCCACTCATTGGCCGGGCTTGCTTTGGGGAGGCGTAAATGGTTACTGGGGGACTCTGTCAAACAGCCCACAGTGAGAGTGATACAATGAAGAGGAACATTATGAGCAGTAACATGTCTCCCCTAAGGCTTGACGTTTGATGGAAGTGGCACTAACAGTGATTGCATGCTCTATTTTTAAATCTGTGGCACGACATAATTAGCTTGTTTGAATGGAGAGGTACTGTAGGAATGTTCTTCTCCGCGTATTTGCCATGGTTTTTACAAGCTTCGGTGCAACAGTAGTCTAGCGCTATCAAGAAAAACAATGGGGGATTACCTTATTCTTGAGGTGGAAATGCAAATGGAAAAATTAATCCACAGACTATTTTAACGTATTAATTTGTTTTGTTTTTCTTATTTAGTCATGCATGTGAACTCTTTATTATGCACAGTACCCTCCAAAATAATTCACACCCCTGTAAAAGATTAGCAAAGAAGACGGTATAAAATAAACAATACAGGGAAGGAGCTATATTGTATGCTCAAATAATTGGGAAATTATATTCTTTTATACTGACAAAATTGCTCAATTTTTCCCCCCAAAATTAATATTTTCGGTCTGGCAGATAGCGTAGCGGTCTAATGTACCCGTATTTGGCTGGTCCTGTACAAGTGTGAGCTGCCTATTAGTGATGCAGTTCAAATCTCTGCTATACCGGACCTGGTCGTTTAGCCCTGGCCGGGGGCAGCATTTGACTGTCCGCTCCTGAGGGAGGAGGGAGGGTGGTCGGCATGAACTCGCTGTGAAGCATGTAAGGGTGTCTCCAGAAAGGGGATTGGTGAGTTCCATCTCGAAGGAGGCGGATCATCACCGGCCTTAGAGAGCAGCTGGCCCCGTAGAGATGGGCGGCGAGTTCATGGGGGAGGGTTAATCAAAATAAAATAGAGGGTATAATTAGCTTCCAAATTGGGGAGAAAAACTGGGAAAAATCTGAAACAAAATAAAATAAAAAAAGTGTTTGCAAAATGTAAGTTTTGTAAATTACCGTAACTGTGGCCCCTGTGTTTTTTTCCTTGCCTCCCAAACCATCTGCCTCGCTGTGCATGGGGGCAAGATGCACTTGCGTACTCTACCAGGCAGGTTTAGCACTCTTCCAATAGTTTTTTATTATTTACCTAATAGTGGAAAGTGGTATCTTTAGTTTTTTATTTATTTGCTTGTAACCATCTCCTTGTAACCAACACTTTGTCTAGTTTCTTCTGAGTTCTTTGCCTTCCCCATGGTGATGGACGACAAATGGATTTTGCATGTGTGTTACCTCATTTTATACCCCAGTGAAACAGGAAGATTGAGGGAACTGTATTGTGGTATTTACTGGTAAATAATTTTGAAAAAACTTTGACATTTAGTATTTTGTTTTGAACAGTGGCAAGAAATCCCAATTAAATGCATTTGGATTCCGTGTTATAACAAAATAAAATGTGTGAAAAGGGGGTGAATACCTTTTAGTAACCACTGCTTATTTTGTAATATGTGTATTAAATGAATAATGTAATTCTTCAGCTGTTTGAATGCCTGACACACACCCTGCTGCTCCCTACCTCCTCTTCCTTTGGCATCTCTTAATGCAGTGGTATTCTGTCTTTGAACTTCAGCCTTTTACTAACCCTCTCTTCAGGGGAAAGCTTGTCATATAATGAGCCGTCTGGCTGTCATGACCACTGTGTAGGTGTAAATGCGCGCATGATGCGACATGAAAGCATGAATATGTAAATGCAAAAATCAGCCAGCGTTCATTAACTTGAAGTACGCAAAGTCATAAGAAGGACTTAATGGCTGAGGCTTTTAACCGGCGGCGCACAGGGTTAGAATGTGTTCTTTGTTGTACAAAACACTGAGTCTAAAAAACTGTTTTCAATATACACTTACTAAGCTTGCCAACAGCAAAACAGGAAAACAGGAAGCAAAGCTTTTAGTTATAGTGCACAAGAACCAATATAATGATCTGTCTTCTTTTTTTTTAACAGGAATTAGACACTATTCAGGTTTTCCCCTTACTTACAAATCCTTTTTTGTTCATTTCAGCACAATTCATCCGTCAAAAAAATAATGCTCCCTAATATTTGTGACTGAAAGTTAAAGACAAGGTATACTGTGATCAGAATCTGGGGCCACAGTTTTAATATATAAATCCAGACAAGGCCTTGTCTCTTTCATTTCCTCTTATCAATGAAATTGCTGGTGGGTGGATGCAATCTCCTGGAGAAAATATTTTCTTGGCTGTCACACTGTCGGTGGCTGGCTGACACTGTGGTAAGTTTGAGTCATTAGTCATCATTGGCCTGGGAGAGCTGGGGTCAGTGCATGGCTGTGGAGTTCTGCCTCCATGTCACCCAGCTAGGCACCATACACAGTGATGGTCTACTGCCGCCCATCCCCACAATACTTTCTTGGTTAATTGCGTATGAAAGATAACGTCTAAATGTATGTTCTGTAAATGGATTAAAATAACAAATTGGCCCCAAAAATGATTGCGTTGTTAAAAAAAGGTATCATTGCAGCAACCTTTATTTTTTTATTCAAGATCAACTGATGGTGGGTGGAGTTAGATTGCTTGGTTGTCATAACTGGCCGGTTCGCTAGCTATCTCAGCGCATGAACATAAATCCAAAACTGGTTGGAGTTACCAACATCAGCAGCAGTGGCAGAGGAGGCAATAGCATCTGCAGTACCAGTAGCAGCAGACAATGTTGGACCAGAAGGAGTTTGCCCTTTGGCTGTGGAAACTGTTAACAACAATGACAATGCTGCAGCCATTCATTTTAGCCATAGTAGCATTGCACACAAGTCCCCCAGCAGCTTCACCAAAGCCACAACAACAGATGACCTGTCCTTGGTGTTGACACACCTGATCAGGTGATATTAGATGGGTTTACAAATTGGTGCTGATTTATTTTTCTGTATTAGGTATTGGGATAGCTGGAACGATTGTCAGTTATGACAAAAAGCCTGTTGCTTATGTCAATGTGCATAGTTTGAGAAGCAGTACTTAGTTATGCCCCTCTGCGAATTTTAGATTAATTTTTTTGTTATTAAATTTGTTATTCAAATTCTGCCCCAATACCTACCACCCCACCCCTCCCCTCCCCTCCCCTTTCATGATGCAACACATCACATTACATCACGGTAGAGAATAACTGAAACTGCGCCTTAGTCATAAAATGCGGTTGCCACATGTGGTAGTAAGGCAGTGTAGTGTAATGGTTAGGGAACTGGGCTTGTAACTCAAAGGTTGCAGATTTGATTCCCAGGTGGGGGCACTCCCATTGTACCCTTGAGCAAGGTACTTAACCTGAATTGCTTCAGTAAAATATCCAGCTGTATAAATGTATTGTATGTAAAGAAATGTAAATTGTAAGTCGCTCTGGATAAGAGCGTCTGCTAAATGCCTAAAATTAAATGAAAATGCTTTATTCATTCCAAAATGGGGAAACAAGAAAAAATGCTGAATTGAACGTAGAATGGAAAAAGGATTTTTCACAAAAGGGGAACATCCCCAAAAAGAGAAAACAAAAAGTTTGCCCTCTTTTGCCCTCTGTGGTCTGTGGTTCCTCCTGAGGCGTGGAAGGAAAGTAGACATTTGAAGGAAAGGAGGAAGGAAGACTTGGCTAACCTACTCTGCACTGCCTCAAATCAGACCCAGACAGATAATATTAGATGCCAGATGATGTGATGCCATGGTTATATCATCTTGCTTTACATTACAACTAGGGGTGCGAACATTTAACTGAAACTGGGATCCTTAACTTTAAGAAAAGACCCATAACCGGAAACAATGCGGTTTTTGGCACAAAATTTTACTCACGGTGCAGTCATCACAAAACTACCGCTAGCCACCTGGGCATCATCATAAAGGGGAAAAAAATACACAATTACCTAATGAAACAACGCTATATTAGGAGACATGAATCTATCAAATGACTGGCCACGGTCATAAAACCACATGGAACCACTTCCTATTCAGAAGTCCAGGCGACATTTCAGAAGAAAATCCATACTCTAACAAACCAAGTGAGTACGGAGTTATATTTGTTTCAAATCGCCCGTAATGGGACATGGGTGCAGCCACATTGTTTAACACAGAGTAGTGACATCAGAGGAATTATTGGGCTCCCTGTGCTGACATGCTGACAGATGCATGTTAACGGCACGGCATCAGCTGGAGAACCGGCTGTAAATGACGACGAGGGCATCATCGCATTGCCCCTGGATGTGCAACACCTTTTACAACAACAGAGATGTTCACGTTCAAAAACTGGCCAAAAACCCCAAATAAAACAATGGTTGCTTGCTGCAATAAATCCTCCCATGGGTCAGCATGTCCACGGTTTTAAGCATTAATTTCACAGCATCGGATTATGTTTCTGAGTTGAAGTTTGTTGACTCCGGGAGACTGATCCAATTGAAATCAAACCAACTAAAACCAGAAGTGTTTCATCTATATTTGATTTCACTAGGTATAGTACTGGCGGTACAGACAGGCCGAGAGGTGAAATCAATGATCGAAACTGAGAGGTAAATAAATGGCCCGTAGCACTTTACAACACCAGTGTCATATCGGGGAGAGTGATCTAGTCATTTCTGGTCACGCCATCATTACAGTTATTTATAAATGTCTAAATTATTACAGGGTCCTAGGCCTGCTCAACATGCTCGAAATTACTGTAATTGGCAAATTTAGCAATCTGTCGTGCAAACAAATGGATGATGAGTAGCTGCTGCCGTGATTGGATTAGAGTGGCGTGTGCTGCGTGCACTCCGAGTCCTCCCTTCTCCCACTCGGTGTCGTGCGGACAATGTCTCAGTCTGTCCTCAGTGCAGATGGTACCGACGGAAAATAAATCTATAACTGTTCATTAGATCAAGTGCCTGTCGTCTACTTACTGTGCCCGCAAGAGAACAATATTATTGCAAAATCGTATGACATTAGTCAAGTTTGCAGAGTCTATGTCGATAGAAAGGCGACGTCTTCCCTCAGGGAAAAGTTGCAAGCTAGCTGCCTCCTCCCAGGTAAGTTAGCTGTGCTGATCTACGGATGCTCTTATCCTTCTTCAAATCACAGTTCTTCAAACACTTGCTTACTGTAGAAAAAGAAAGGTTTCATTTATTGTTTTTTGATAGCTTAATTCCTAATTAATGAATGCCAATTTGCTGTGTGAGAGGCTACCTCGATGCTGCTAGTTATCTAACGTTAGCTGAGATTGACATGCTTGCAACTGCCTTTGTATTCATAATAGTGTTATTTAATTAAAAACTAGATAGGCTATAAGAATAGAGACAAGATGCTCGCTGTGTTCTGATAAATTTACACAGCTTGCAGGCACTCAGAGCCACCCACATCACTATTTGTAGCGTTTAAAAGCACACTTCCGGTTTTACAATTACAAGGATCCGATCAGATACCCCAGGATATGAGTGTAAGGAGTTTGGGGCATTAACAATAAAGTGCATGAGTGTCCAAAACATTTGATAATGCTTAAGAGTTGCACTATATAGTTTATTAAACTTTTTTCACATTAATCATTGATAGTTAGTGTGTCTGTGTGAAATTATGAAATTAGAGTATGTATTTCATACACAGTATTTTGTGCGAAATAATGAAATTACAGTATAGTAGCTGGCAGGCTACTGTATTTAACTTTGGGGTAAATAGAACTTCATTGCCTCTGGTCATGCACAATGGAACATAGGCATGATGGGTAGAGTGAACAGGGCCCCCCCCCAACATTCAAAACAGTCCAAAACAGTCCCCCATCCCCAATAATTTGTAGATCTAAAGCATTCCCTTTCATTATGTCCCCCCAATATTGAATATGCGGTTACGCCCTTGCAATAGAACAATATTCTGCATTGAGAATGGAATTTTATGATTTTTTCTTATTTTAACAGAAAGCCAATTCAAAGATTAATGTTTTAACATTAAGTAAAATTGTCACATCTCTAATTAACACAAATATTTTCACCACTATCCTTCCTTCTGCTACCACAAAAAAAAGTCAGCCCATCCAAGCTGGATTTTGGTTTGAAAAAAGGTGTCATTTTGCACTTACTCTGTTTGTATGTGTATACACGAGAGTGTGCATGCATGCATGTGTATTAGGACAGAGGACGTACAAGTGCATTTGAGTAACAAAGAGCCCATTTTTCCTTTTTTTGAGGTGTGGACAAATACCCTCTCTTCTGTATATTGGACTTCTTGAACGTTACATAAAAAGGCTCATTTTGCCGTGGCTCCCTCAGACGGCGGCTGCAGCGTGTCCATTAATAACCCTCCCTCTCTCCACAGGCAAGACACTTCCCTGCCATTGTAACATTTTCCACAAATCAGATTTTCCCCACATTAGCTCTGAATGGACGGAGAGGGGCTTTTTACCCAGAGAGAGTGCACAGCACACCCGCCGGTTCTCAAACTATTCCAGACAGCCCCAATTCAGAGAGGGGAATATTGTACCTGATGGGTTTTTTTCTCTCCCAACACGTTTTAGTCCTTCCTTTATCTCTGGATTCGGTGCGTCACATCTCGTTATTCCCAGCGGGCACCGGAACTGCTATTTATGAACGTTTCACAGGAACCTTGTCAACAGACAGCCTCAACATCTGTGGCTTGATCAAGGCGTGCGGTTGGGCTCCACGATCTGAATAAGTAAATACATAAAAGTGACGCACGGACAGAAACGGGTTTTGCTCAATTTATGCCTCGTTCCCACTGTAATTGCTCCGTGCGTTTTAATTCCCGGGGATCTATTTTATTTGCGTTGCGATGACCGCAAGGACTTAATGAAATTTTAATCTTTCATGCGATGTAAACGAGGCGGGCGCCGCATGCGTGTGGGCAGAGGGAAACGGCTGCGGACCGCGCGAGTCCCGGCCTGCCCCCCTCTCTCGCCGTAAAGAAACAATGGCTCCTCGGCCGGCTCTGGCCCTGCC
This sequence comes from Aldrovandia affinis, assembly GCA_029706075.1. Classification (NCBI taxonomy): domain Eukaryota; kingdom Metazoa; phylum Chordata; class Actinopteri; order Notacanthiformes; family Halosauridae; genus Aldrovandia; species Aldrovandia affinis. Next base: position 807,719 of record JAINUG010000118.1, read on the forward strand.
GGCTTTATTGTACCGGTGATTTATGACCGTTTTTCAATAGAAACCACAGTAATTTTGTGAAATGATGGCGCTATTGATTCTAGAAACAGTTTCATTTTACTGGAACCAGCAGACCACAGCCAGACACAAACCCCAGGACTGAATCATGCTGCTCTCTGCTTCATCAATTTACCTGCGCGTTGTCCTCCGCTCCTTTTTTCCTTCTTCATCCCCCAGCTCATTATATATCACCTTGCCTGTGCATTATTGTGCGTTTCTGTACTATTCCAGTTCTTTTATGGCTTAAGCGTGCGACAACACGCGACAACCGCACCGGAGTACAGTGGGCTCAATTACGTTTGTGCCTCTTTACCTTGAGAAGCACTCTGTGGCTATTTGCGCCTTAGCCAAGGGTGCTACATCAAATGAAGCGGAATTGATGAAAATGTTTAGAGGTTAAGGTTTTGCATTGGAAGACCACATCATGTTACGCGCATCGTGAATTTTCAGCCCCGTGTCTGCCTGAGCACCAGGTCAACGAATTCAACACTTCGAGTACCCATACCTGATTACTTCCAGTTAAAACCAGTTTTGACTAATGCATGTAACTTGTCTAATTTGTCAATTGATACATTGTCTCATTCTCTTTTAAATGTCTTATTGCATCCCTTCTTAGTGCATCCATACCATGTATCCCCAGTATGAGCCATTTTAATGCCAGTTTCAAAATGGACGATTTACCCGTTTTAATATGAATTTGCTGCACTGCATTGATCGGTTCTGTTGACTCTCTTTGTCAATCTGTTTAGCTGTGATTTTCTGTATGCTGTGGATCCCTTTGTAGATTTGTGAATATGTTATGGCTCTGTTTGCCTCTGCTTCTCAGGGTTATTTTGTAACATATTTTCTGTGGCACTATGAAGCCTCCTCACTATTGAGAATTAACCTTTCTGCATTAGAAAAGGTTACCCACACAAATACACACACATACCAACATCATGCATACATACACAGACACAAACACACACACACACATACACACACACACAGAGTATCTGCATGTACACACACAAAAATAAACATGCACATATGTACTATTTACGACTTTTAGCCTGTTGGCCATTCATTTGATCAAAGTGGTCAGTGTATTGAGGATACTTATTCACACAAACATCCAGAAAATTAGAAAATTAATCAGTTGTGATCAGTATTGTTATTTTTACTTTCTTAGCTATAAATAAGTACAGACTGGCTGGTTAGCTTCAGATTTGCTAAATGTCTCTTGCAACACCTGGCTGGTTTTCAGGGCTTCTATATAATATGTATGGAATTTCTGACTATTCATTTCAAGTTTCAATGAAATATGCAAATCAAATTATCTTTGCCAGTGCTGTAGCATTAAAAATTAGGTGGGTACACTACAGAAATAAGAATGTCAGTGGGGGATAAGAGAACAACTGGGGATGAATAGGGCCTTTTTGTAGAGGAGGGGGCATTTGGAAGCCTTTTGCAAGAAAAGTACACTAATATTAACCAAAATCTACAATCGGTGGGGAAGCCTTGACTTGGAGATGATGACCCACTCACATGGTACCGAAACAATCAGTATCGAATCAGTCGCAAGCACTTGTGCATTTGTGCAAGGAGCACACCACCTGAACGCGTGTTCTGCACAGATTACCACCCTGCAGTCCTTGCTGAAACCCGAAAGTGTGAAAATGCCGAAAAAACTTTAAAAACTGAACAAGTTGCAATTTATTTCTGTTAGCCTACTTGTTATCTTGTTATAAGCCTACAGGCATGTAAAAATGCCATTCCTTTTAGAAGATTAATTGAGTCAACAAAAGCCATTGTTTTTTTGTCATTTGTTTCAGTTTTTTTCCCTGTTTTTCTCCCAATTTAGTGGCCAATTATACCCTCTATTTCTTTCGAATTGACCCTCCCCCACAACCTCATCGCCTGCCCCCATGGGACAAGCTAATACCTCGCGGCAATGATCCGCCTCCTATGTTAACCAGGTCGCCTTACCGCTCCTCGACAAGTTTGTGCCGGCTCTCCCTCTCCTCTCTCTCTGGGGTGGACAGCCAATTGCCGCCCCCTAGTGGCACTCCTGGTCAGGGCCAGACTGACGCAGTCAGGTTTTGAACCGCGGCTGCAGTGGGCAACTTGTGTTCTAGTTGGACGCTCTTACAGTTACGTCACCCGGTAATTGGCACCCATGATTGGTAAGGACCAATCAGAGCCATCTTCTGCCATTCTATGGACGTTCCCATGTTTTGCACACAACGGTGGTTGTTTGGCTTCAGGACTGACAATTGGACTGTTTGGACTGATTGGACTGTTTTTGCAATATGCATCCGTTGCCACGGTGCACACAGCAGCTTTAAGTTCTAGACATTTTTATAATGATAGAAGAGGCCATTTCAGATTCTGGAATACTTTGCTTGAAGTAAGCATATTATGGGTGCAATTGAATCTATTATACAATGCCATAAAGCTAGCACAAGGAGGCAATGTTTGTAAAGAACCGGCTGTGAATATGTGCATATGGTTTCATCAAACAAGCAAAATGATAATAAAACAAACACTGCACAGTTTTATTTGAAAAAAGACCCATAAATAATAACTTACCAGTCTAAACTTGGATCCAGTCCAAGAAATTGGTCCTTGGCTGTGGAATCCAAGCCTGCATGATCAGACTCTGATTCTGTACTGCTCTCCTGTAAAATATTCTCTGGGACGTAAAACTGTGATTTCTTCTTACAGGAAGCCAAGAAGCCAGGGACGTAAAGTGTTCTTTATATCATACAGGAATTACACAATGACACCTTGTGCTGGTCATGTTTAACAAATGACATTTTCAAGCTAACGAAATTTTACAGTAGCTGCGTTAAAACAGTATTACACATCTATCTCTGTCAGGCAGTTCACTCATACATTCAGCAAAACAGTTTGTCGTCCAGTTTGGCGTTAATGTCCAACTAGACCACCTCTTAGCGCAAACGCTGGCGCTCTGTGCAATTTGGTGACTTTATTGATGTGCACATATGAACATAAGGTTATCTGAAATCACATGAGAATGTTTTGTGAATATTGTGAATTTCCCCCCACGTTGAGGCAAATCGTCCAATCCATGGGTAACTTGCAAGCGTAATCAATTAAGCTAAAAACTATTTTACCCCAGCTTGTGGTTATTCAACGCACAGACATGAAAGACTGAAGCCAGCAGGCGATCCATTGCTACCGTTCAGTAAGATACACCTGTTAAATAAATATATGTTTGTATGCACATTGTTTTTCTTATGTGAAAGGGTTTTATTCTTTTCATTTACACTACAGAAAATGGAGTACATAATTGGACGCCGAAGGCAATACCGTGAGCGATACCCTGGGTTTGGTAGCCGGTGTTGGCCAGACAGCTATCAGTTCGGCTGTACATGTAGTTTCTTCCAGTCTTGTCCAATATGCAAATTAGTTTATGGCTTTTCCAACACTTGACAGCCAGCAGAGAACTAAACAGGATTTTTATACGCAATGGGGATTCCCTGCACACATGTGCAGTTGCGCGCACCATCTGATTACAGCACAATTTATGTGAATCAGAAGGGGGTCCACTCCATTAATATCCAGGTGGTTTGTGATGCACACTCCAGGGTGACGCATGTAGGCCTACTGCATGACGAACATAAATGAAACAGGCCTAGTTGCAGTTGTGAGTTTTTTTATTTATTGCTTTCCATTTAACAATTACATTAAGTTAGAAGAAAACATTGTTTTTTAAGTTGGAAAGCCTACAAATAAGGAAAAAAAGAGATGGTAAAATAAAACACTTTCTTTTAACAATGTAGGTCTCAAAATATAAACTCAAATCATGAAAATAACAAATTAATGTGTGCCTTGTTTTCCACCTCTGATTCGGGCGCCAACTTTTCCGCACCTCCTGGCTCTCCTCTTTTGAGAAGTGCTCCTGGCGCAGCCGTGCAAAACTGTAATCCATGTGAGGAAATTGCCAATTTGGTATAGCGTTAGCGCACTGGTATTTAAAGGGGTAGAAAATAGGTGTTCTGATTGGCCATTATGAAACCAAACCCCCACCACACCCACGTTAAAAAAAAAAAGTTAATCCAACCTCTTTTACAACTGTGCCGGAGGTGCGCTATCGTCCTAAATCACGAAATTACCGAAATTGCATTAGACACACCCTAAAGCGCCACCGTCTTCGCTTTGCGTCTGCGTTACCGACACTGTCCTAATTCACCAAAATAGGGCCCGTAGAGTCCGTCTTGGTGAAACTATGATTGCATAACCATATTCATTTGCATATTTGTACCGCCAGCAGGATGGTGCTGTGGATGTGGCTACAGCAAGTAGATGCTTTCAGGTCACCATACGCATCAAAAAATGTGTTTTAAAGATTTTGTGAAACATATAACATTTTGTGCATTACATAAATAATGTAATCAGCTGTTTTAGATGACTACACGCATTGCAACAAGAAACAAATAGAAAAAGAATGCTTAATGTGATTTTTTTTCCATTGAAGGTGTGAGATATTACATATCACATTATCCACAATGGCAATGACTTGACAAAGGAGATGACAAATATTTGGAGGTATTAGTCCCAATGTATTATAACTATTCAATGGTTTTTGGTGGATTTAACAAATCTTAACAAATATAACTAATGAAAATGTTTTGGAGGATTTGAATAGGATAAAAACACTACTCCTCTTTTCATAGCTTTGTGTTCACGTTCGTTGTCTTCACGATGTGCGTCAGGAGGATGAAAGTGTCACATATTGTATTGTATTGTAGCTTTAAGTGCTAATTGGAGAATATGTGTAGACAGAGGCTTGTGGATAGGTCCCATCTGTGTTCACTGTCAGCCAACTCTATTAGCAAATAAACTGAGAGCTGATTGGAACTTACTCTGACCGGTCGAAGTAGCCGCATAGCTACCTTTTGGCTGTTGGTAGAAATACACTTTGAAACGGAAGCATATTTGGGGTGTTCAATCTCTCTTAATGTACTGCCTGCCTGTTGATCAGCAATTCTGAAGGCAAAATGAAGTAGGCCTAAGTAGGAGAATGATCAACATGTACTCTAAAGAATTTGCGCGTGAACATCGTTTGCCAACTCCGGCTCTAATTATTTTAAGGTCAATTTGATATAGAATGGGTTGTTATGTACAGTTTTTAACAGTGCTTATAACATTGCACGTGCGTGGACTAAAATGCACTGCAGTCTTTGTATCCTCCTCTCCTGTTGGATGTGGCGGGGGGCATCCGAGGCTGGAGAGGAGATGGGCCCGACCGACTGACACTCTCCCTCATCAATCCCAAATCTTCCTGAAAATGTACTTCTGAGCACCTTAATTGCGTTGGGAAGATAACCCCCGCGGGCTCGGGACAGGAAGCGAGGCCGCGGCGCGAGGCCAGGCGGCTCCAGCACTTTGCGTTTAAATCAATCCCACTTCCGCCGCTAATGCAGCTCTGGGCATCGCCTCAGGAAGCATTAAGCCTATTAGTGTGGGCCTGGAAGGAGCGCGCGGTAATATATTTATGCACGGTGTGTGTGTGTGCGCGCGCGCGTGTGTGTGTGTGTGTGTCAGCAGAGTCAGGAGAGGAGGATGAGGATGAAGAGGGTGTGGGAGGGAGGGAAGGGAAGGCGGGCGCGGCCACCGGCGGATCTTGTGGGGTCAGCAGTCGGCACTGGAGCGTGGGGAGTCTTTAACGTCCCCAACGCTCGCTCCCTCAAGTTTATCGCTCCTAAATTAGCTTGCGTTTACCGCAAAGGCAGCGGGCGGGTCGAAGGGCTGGTGGGGCTGCCGCCTCGGGCGCGTCTGCATCCGCCCAAGATGAGGCGAGTGCTTCGGGGGACGCCAAAAGCCGCTGTGGCACCGGCGCCACCGACACGAGCGCTCCGGTGGCAATCGAGTAGCGTCGGGACCGCGCCACAGTCCGGGAGCAGGAGACGCGTTGCGATCTCGTGCCACTGCTGAGCGGTCTCTTGTGCAGGCAAGTCTTCAACAGCAACGTTTCATTCAGATCATAGTTTTCTTCTATATCAGACACAAGTTATATTGACCTACCTGACATGTTATATATACAGACATATAACTTGTGTCTGATATAGAAGATAACTATGATCTAAGTAAATATAGACACTATGAACTTATTTGAACTATAACGTTTCATTCAGCGCTCACATTGACCAGGTGGCTCATGTCGAAAACGTTAGCCGGCGCGTCTTACAACTTCGTAGATGCAGGACTCGCTTTAACCGTATAGAGGAGCTAATGCGAACTGGCAGGAAGTTATAAAGAGTGCTGCTTTACCTTAGCACAAAGGTACGCAAGTCAGCAAAACGGGGAGAAGAACCCAGCTGAGAGACAGACTGCCACGTTTCCCCCGCGCTTCGACACTTTCTCTGATGCATCCCTCCCATTGCATTCCCGGGGCCATCTACACAACCAGATCAGCTAATTAACAGATTGCATCTTAATTAACTCTGCTTTGGATGGAAGCAGGGAGCTTGATTGCGTTTCCATATTCGGTATCTCTCAGGTCTGTCAGAGCAAGGTGAATCCAGCTTTTAATTAACAGAATAGCCCTCCTGTCTGAGGTAAAATTCCCTCTGAATTTGATGGCGATCCTACGGGAATTATTCAGAGAAGGCCAGAAGCAGGGAAAAAAAAATATTCGCAGTGTTTAAATTGTCCTTTCAAGATGTCAAGAATTAGGAAGAGACATTGAAAATCAATACATGGCGATTTTATTAGGCTTGATGTCTTCAGATTCAGTGATTCTTCCTCTGTTTCGATGGTATGGAAGGCCTTCGACAGATAGTTTGGGTGACTGTACAGTACAGTCTTTAAAAAAATAGTCCCATATTTTAGTCCCTGTCCTGACCTTTCCTTAAAATGTGTCCCATTGTCCCTTATTTTGGCTGGGTTGCTGATCTGTCACCTGTCCGAAGAACACAATGCCACAGGAAACCTCAATGAAAGGGAGAAATAGATTGTAGGGGATTACCTTTCCCCACGGTCTGAAGTGTACACCTACCTTTAGCGCCACTGGCGCCGCTACACGTCCCGCTCCATTTTAAACCTTCCGCGATACTCTGGCCTCGAGATACCAGCGGAGTGAGTTTGTGTCTCCTTCCCACACGCGCTTCAAGGGGGATGAAAGTGTCGCCGGCGCGCCGGTCGTGAGAGAGCCGTGAGCAGTGTGGGAGGCACGGGGAGGCCAGCGCTGCTTCTGGAAGGCACCGCGCGTGTGGGCCGCACCAGGCCCCCAGTACTTTTCCATTACGAGCTGACAGGCTACTTCTCAATTTCTCTTAATGGTAATTGCTGGCTCCGGTTTCAGATGCGTCTCGATTATAAGGACACTGCTGTTCCAGCACCGCACGCCCAGATTCAGTTTCCCTTTCATTTTTTATTCTTTGCCTACATTGTGTTTTATAGCCATTTTTCCGTCAAATGTTTGATACCGCATTCGCAGCAAAGAGCCGAAAGGTTCAGGGGTCACTGAAATTTCTCGCTGCCAGAAAAAACGTTTGTCAAAGAAAATGTGTAGGAAAGTTAAGATTAGTAGGTCTAATCTGTCACAAGGGCAATGTTTCTGCATTTTTTGTTGGTTAATATATAAATGTTCAATATTTGTCTCCTTTCCTGACATGTTTTGTGACAATTTTGATGGACAGTACAGAGTCTACAGGTTAGTCTCAGGTTAGTGGGTGTTTTATTTTAAAATTTGTCACCCACATGTTTTGTGCATTGTACAGTACAGGTACAGGTTAGGATCAGGTTAGTGGGTGTTTTATTTTGCAAACACACACACACACACACACACACACACAACAGAGAGAGAAAAAGACGAGATATTAGCTCATTTATGTGAGCAGGCAATTAACAAAGAAGCAACTCCCTGGTGAAGGGGAGGAATGGTGAGTCAGGGAATTGTGGGAATTGTGTCTGACACAAAGTCAAAGAGGCGGATGTGGGCGCAGGCTGCAGTAATGGACTCCTCAGTGCATCATAGGACTTTCGGTTTCTGCTGGTGCAGGACCGATGCAGACATGTATCTGACCTGCCCTGACCTGACAGCTGCAACGTGAACTACATCTCGCCGCAGGAAGGATTAAGTTCTGAAAATGTGAATGGCGGACTATTTTTAGACTCAAATCTGCCATTTCCACATCCCCTCCCCCCCCCCCACCGCCCCAGAACCCTGCTTCCTGGTGTGTATCAGGTCCCTACTGATCAATACTCATTCATCGAGTCACAAGAAACCCGTGTTCCTGTATTTTAAATCCAGTCCTGTTAAAGAATGGTTACCATAAAGGGATGTACACTACAAGCTCTTCAACAGTGCACATCCACCCAGTACTAGCTGTTTTTAAAGGACTGATTTGTATTGCAAATTTTGTAGGTTTTTTTAAATGCAAATATTAGACACTTTGAATTTGTTAAACCAATTTGTTATTTTAGCAGTGATCAGCTGTAATTATAGAAGTGTGTTGTGGTCTACTAACTCAAGAATTACCAGCTTTATTGCACTTGTTTCTGTGAGGACTAATGTATTTCTAGAAGACCAGTATTTATCGAGAACAGCCATCACATCATAAACTATGTCGCATATTTTTATGCTATTTATTGCACATTATTTATAAAAGAGTTGAAGAATTAGGCATGCACGAGCTATTAAAATGGATCCCACATGCGTGAACACACGCATACGCACGCACTCTGAAACGCAGCGCTCAGAGTTACAACTGCTTTGCTGTCAGGGCTTTTAGCAAAGCCAAACAAAGACGCCAGAGTTAAATCCTCTTGCCGCAATGTCTGTCTGCGCTGTCAAGCCAGCTAACCCAAGAGCATAGGGAGGAGAGACAGCATTTTATAAATTAGATCGAATACAGGAGCCAGCTTGGTATCCTAGCAACCCTGCAGAACTCTGTCTGCCCAGAGGTCTGAGGAGGTCTCGTCTCGAGCTTTTCCAAGCATTATCACCCAGACTGCACTGCTCTCCCCCCCATCACCACTCCCACTCTCTACTCCCCGGTAAGTGCTGTCCATGTTTACACCTGTACTTCTCCACCACCTGGCTGCCATTACAGAGGTTTCTTTGCCTAATTACATTACATGACATCCCATCACATCGCATGCACATCCCATTATCTAATTATTGGTTCAACTGATGCCCCCCTTCAGGGTGACAATTAGAAGGCACGCTAGATGACGTTTACCCACAGGGCTCTGGTCACCGGTCCAGTTTCTTGTTCTCTACAGTGGTGCGTGGGCGACGCCAATCCCGGAGTGCCACAGAGGCTTCTGGGTTCTGTTCTATCTCAAGAACCCTCTACTTGGTTAATTGATGCCCTGATTTTGCATAGAAAGTCTCCTCACCTGGTGTATCAGGTGAAAATCTGCTGCCAATTGATAGGCTGCTCAAAAACCTGTGGAATCGTGAACTCTCCATCCCAGTCCTACACAGACACACACGGTATGGTAAACGCACGGTGTTCCTGAAGTGGATCATTGTTCTTATTTTCTCAGTGCAGGGAGTTTAAGAGCCCCTGGTCTGTTGTGGTCCTATAGGTCTCCCACAGCCGCTTTACCACTGGAACAGCCTTGACAGACATGTGCACTTTCAGTCATCTGCATACATATTCATTGTGTTATCTGGAATTCAGACAGCCCCGCAGAACAAAAAGCATACCGATACGCGTGCCACATCTTCCCTCATTCATTGCAGGCATAGTTTTACAGCTCAATTCCTAAAATCCCTCCAACACAGTGGTTAGAGGATGGTCATGGACAAATATGGAGGAGCTGAAGCAATAGGAAGCACTATATATTTTCAATATATTTGAAAACGACTCTAGATGCATATTATGTTGCCCACGGAAAACTGTGGCAAGTTTGACCATTTGTGAAGTAGAATGTACATGAAGCATAGACAAAAAAGCCCATATCTGTCTTCCCTAAGATCTTGGCTTCCATTATGATTTTCACATTTCCACAGCAATATGGGGACATGATAGTTTACTTTGGCTTCGCTGATCGTCAGGAAAACTTCATTCATTTTGTGCACTTGGGCTCCCTCTAGTGGACAAAGATGTAAACTTCATGAAACTATCAACTGCTGACCTGGACAGAGGACTATGGAAGTATCATTGCCAATATTTCTGTGCTTTAAAATCTACTGTAAAGTCTTTTAATGAATATTAAAAGAAGAAAAAATAAGCTTTTTCTTTTCTGAATTCGCTGTCTGCAAAGTGGAGTGTTGTTCCCATTGAGGCTATAGACCCCATTTTGTGTTAAGTATAGCTGTGCTGATGATTGAACAAACAACCTCATGGCGTCATAGACTGGATTAACCGCATGGGCACTGATCAACACTTGAGATGAATAAGGTTTAATCAGGATTGTCAATGATACGATGAACAATCCCCTCTCTGTGACGCCAGGATTGGTCTCTTCTAAACCAGCCTCTTTTGTGTAGCTGGGGTAGCCACGCCCACATCATTCAAGTCTCAAGCCTACTTATCAGGCAACTGATGGAGAACAAGCAACCATTTGAACTCTGGGAATGAAGACTGACCGACATTTCAACTCGGTTCCAGTTGAAAAGAATCGGATTGCTCAAACTCAGGTCATTTTCAATGACTTTGACTTTTTCGAGATCGATTGAGGCACTTTACATGCAGACGCACCTCCTTTACATGCGAGCAGCTTTGATATACAGTCAGGTCTTCGCCACAAGATGGCACGTTGCTGCTCCCATCCCCGGCCTATTCATCTTCTCTTCTTTCCACCGCGATGAATCAGTTCAGCCCAATTAACTCCACATTACAACAGATTATTTATTTTGCCCTTATCCAGGGTGACTTACAACACCTCACGGTTCTTACCTTAACATAGTCTGCAACCCATTCGTTATTAAATGAGCTATAGGCTGTTTACATTTCAGATTGTTGGAGAATACAGCAATTGAACTCAATTAGGTAAATCTGAGGTAAATTACCTTGCTTAAACCTTGCTCAGTGCAATGCCCTACTAAGGATTCAAACCACAGCCCTAAAAGCCAGAGTCTAGTGCTCTGACCAATAGTGTCATTACCATTACTGAAGGGGAAGCTGGTAACTAAGTATGGTGACAACATAGGTAGGTTGAGACAGATGCATAGCCAAGCCAGCATGTCACATGAACTCCAGTCTCATGACTCTTAAAATGTGGTCTTTTTTTTCTTGAAAAAAAGCATTGTAACATGGCATTTTTATTGGCCTCCACAGGATATTTTGAGCTGCAAGTGTAATCAATGTTCAACACGTACATCACCTCCAGTCATTTGTTCCCAGTGAGGTCGTACAGCAATATATCGCAACACAAGACCCCAGTTTATAGGCAATCGTATTACAAAGTTATGGAGTTATGGTTATATTTCAGCTGAGGCACGTTGATGTTATGTCTCAGCAGCATTTTGAAATGGTAAAATGTCATCAGGAAATTAGGAAATCGAGATAGTCTATTTGGGGAAGAGGAAATTCATGCTTTTCCTGTATTTGGGGATGGAGGTATCAGAGTTACTGGAAGCATAGGTTTATATCTGAAATTTGAAAATGACAAAAGCATCTGAAAGGATGCGACAGCAGTCACCTACTCGCCGGAGTTAAAGGCAGTGACACTAATGGCTAGATTCAATCTAACTGCAAGGTGTTTTGTTATTCATTTTGAATGAAAAAAATTATCATTCTTTTTTAAGTTCCAAAATGTTTTCTTACAATTCTCAGCATGGGAAATTAAGTATAGCAAATAGAAAATAAAATGAATGTGTAAAAAAAAGTACAAAATATTATTTTTAAATCTACTCATTAGATATATTCCTTTTTGTAAAGTTAGGGCCAAATTATTTTGTGGTTAGACAGAATCTAGTCCTAAAGCATTTACAAGCATGCAACCTATTTGGTAAGCTTTGAGGAACTGTGCAATAAAATTAAAATGTCTCTTTAAGAGTTAATTGCAATTATTAATATGAATGTGAATGTTAATATACAAGTCACTAACGCTCTTCTGCTCCCCTGGTGTAAAGAGAAAAATTATGTCTGCATAAACCTTTGCATCTTTATCTTGCCACCCAATAAATACATTGAGAAGAAAGATGACAGGATGGTCTTAACTGAATTTTTTGGTTTGATTATCTCTCTTTTTCTTTTTTTTATTCAAAACTTCAATTCAGGCACCATAAAACAGTCTTCATTACCAAAGCTGAAGGGTGCTAAATGCATCATACTCAATCCTGAGGTTAGTCAGCAGGATTGTTTACTCAGTCTCAGTGTTTACTCAAATTAAACCCAGGGAATGTGTTTGCCTGGACATGTCAATCGTGAACATACTGTAATTGATAAAGGACTGTAATGAAACCAAACGTCCTCCCGACAATTCCTTCTCAAATCCTTTCCCGACTCAAAAATAACCTTAGACTTGAATCATATGTATTATACAGTATATCAACTGTGGCAATGATAAGCACATCCACAAATTCACAACTAATAATATAGTTGCTATGTGAGGAGAATGATTCTGAGAGAGAGAGAGAACCAAGAACAGCATAAAACCAAACATACTGAAAAATTCTTCACTCTTATAGTCAGGGATTTATCATCAGATTAGCATCCTGATATTAAAATATTTTGTTCTTCTTGTTCCTACATTTCCTCTCAATAAAATAAATGTTATATTTATATATTACATTTATATTTATTATTTTATGACATTTATATGACAACATCATTTCCAATAGCTCAGTGCCTAATGAGAGCAAGAGAGCAGTCAAATGAGTAAAATGAGGCCATGATAGAATATGGATCTCACTGTAAACTGTTTTAATATTGAAAATAATTCAATACAAAAATATTTTATGGGTTCAAAATGACTGTTTTGAGGTCTCTGTATTAAATGAGTCATTTTGTAATGCTCTACAATGAAAACACAATTACACAATACAAATATAAAGACAACACTCTATGGCACAAATGAAATCTCAGATGGAAGGTTTTTGAATTGCGAAGTCTCCTGGAGGGCCCTTCCATCACTGTGTAGTGAAAGCAACACCAGAGAGGTTACCGGTAATCATACACCGTACACATTCACCACAGCCCCACGCACAGCACAACGTTACCATCACCCTACAGCGACCGTGGCGGCATTTACGGAGCTCTTCATAAACAACACCAGACCGCAGTGTCCTGGGCGAAGCGGGCTTAACAGAGACAGTCTCTTGGAACTCGCCGTGAATCCCATTTTCAAACTCAATGGAATTGCTGGACTCACTATAGACACCAGAGCGCGAGTCATAAATCACTGTGATGGGGATGTCGGGGCAAATCAGGCCACCCTTCTGGCGCACCCTCTCTGGCTCACCCCACCACTCGGGACGGTTGCATTCTCGAAGGCTGGCACGGAGCCAAAACGAGCCACCACCTCAGATTTGGGCTGCTCTGGCCTCGGAAAGCCACAGGGCCTGGTGGGTCTCATTCTGCCTCTGTTCCATTTTCACACCAATCAAAAATCTGTCATGTCTTGATGTTCCATGAACCTAGCCAAAATGATCCATAATGAATATTGTATTAGTATGCATGTTGGTTTTTACTCTGATGTGCCTAAATAACTGATTGAGTGTATTTGAATTTTATTTTTTAAAAGATAGTCCCTTCTATCTGCCCAAAATAACTCTACTGAAAATTCTGGTGTAGGTAGAAGTTGGGCACTGGTCTGAAGTCAGTTTGCTCCTGCCTCAGGCAAAAATGTCATTGTGTAAGTCTGATTCATATGAAGATATTCAACTGACTGACTACCTAATATGGTTGAAATCAGTGGTGAATATCTGTTAGAAATGTTACTCCTCTGACCAAGCTTTTATTTATAGTTCATATCAGACCTATGGTCAAATTAATTGTAGTATAAATGTTTACTACAAACAAAAAAATGAGGGTAGCTTTGGAAAGGCCAAAGATAAATGCAAAAGGGTTTGCCAAGACGCATCCATTTGTGCAAATTTGATTGGGACATTTTTGGCACACTTTGGCCGGGACAGTTTCCTGGCATGACACCGGCGCTCAGCTCTCACCGTGTACACTGCACAAGCACAGGGCCAGCTAGTGGAGAAAGAGGAAAGGAGAGAAAGAGAATCACGACTGATTCAGATATTACAGTACGTCGGACCACTCCGAAACCAAGATGCCGGCAGTAATGTCATCGTCTGTTTTGGAGTAGTGAAGGATATGAAAATGTATTATTCCATCTGCAGTGTGCAATGAAATGAATGAGTTGGGAGGCATTGTGAAATTCGGCTCGGAATAATGACACGCCACTAGTCCAGAAGCATCATCATCTTTCCTTTCTTACAGCAAGAATGATCTGAATTCAGATTCTGAAGTCTAGACCTGTGACTCAATGACCAAGTGAGTCAGGCCCTCTATATTTCGTGGTGTGTGGGAAGGGGACAGGTTTTAACCAGTGGCCCTGCTGGTCTTAGTCCTGCCCTGAGGGTAAGGGGACTCATTGCGGCCCCCATCACTTCGATCCACACAGGTGTGGGCCAGTCCTGGTTCGTGGTGTCAGACGGCTCCAAAAAGCCCCCGGGCACCACCGGCACCATTTTCTTGACCCTGGAGGGGGACATGGAATACACACCCTCTATCACCCTCTTTCACTTTCACTTAGGTGTCTACCATAGCAACGAGAGCTTGAGGCAAATTAAAACACAGGGACTTCAGTGACATGCAATGACATTTTGACAGAAATAGAAAGAATTATACCCTTTGGGCCATTAAAATGTCACAGTATGTCGTACAAATATTGAGTCATTACACAGAGCTGTCTCCAATGTCCACACAGACGGGCAGAAATGTGGAAAGAACAGCCGCAGTGACTTCTCACTCCTGATTTTGGCAAACCATTACGTTTCCTCATAAACTATCATTAAAATATTTGCTTTATAGATATAAAGAATATACAGAATATAATTGTGATATTCACCTTCCTGTCAAGGGTAACTGTTATGATAACTACTGTAGGCAAGTCAGATACTAGGTATCCTAACCTTCTGGGCTCAAACTCCAACTTGTGTTTATTTTGTTTTTGTTTTTTGAGGAGCTGTAGATTGCCCTCTGCTATAATACAAATACAATAACCATACTGTAAGCACAGAAGGGCATTCTGCAATTGTTTGTTCTGAAACTGACAGAAATTATAATATGGTGTGCTATATTATAATATCTATTTTACTGCATATATATATATACTGTATATGTGTGTGTGTGTGTGTGCGTGCTGTACATATATGAGCAATGAGGTAAATCAACTGAATGTCATGAGAGAAAGATCAAAATAACAATTTTAAATATATAGCATTCCTGCATTCTAATGTCTATTCTAGAATCTGTGTAACATTGTTTTTCATTGGCACACGGAGGTTAATATTGATGGCTTGCAATCTGAGGCTTTAGCAGGGAATTTCCTATGCTTGGAGTGTGCCCATTAGCTAGCTTGTTTGCTAAACATATTCAATTAAAGCCTTTCAAATAACTACTCACCGAAGATGGGATGCTTTGAACAGACATAATGGTAGTCTGGCCTAGGAACCCATACATTCAGTTATATGCTGTCCTGTTGATATCTTTGTGCCACTTGTTTGCCTCTACAAACAAGTGCCCCAAGTATAAAACCAGTTCTTCAGAGGTGTGCATTATCTGTACTTTAAAGCTTTTGGTTGGAACAGTCAGTAACCATGGGGGGATGTCTGACAGCCCCCCCCCAATTCAATTACTGTGAGTGCACCTCACCCACTGACAGCCCAAAAACACATCAATGACTAGATCAATTCTATCATTGCTTTGAAATGTCAAGTATTGCACAAACACACTCAGCTATTGTTGCGTCTGTTGTGATGTCTGAAAGTTCTATTGGACGGCGTGCATCTGTCATGTCTATCAAAGACGCATTAGATCTGAGGTCCTGGTGGCAATCCTGGTGGCGAAAACTACTGTCAAAGCTCACAACCAACGTTGTTGCAATGTTGCAACAACGTCTCAGCCACGTTGTCAGAATGTTACGTGTAAGCCACAGAGACAAACGGCTACAGGCAAAAAGTATTTCTGGAGAATAAAAATAATTGATTAGCATCAGCACAGAGGTTTAAAAATGTCACAAAAGTCCCCCCTCCTGGCAAATGCGCCAGACAATCAGAGCATATGAGTCACACACACAAGAGCTGGCGGAGCCATTAATTGCAGTGCTTCTGAACTCCCACGGTGATGACGTATGGAGTCAAAAATGCGTCAGGCCAATTTAACACCAAAAAATGTCTACATCCCCCAGATGGAATAATTGTCTGTCTACCAGGTAGCCATCAATGCAGAAAACCACACATCTCTAACACCAGTGACCGTAGATAAAGTATAAAGTATAAAGTATAAAGTATAAAGTATAAAATATAAAGTAATCACCCCCTTTGGCATTTTTCACATTTTATTTACT
The DNA here is from genome assembly GCA_029706075.1 of Aldrovandia affinis. Classification (NCBI taxonomy): domain Eukaryota; kingdom Metazoa; phylum Chordata; class Actinopteri; order Notacanthiformes; family Halosauridae; genus Aldrovandia; species Aldrovandia affinis. Next base: position 824,246 of record JAINUG010000118.1, read on the forward strand.
TACTTCATCGAATCAACATGGATTTAATTGGGATTTCTTGCCACTGATTGACACAAAATACTATATTATGTAAAACAACAAAACAACTAAAGCTTTTAGTTAATTAATTACAAATAAACAGACAATATTTGATTGCATAAGTATACAGCATGGTAAGACACAAATAAATAAACTCTGGTTCAATCAATTGTCTTTAGAGGTCACATCTTTATTTGACTGGGGTCCAGTTAAGGTGTTTCAAATTATTTCAAATTAAATTCACCTGTCTTTGAGAGATCCCACAGTCGGTTGGTTCATTTCCAAACAAGAACTACATCATGAAGACTAAAGAACATTCAAAGCAAATCCGAGAAAAGATTTCAAAGACTCTGAATATCCCCCAGAGCACCGTTAAGTCCATCATAAAGAAAAAGAGAGAATATGGCACAACTGAATTTGCCTATGTGGCAGGATCAGGGGTGTTGGGTTTCAACGCAGCCAAAGATCAATAATAAAACCACCATACACCGGCAAAATAGGAAACAAGCGGAATTTATTAGGAGAATTAATACAAGAGGGGAATATGGGGAAGCAAACCAGTATAGTCCATAATCCGTTTTCTTTGTCTTTATCCGTAATCAGAAGTTGTCAATCCAATCAAGGTCCTCAAAAAATCTATGGTCAGTACACAAACTGGGTTTTCAAAAACAATCCAAGTAATCAGTCCAAAAACAATTATCTCACTCGCACTCTCACTCTCGCTCTCGCTCTCACTTGCCAATGCATTTCCCTTTTGTTACTTTGCGAATTACATGATGAAAAGGTGTGTCTTGGAGGAAAACCTGCTGCAGTCTGCAAGAGACCTGGGACTTGGGAGAAGATTAATATTCCAGCAGGATAATGATCCAAAGCATACAGCAAAAGCCAAATTGGAGTGGTTTAAAAACAAAAAAATCTATTTACTTAAGTGGCCCACTCAAAGCCCAGACCTCAATCCCATTGAGAATCTGTGGAAAGATTTGAAAATTGTTCAGGAACAGTCCCCATCCAACCTGATGGAGCTCAAGCAATTTAGTAAAAAAGTTATGGGCAAACATTGCAATGTCCAGATGTGCAAAGCTGTTAAGAGACTTACTCAAATAGACTCACAGCTGTAATTGCAGGTAAAGGTGCTTCATCCAAGTATTAAGTCAAGTGGAGTGAATACTTACGTAATCAATAATTGTCTGTTTCTTATTTCGAATTCATTAAGAAAAAGATTTAAAGTTTTTGCTTTTTTATTTGACATTATACAGTATTTTGTGTTGATTGGTGACAAGAAATCCCAATTAAATCCATTGTAATTCCATGAAGTAAGAAAATTAAATGTGTATAATAAAATGTTATACACACTGTATATCAAGAGCATCGCCTGCTTCACAGCCAGCAAGGGCATTTAGATACCCTTTTCAGGACAGAAAATAGCTGCTTTCATCGCTTCTGAATGTGAATTCCTCTAAATGTGATATATTAGAAACAAGTATTAAATTACTAAAGCTCATGAACTGCTGTTATGAAATATGAGCACTGCACAAAGGGGAGAGGAGATACCATACACAGCAGAGATACCATTTCTATTTTAAAAAGTGGTGTTTTAGAAGATTCCAGAATCACTTTAATGCTCACCTATTGTTCCTGCACATTACTTCACTAGCAATATATGCAGACAATACATAGACACTACTCTTTTATGGGAAGCTCTTTGCTTATGTAACACTTTGAACTTCAAAACATCTATTAAAATGTTATTAGTGGAACCTAAAAAATGGGTACTTGCCAAAAGAAGGAGATCAGATCACACACAAGCACCTCTTCAAAAGCCAACATTGTGAAGATGTGACAGAAGCAAACTCACACTGTAGCATCTCGTCCTCTGAGTCCTTCACCTGCAAGACAGACATGGGGCACCAGGATGGAAGCCAGCAGGCAGCCCACCTGGACGTGCAGAAGCACAAACACAACCCTGTGAACACAGGCGCACAGCGCACACACATGCATGCACAACACATACATGCATGCACACATACACACACTGTGGCAGCCACCCAGAGGCAGCCCGAGGGAAAGTGATTGACGGGAGGTATGTGGTGGGATGCTGGCCCCACCCCTTTTCCCTATATGGCCAGACAGGAAGTGTGGGAATGCACCTGCAGCCCATCCAATTTTACGAGCAGCTGAAGGACGTTCGGAGGCCTATTTAAAGGGCTGATTCCTGTCACACGGGGAAGGAGTGGATTGGGGATTGCTGAGAGTGCTGTGGAGAGAGTGCTGTGGAGAGAGTGCTGTGGGAAGTGCTGTGGAGAGAGTGCTGTGGAGAGAGTGCTGTGGAGAGAGTGCTGTGGAGAGAGTGCTGTGGAGAGAGTGCTGTGGAGAGAGTGCTGTGGAGAGTGTTGTGGAGAGAGTGCTGTATAGTGAGTTTTGGAGAGTGTTTTTGTGGATTGCTACCTGTGATTGGATTGTATTGTATTGTTTGAGGACCCCGCCTGTGTATCGACCTTTGGAACGTTTGAGGAACTGGACTGGACTTGGATTTTTGATTACGGATTACAACAATGAACAAGGATTGTGGACTTCACCTATTTCCCCTTCCTCTTCCCTTTCCCCCCTGGGAGAATAAACAAAACTGGTTGGCATTTTATTGTGTTTATCGCTTTTATTTTTGATCATGGCGGAGTTGCAACTCAACACCCCGGGTTCTGCTACAACACGTGCACCTACAATAACAAAAATGTGGTTAAACATACACTATATTCTTCTAACAGGTAGGGCTGATACTATTTAATCATAGAGATTAGTTATGGGTTCAATCCCCAAATGAATACAAGACTTGTACAAACTGCCTATTTTTGGTACTTAGCAGCACATCGATTTAATGGAGGTAATGGGCATATGATGTGTAGCTGAAGGGACATATTTGAATTTTAATTAGAACACTTTTTCATGTAGGACCATTTTTACAGTCAAGATTTATAATCTTTCTCTGGAACATGTACCTGAATACAGTGCTGAATACAAGCTCGGGAATAATGCATAGTTCAATGTACTGTAACACAATTACACCGATTAGATATTCCTATGTTGTTTGAAAAACGATTGGTATATTAAGGCATGTTCTCTTACTTAGTGCAAGTATCTCAACTTTTAACAGATAAAATATAATGCTCTGCTGAATTTATTGCTCTGATTGTCATATTGCACAGCTGTAAAGTTCACCATTTTCAAAAATACAGCTGAGAGTGTAGGTACATATTTATTTATTTTGGTATAAAACAATAACATAAGCTTTTGACGGGGTAAAATAATTCCAATACTTCTAACAGCCATATTTATTCCTCTATTTAATTTATAAGGAAACAGTACACTGACTGCAGGCCTAAAGAAATAGGGCTGGACACCAGATATTGATTTGTTTATTATAATATTAATAGTAGGCCTATAGCATATGTAGGCTACTGTATGCAGGGAAGACTGAGGCCTGGGGCTCTGATGAAAAAATAGAGAAGATTAGGCCTCAACCACATACCTCAACCATAAAGCCCACAAAAAACAGATAGCATTTGTGTTTTCACAGATTTACATACATACATCCAGAGCCGGATTAAATGGATGGACTACACGAGGCGAAACCATTATTTTCGGCCCCCAAACCGACAAACACGGTTTCGATACTTTGTAAACAAACCCAATGACCTTATAACTGCCATATTATTATTATTATTATTATTATTATTATTATTATTATTATTATTATTATTAGTTTAGGTAGATATACATTTCGCTTTGTTGTAGTTTATTTATATTTAGGTATTTATACGCAATTTGATACTCATGTATTTATAGGAGTATAGGCCATTACGTTTCATTTATTTAGTTGCATTTTACATTTTATTTTATTATTTGTCTTTACTTATTCATAGGTAGGTATTTAAATGGAAAGTGTACTCACATTTACAGATGCTTTCTCCTGACTTTCATCATAATCCAAGGAAGTGGTCAATTCGTTCTCAATCACCAACAACGCAAACGCATTCAGTTTATTTTCCTTCACTGTTGATCTCAGGTACGTTTTAACGCATCTGGAGTAATTTGCAGTCAGTAATGACAGATACACGTTAAGGCATATTTCCCCGTTGGGGAATGCATCGCCCAGGCCTAGCTCTCTGAGTTTCTTATACTCTGGGCTCTCTGAGCCCATCACTGATTGTTCAACCTTTACCATTGAGCTGAACTGGCAAAACTCCTCTGTAAAGTCATTCTCAAGATCATGTGGGTATATTTCTTTCGGACATAATAGATCCTTGTTCTGTGGCTGCATTCAGTTTATTTTCCTTCTCGGATGCCCATTAAATGAACTTAATGGATGTAAATTTTGGAAACTGCAAGGTTTAAAATGAAACCGAAATGAACTCTTGTTTACCCACATGAGTTGAGCATAAACACTGTCGGTTTTTCCTCCACTTTTTGTAGGCCTATAATTCTATATTATAATTCATATATTACTGCAAGGCAGCGAATTTAACTGTGCAGCTGTTCATTAAAATAGTTGTATGTTCTGCAACTGTGCAGCTGACCCTTGGCCCAAAATTACGATTACATCACCCTGGACCCGGAAAAAATCACCCTGACCCAAATCACACAGTCCAACATTCCGATTACATTTGGGCAGTTCCTCCACGTGGCAGTTCCTGTGATAGGCAATCACAGATGACATAACGCTGTCTTTTTTTTGCTGCATTGAAAGCATTGCTAGGACACTGCTAACATAGCAAGCATGATGTGCACTGAACCGGAAATACTTTTCGCGCGCATTGCAAGGTGCTTACGTTGTTTATGACTGTAAAAAATAATACATTGAAATAAAGTTTTAGATTGGAGTTTTTAAAATTTAAATTAAAAATATATTTTATATTTCTATTATATTTTAATAACAGAGTCATTTCACAAAACTGGCCCAGAGAGAGGACTAAGGGTTTAACCGGTGAACGGGGATAGTAAATTATGCAGACACGGTACCTATGATCTTACTTTAGCGTGAAAAGTTGGTAGTGCAGCAGTCCACTCAGGGAAGCGTGGGCTGCAATGCATACGATTTATTCAGGCCTATTTAAACCACCAACACTCTCCGGACCGGGAAGGGGAGCTAAATGCGTTATATCGGCCGTGATTAGTGGACTCAAGACAGGTAAGTGCCAGGCTGGTGTGAAGGCCAGCACACACTGCGGTCTTCTTCCTGGGTTTCTAGCACTCATTTCCTTTATTCGTTGTGTGATAATAGCATACTCATCAAAAGTAGAGAGGTGTTTGAGGTTTCTCCCAAATTAACGCTACACTATAAGTGACCCTGTCCATGCTGTAAGGAGCTGAAGTAAAGGTGGGAGTACCCTTCTACCTCACGGCAGTTGAGAGTAGGCTAACCAGATATTTCACTTAAGCGGCTCTCTTGACTAATTGGCTGGAATACACCCACATGATCAATGTACATAGCACGGTTCGCACTTTAAAGCTCTTATTAAAAAGGACTCTTTTTGTCCCAGATTTCGATGAGGAGACGGACTAGCATCAGATGCACCTACAGGCTACAGCCTATGCTATGCCCACTCCCAGGCCACTTATAGGATACTTGCTTTTAAAAAAGTCAATAGTTTACCTGATCCAAGGCCGAAATTACCATATATATTGGGGGGGACACATCCCCCCCAATATTCAGATATGCTCAAAATGTCCCCCCCAATATATAGCCTAGCTGATTAAAAATTTTTAAATTGATTTGGTCCCCCAATGTTGAATCCATGGTTACGGCCTTGGGCTACAGCCTATGCTATGCCCACTCCCAGGCCACTTATAGGATACTTGCTTTTTAAAAAGTCAATAGTTTACCTGATCCTTATTATCACTTAATAAGAAAGTTCTCATGGAATAGATAGTACATCAAGTACTCTGCATTACTAGTCACACACTGTACAACATTAATCAGCTTTGTACCTACATGTAAACATCTCCATTAATTTAATGTTTAAGCACGCTAGTGTTTTTCAGAGAGTATTTAACTTTATTATGTTGAATGAGATCATTGTTTTGCTCATTTTAATATGGCTGATTGCAATACTTGGAATTGACACTAGATGGCCATATAGAGGAAACAAATTGGTTAATATCATTATGAAAGGGAGGAGTTAGGCAAATATTATCAATGTCAATTGAAAATGTATCCATTCTATACTGTTCTTTTTCTTTTATTGGTGTTTTATGACTATAAACTACATTATGAGTGAAGATGCCAAATAACCTAAAAAGTGTTATACACTGATAATTAAACAGCAATGCCCCACCAGGAATCGAACCTGCAACATTGTGGATCTATTCCCTTTAATCCAATTTTCAATGGTTCATAGTTATGCTGTAAACCTTGTGGTTAACATGATTTGTTTTGGGATACTGTCAAGACAATTGCTTAAATTTGTGCATTTTATTTATATTTTATTTATTTTGCAAAATGGCTTATACTTCATGTTTTAAAATGTTCAACTGTATTGTTAGATTCTTGCTCTCTACATTTATATATTTTTATATAAACATATGAGGTAGGGACACATTCATCTAGTCATGTCTGATGCAAGAAAAGTCATACAATCAGATTTTAGTTGCTGAATATGATCCAAATGTACAGGTCATATACATATGAGGACAAGAGGCCTTTTGCTTTGGGAGTGACAGGAAGATGCTACAATAACCTATCAGATGTCCCAGTAGACAAGAGGACTCAACTGTATTTCTGTTTTTGCTAACTCTTTCTGTGTCTGCATGACTTTGCACCTGTGTCCCTGGATCATTACAGAAAATGAGAAATGATGATGATGATGAGTTGATGTTTTGTTACTGGATAAGTAGGCTGACAGATACATAAATAAACTCTCAATGGTGCAGAAGCTGATTAGTCCAAGAACAGGACCAAATAACATACTCGTACAATGTTCAGGGTTTGTGAAATGTGGCTTTGATTCCGTTCAACTGGAGCAGATATGCGTAGCCTACTGCTTGGTTCAGTAAAGATGCGCCTTAAACATCTCCGCTTGACCTACTAGGGCAGTGCATTTGTCATCCGTGTCTGTCCTTGATATTTGTGCACATATTGAGCTCGACATCAATGTACGACGCAGTTGTTTTGGCAACGCTGAAAGAAATACCCTCGCTTGCAAAATGCACAGAGCATTTTATGTTCCTCTTCTCATTTTATGAGCTCAATCAAGTCTGTGGCTCACTCATTTTCTTAAACCCCATGTGTACGACAGAACATATTAAACAACTTTGACATTTAGACAGCCTTACCTATCACTCTATTAAAAGCTGATTTGAAAAAGACCTTGAAGACCTCTTATTAATAAAATCCCTTATGAGATACAACATTTTGCATAATTAAGCTGCCCGGTATGTTAATCAGCCATGTTATGCTATTGCATGGATATTGAAAATATAGAAATGTAATCGGAAATCAAAGGAGTTTCCATGTTTTCAACTGGTCTAAATAGTCCAGGAATATTTAATTGGAGTAGCCAGACCATTTGTTTTTTGTGGGGGTGGGGGCACTGAGGCATATGCACATGGTATTGAATGTACTGTACATTATATATTCTGTTTCGGCTAATCGCGTGAAATCCACTGGAGTTCTTGATCGGCAGCGGCGTGCCCTCCCTCGGATTTCATCTCGCAGGGATTTTGCGGCAGGACTTTGTGGACCAGTCCCGATGCCGTGCCTCTGACAATCCCTCAGAACTTTATAATGCAAGTGCTGGATTAGTTCCAATACTGTTTCAGTATCCTGGTCTGCAGATAAGAAGGAGAGGAGCATAATTTCATGCGCACATATCCCCCTTTGAATTTAAATGAATTATATAAAAACACAAAGTACCCAACTCTGATATTTGAATAAGCTGCATACTTAATAGGAACTGTGCAAGGCCATCGCTCAAAATTTAATCAAAACCCTCTGGAGCTGGTAACGGGTAATACATTTTGGCAATTGGGTTACATTTGTAACTACCTATTTTATTCGTTCCCTACAAAGATTTTTAAAAATGTGTCCATTCCTAAAAAGAAAATAAACAGCCCTATTTTGGTCCTTCCCTTAAAAGATTACAATTGGCATTAGTTTGGTTCCTCCCAACAACAAAGATCATATGATACTATTTTTGTCCTTACCGTCAAGGATAACCTATGTGACTATTTGGGTCCTTACCTACAAATATAACCTATGGAACCTTTTTGGCCCTTACTGTACCTGCATATATAAAGACAACATACAGCTGCATTTTTGTCCAGCCCTACAAAGATAACAAAGACACTAGTTATAACATGTGGCAAGATTTTAGTCTCTCCCACAAAGATGACATTGAGCATGGCACCATTTCATATCCCCCACTACAAATACGACATACAGCAAGGCACTATTTTGGTGAAAGCCTGGCTCTATACTTTGGCTTTGTGGAGCGCTGTACTTTTACCCCAGTTCCCGTGGCCTTTCTGACATGCTGATCCCATACTATGCATCCACTAGCTGGACAAAGACAAGAATGAGCTCACCTCAGTCTTCATCCTAATGTGTTCCATATAAACCGGAAGGTGTGGAAGCAATTCAGTGACCTTGTTGAAATTTAGATGGGGCTAAATGGAGGACCCTGCCAAGTTGACCATATAATATAATATAAGCCATTTAGCAGACTCTTTTATCCAAAGCGACAGTAGTGAATGCATACATTTTCAGTATATGTGGCCCCAGTGGGGATTGAACCCACAACCTAAGTATTGCCAACGCTGTGCTCTACCAACTGAGCCACACAGAACCGCATTGTGCTCGGCCTGGGCCTGTGTGACGGTCAAGCCTGTCCACATTCATGTGAGGTTGCACCTGCAGGTCAGCCTAGTGTAGAGCCATTAGTGCTGCTCTATCCATGCCTGTCTCTGTGTGTGATGAAGATGTATCTAGTCCTGATGTAGACTCTCCACTCATGCATACAATTGTGCAAGTAAAGAAAGACCAGAGTTCAATTAATTTGGTACTTTTAAAACGGACACAACAACACAGAAATACTGTAAGCAGAGCAATAATCTTTTGGTGCTCTGGCAGAGTTTTTCATACTATATGCTAATTATTTTCTGGTAAACTGAGCAGCAGCATATTGCTTGATTTATTTCATGTAAACAGATAATTGGAGAGCTAATGACAACTTTTAATACTGCTCGAAAATGGGTCCCTCAAAATGAAATCGCTTTTTCTTCGGTTGAGGGAAAACTAATGGAGGGCGTTGATGTGAATCCAGCAGTGCGCCATTTCATTGTTCGGTTTGTTTTCAGTGGAGAAAAGGTCAGGAATTGTCACAAATCAGTAGATTTTTGCAGTTTGGTTGAAGTGTAATTCCCCAATGTTCATCGTTCCAAGTAACAGCTGATTCTCTCTGGCTCTGTAAATAACTGGGACATGTTGTTTTAGAGTACTGCGACACTGTTGATCCTCTCCCTCGTTATTAATCGGTGTGTGGATGCTCTTCATTGCTCGGTACAAAGGAGACATAGTAACGGTGTCCGCATAAAGATGGCAGCATCGCCTTACCAAGCAGGGCAGTCTGGAGGCTGACATGAACACGTGCTGCACGTATGAGACTGAGTTACGCTCAGGTAGAAAACATACCAGTTAGCATGCGTAGGCTTATTTGACTTTGCTGACTCCACTTCCCAGAGTAACTTACAGTTCTATGATTGACATTCTGCAATTACAAATGATTATCCAAGCGGGCTTCGTCTCCAGCCCCCTGTGAAGTTGCTAAAGAAAAAAATTCTGGAATTCCGCCCAGTGACTTAAACCTGAGATTAAAGGGTTTCACTATTAGAATGCTGAGAAGCCAAGCTTTCCCATTTCTGGTGCTAATACGGTACACAAAGCGGTGGTATTTTGGCTCAAACGGTGCCGCTCGCACTAAATTCAATTTGCTCTGAATCATTTTGCAGTTGAATAAAAAAATCTGCCTCTTTTTAGATAATGTCACCTTTTAATTTGGAGTGCCATTGGCAGCCCTCGACAGTGCGCTTCCTCGCTAAAGGTGCCCATTGAGTGGACATGAAAGATCCGCAGTGGTTGAAATTATGGCTCTCCTTCCACCTCTCAGCCAGAAAGGACAGGATAATTGGAGTGTCACATCCGAGAGGAGAGGGGATGTCCAATGGCAGGCACTGAATTTCCTCTATCTTAAAGGCAGAGTCTGGGGGAAAAAACTATTATGATTCACGGCAGAGGGAGGCTGAACCAGCATTGTTCCTTCTGTACACATATTAGGGGAAATAATATTCAGGCTGCAGATGGATGGATAACATTGTCTTTATTATCTATTCATTTATACAGCTAGAATTACTGAAGCAAATTCGGGTTAAGTACCTCGCCCAAGGGTACAATAGCAGTGCCCACAAGAGCAGGATCCCTGACCATTACAATACACTGCTGCCCCTGCAGACAGATAGATAGATACAGGTAACTACTGAAATAAAAGAAACACTAAGTAAATTAAGGGTTTTTGCAGCTCTGTTGTGGTGTGGGGTGCATTTTCCTGGCATGGTTTAGGTCCACTCTACCCATTAAATGGCAAGGTGAACTCCAACAAATATAAAGCCATTCTGAGTGATCATCTTCATCCTGTCTTGATCCTCTTCAAGGATGACAATGCTCCCATCCACAGGATACTGAATGGTTTGATGAGCATGAAAATGATGTAAACCATATGCCATGGTCATCTCAGTCACCAGATCTCAACCCAATTGAACACTTATGGGAGATTCTGGAACAGTGTTTTCCATCACCATCAACAAAACATCAAATGATGAAATGTCTTGTGGAAGAATGGTGTTGCATCCCTTCAGTAGAGTTCCAGACACTTGTGTAATCTATGCCAAGGCGTATTGAAGCTGTTCTGGTGGCTCATGGTGGCCCAACACCCTATTAAGACACTTTATGCTGGTGTTTCCTTTATTTTGGCAGTTACCTGTAGATATGAAAATCATTTTTTCCAATAAATATATGATATACAATAAAATACAGCACAACCAATTACCTTAACATAGAGTGCATCATAGCGAACCTTGCATGCATCATAAGAACATGCAACACCTAACTGACTTAGATCATGTTACATAGTTCTTTTACATCCAGTTTCAAGTTAGAATAAATATTTATATATATATATTGGTATATATATGAATAAACCTTTCTGTTTTGAGTCCATTCATATGCATTGCTCCATACAATGCACTACTCTAATATGCACTTAGGTTTCCTTATAAACTTTATGTACCTTTCATTTATATTGTGCCTGAATTTTATTTGTATGTATTTATCTGTATTACAGTATATTGTGGATGAAAGAGCAATTATTCTCCTCTACTCTGAGCAGTGGCGATTTTGCCGCGGGTGCAGGGGGTGCATTTGCAATTTTCAAATCAATGTCAAAAAACATTGAAAAGAAAATGGTTTTTGAACATAGCATCCTCTGTTTTAAAACCCTAAAATCGCCACTGACTCTGAGAACAGCTCTAGAACAGCCTCACAATAAACAATTACTCAGGTTTGTCCACAGATGGCGCCAGAGAGTCATCAGTAATTTCCTGCAGTCATGAATGAGCTTTGTATGCCTTTCTCTCTCTCTCTCTCTCTCTCTCTCTCTCTCTCTCTTTCTCTCTCTCTCTCTCTCTATTTCTCACCCTACTCTTCTTCGACAGTGTGTGTTAATTGCCATCAGCATTACAGTGTTTTTCACAATAATTTGTGTACCTTGAAATTAGGTCACTGTAATCTCTGCAACATAAAGTGAAGGTTGTTTCTAATGCGTGAAACGTCCATTTGAATGGATAGGTTTGCAGGACTGTCCTCATATTTTTACAGTATGTTTGTGTAAGCAATAATGATCATTCAAATCTTTTACGAGATATGATTGCTTGCACTTAATGTGTGATTGAACATGATTCTCATGTGACCTTAACATCATCTGGGAACCAGTTATGAGTAATAATGGCTTTTAAAATCCTCAAATCAGTTGAAAATAGTTGTTCAATACCTTTTCTTCAAACCACCTTAAAACTAACTGCGCACTCTCATGTTTGCTCAAGCTTACTCGCATGCTTTTCCCATGCATTTGTAATTTCACATTCACCCTATTTCTATGCAAATTAGAGGAAAGGCGGCATTCAATATGTAAACTGACAGTGTAGTTGTCCCCGAGCCATCTTCCCTGAAGAAATTAATGTGAATTCATTCAGGTATTGAAATCATTTTTTTGTGGCGTTGATCACATGAGAGGAAGTGACACAATCCTCTTTATAAAACTCTGTAAAAACATAGGCAGTTTTACGCCTTTTCCCCTTTTTCTCCCAATTTGGAATGCCCAATCCTATGTTTTTTTAAGCTGCACTCGCTGTAACCCCCACTGCAATTTCGGGAGAGCGTAGACAAGCATGTGCTCTCCCCCGAAACGCCTGATGTAAATCATCACTTCTTTTCACACCACAGTCTACAAGCTGAGCTTGCACAGACATGAGTCAGAGGAAGACACTTAGTGCGCAGCTTTATACCGGCAGACTGTGGGTGCCCAATTCACCAGCGGGGATCGGGGGGGGTCCACGGGTCGGGGGGTCCAGCCGACTGAATCTCCCCCAATTATGCGTTGCCCTGCAGGGCTGCTGGCAACGGTCGGCACTGGCATGGTCTGGATTCGATTACAGACTCTGGGGCTCATCCACCCACTAAAACAGTGCCTTAACAGGATGCAGACCGTGAGGCTCATCCACACCACACTAGAACAGAGCCTTAACAGGATGAGCCACCAAGCAGCCCCCTCCTTTGCCTATGTTTGAGCTACGCTACGTTTGTTCATGTAAATATTTATCCCAAAGGTGAACGTGCACTGGCATTTCCACTCACGCCGGCACCCTGTGGAAACAGCACGTGTTGCTCGCCTTGAAATAGCTTTTCCGAGGGGTTATGTAATGTCGTCTTTTTTGTTGAGCCCTGTGATCTCCCCTGTGAGCCAGTGCAGAATCATGCCTCTTTGAGAGGTGTCCATTTGACCCCTCTTTCCCCCCCGACTACAAGCATTATGCTAATCTGGTCTTCAAAAGAAACCCCTGTGCTCCAAAATTTCACGTAGGTTAAAATGAAACCGTGTAGCCTTTCCTCCTGCTCCGCATGTCAAATTTTCTCACCGTACCGTTCACTGGAAAAGGAATACTCAATAATACGATGATCCTTTATCACACATTTAAAGTTATTAGAACATTCATTTTAAGCACTCTCTAAAAAGAAAAATGTGAGCTCATCTCAGTGAACATATGTATTTTGGAGTAGTAATCAGTAGATGAGTAAATATTCTATATTGATGGTCTGATAAATATGTGATATAGTAGGTCTAATCTGGGTTTCCTGTTCTCAAACAGCCATTGATTGTGCATGTGAGTGTGTATGTATGTGTGTGTGCTCACATGACATAAGCTGCGTGCTCATATTCAAATACTTACTTACATAATGTGGGGTTTTCTGTGGAGGAATGTACAGAAGGATAAACCGTTCTTAACAGAACAAAATTGGGCTCCCATTTGGAATTTTGTGGTGGTTCTCTGTGGCTCAGTAGGTAGAGCATGGTGCTGACAATGCTTAGGTTGTGGTTCAATTCCCAGGTTTTTTTGCTTGTGACTTCTTGTCTGCTAAATGGCATACTGATATTTGATATTTAGGTTTTAGGTTTTATTTTAACCCACAGGTCAACAAGATTTTTTTGTGTGTTGTGAAGCACTCTGTGCATGCATGGGAAGGGTGCTTGCATGTTTTATCTTATCATAACAAGCGTGCGTGTAAGCATGCATGTGTACATGTACATGTATTTGTGTGTATGGGTTGCATGTGTGCATGCGTGCGCCTGTGTATGTGTAAGTTTGAGTGCATGTGAGTGTGTATGTATGTGTGTGTGCATCCAGGATGATCATGGGAATCATGGAATCCCTCTGTCTCCCAGAATGCCCCTTGTCATGCAGCATCTATTTGCTAAGCCCACGAAGAAGAGAATCCGAATGCTGAAGGTTCCGTTGCGTGTCAAGATGTCCTCCCTCATTCCACTGATGAATCGCTAACGTGAGTTTCTGGGGAGACAACGTTGAGGTAAAACAAATGCGAGGATTGGGCCTTTGTGCCATCGAACCTCCAGGGTTTTTCCTCTTTTAGACGTTGCCAGAGTCCAGTGCCCCGATGCTCATCACCGATTTGATTCCGCAGACAGAATGGGGTCAGAGTTCAAGGCGCGTGCGTCACTGCTGCCGCAACCAGTATAAACAGGAACTCCACTCATTTATATTACAATCACAGACAATAAGCAATGCACAATCTCTTCATGTATTTTCATAGAGTCTCTCTGGTTTGTTATAGACAAATGTTATGCTTATGTCACGGTTTGAGGCAGGAGTTTGTGCACAGTCTCATGGTGGGAGATTTATTTGTCGATACTGTCTGTTGTATACACAATGTAGTCTGTGCTATATTGTGCAGTATGAAGGGCCGCCCTTGTATTGCATAAGTTTTTTTCTGAACTGAAAACGTTCATGCTTGCAAGGAGAGAGGGGTGTTAGCGCCTAGCTTGCAATGCTAAAACAGCCTTAAACCGTAGCGAGACTGTTATTTGATTGAGAGAGTGATCCATGGGTTGCATATGATAGTCAGGTAATTGCATTGGGGGCAAGCTTCAGAGAGCAGTATCCAGGCAACAGGGTAGCCACGGAGACTGACAGTCCTGGGAGCATGAGTAATGGCAACACAGAGAATACTGTAGATTGAAAGGTATATGCTGCTGTGTATACTTTTGACATGGTTATACTGTGTGGTTTAATGTCCACGTCACATATGATTTGAGAGTAAAATCAGGCCATTTAAACTGCCTGTTAATTAAACAATAAGTAGAATTATATCCATTTGATGGTTATATTGTCGGAGCAGCAGCAGGAATATTCATTTTTATGTTACTGTTGAAACAACTTTACAAAATGTAAAAAGATTATTGCCCAATTCAACACCATGTTTGTTTCAAGCGTAATAAGATTTGGCACATATGTCCCATTCGTTTTCCCTCTGCAATAGAGGATTACAGCGGTTTACAGTTGAAAGTATCATTATAGTAATCTGAGATCCCATTGTAAACATGATGGCTATCGTATAGGATCACGATAAGGGTTTTTTGCCCGGCTTTTTCCGCGCGTTATTTAATGCAGCAAAAGCGGAATTAAATCCCGTTAAGCCAGCACACACAACAGGTAATCTGGTGTTGCTTCCACTGGCCTGGCACATTGTAATCAGTGATGTCGCTGAAATTCCGTGGGCCAGCTTTAATCGCTCGGTGATATGGTTTGTCCACGGGAGGGCTGCGACTGTTTCTACGACAACAGAAGGCCATGCGAGGGCCACTATGCCCTCTACTAGCGCCACTACAGGTGGCGATGATGTGGAAGATGGCGGAAGATGTGGTCAGTAGGCCTCCACTTACCTCTGTGAAACCACGCGGGGTCTCGTGATCCCCCTACCCCCCCACCTCTTCCTGCCCTATTGCGCAAATCTGCCAAATTGCATTTTATAAAGAGATGACAGGTACCGAAAAAATAAACTGGCATGCATTACCTCATGAGTTCAAATACTGAGACACAGTTATTCACCAAGTTGTCGATGAGTGACAGGTTGTTTCTTCATGCAAAATAGATTTGGGGTTTAAAATTCAATTAAAAGGCTTTATCATAGGGGTGCGACCCTGTGGACAGGGTACAGGGTCAGGGTTTTGACCCTGTGGACACTGTGGAGTATACAGAATATGAAGATTACACAAGGGTTCACTTGAAGGACTGCAGCTAAATTTTTATGCCTCAGGTCCTGGCGCGAAATGGCAGGGGATTTTTCTCCCAGTCAGTGCACAGGGTATGTGAATGCACTGTCCACTGTAAAGGACCTTTTTGTTGGGCATAACTCTTGCATTGGGGTTTAGCACGCAGGATGTGGAAGTTTCGAAATACAGCTCCATTGCTTCAGAGTTTGTCCACCACTGTAGTCTCGTTGAAACAGCACAAGCCTTGCTTCACACAAACAAAATGTCCTCTGTTTATAGGTGTCTGTGTGATGGGGGATTTGCTTCTTTTTTTATATAAAAAAACATTTTCTGAAAAGGCTCAGAGTTCATTTGGGAACATTCTTTTCCCACATCAGTGTTTTGGCTACAGGTGGCTGTCGCTGTAATTAGTGAAATCACAGCACAGAATCGCTTCTCATCTTAAACAAGGTCAGCTCTGTCAGTGACACAACTGGAGTGCTAGAGATTTGACACGAGCCTATGGGATAACTGAGTCAGGACCGCCCCTGTTTGCTCTGGCCCGCCCCCCATTTGCCCCAACCATGCACTACACCACCTAATTTCACTTATTAGCTCACCCCCAGACCAAGGAGGTTAACTAATTATCGAAAACAAGTGGTGTAGTGCATGGTTGAAGCAAAGACCTGCAGACACTGCGGCCCTTGAGGCCTGGAATTGAATAGCTCTGGAGCCAGCCAGCCAGCTGCTCATCTTAGTTAGTTTGTTGCAGAATTTCCAACTAGCTCACTGCACTGGGAATCAATCAATATCTTATCCAAACTCTCTGGGGGGGTGACATCACTGTCCGAAACGCAAAACATACATACATACACTGCCAGTGTAACAGGGCAGGTTTGCTGCAGGTTTCGAAACACGGCCCTATCAGGCAGCTCTGCACAACAAAAGATACAATTAGCCTGCCGAGTTAAAGAGCAAGACCCCCAGCCAAGGGAACAAATGATACTATTATTGCTTCTTCTCCAGGGGTGACCCCACACACTGTAGGGGCCGTTCATGCGCTTACTCACGTCTCTGAACCCTGCTACGCCAGCTGTTGTACGCCAGGGGTGATGTGATTGCTGCCAGGAATCATAATGTTAAGACAGGTTGTCAAGTGAGACATTTCCCAAATGAAAGTGCCATTGAGGCACATGTCAGATTGAAGAGATCAGGGCACTCTGTGTTTCTGCTGGTGCAGCATGCCAAGTGTAACATTTTTGTCATTTTGTTCACTCTTGAAACAAAGCTCGTCCTTGAGCGTTACAGACCCAAAGGGCCAAATCCTTCTTTGTGTTTGTGGGTGAAGGTCTGGTCAGGTGGTGGTTATGTGGTCATTGTGAGGTAGTGTTTAGGGGACTGAATTTAGGGGACTGAATTTAGTAACCGAGGGCTGCAATGTCAATTCCTGGAGAGGGCATCTCTGCTGCATCAGCTTAAATAGTGAATATCTAGCTGAGGAATATATACTGTACCTAACATAAGCTAGGCATCTTTGCCCTGCAGAAAATGCATCTGATAAACAAATCAGTAAGGTGCATTGCTCCTACCCACACAAAGAGTCAAAGTTGACATTAACATGAAGCGTCTTAATCTCACATTAGATTCACGGAGGCAGATAACACAGTTACACAGTCTGTTTAGCATGTTTCAAACAAATCTTAATGTTAGCTGGCATGTGAGTTCTATTCAAATGTGCACAAGCTCTGAAATTAACAGTGAATTCACAGTTGCCATGGCTAATCTCCTGAGTGGCAGGCACATTCATACAATGATATATGCATAACTCGCCTCACAAAATTGGATTCATGGCAACTCATTTTAGAAATCCGACTAGGTCCTATTATTGTATGGATAACTATTTATCGTTACTTTCCATTAATGTGTACTGTATGCAGTTCTAGTTCTGTATTGGATATTTCGAACCAAATTATAAATGTATAGCTTTTTGATAACAAGTGATAACAATAAGCTTCACAGAAGTGACTACATTTGTGTACATTGTGCACAGGCACAAGTCATGCTGCTATAAATACATATGTAGGTGATTCATTTGTCACTGAATATTTTGCATTGATCGATAAACTCAAAATGTAGACAAAGGTGAATGAAGAAAAAATAATTATGTCATAGGTACAGGTACAGGTAGCTTCCAAAATAAAAGGAAACCGCAACATAAAGTGTCTTAATAGGGCATTGGGCCACCAGGACCTGGCAGAACGGCTTCAATGTGTCTGGCCAGTGATTTTACAAGTGTCTGGTCTGTTGGAAATCCTTCCATCATTTGTTGGTGTTTTGTTGATTTTACAAGTGTCTGAATCTCTCTAAGCAGGGCTTGCAACACCATTTCGGTCTAGTTTTCCATGAGAAATCCTTATTTTTAATTTAAAAAATATCATTTTTGTTTTTGTTTGTTTTTGTTGCCAACAAAAAAAATGGGTGGTGGTTCATTTTCTATACTGACAAAACATGTGGCAAAATCAGGCCCATTGGTTCCGTCTGAGCCAAAGCAATCTCCCATAAGCATCCAATTTGGTTGAGATCGGGTGACTGAGACTTTACTTTATTTGGGCAGTTACCTGTATATTATTAATTAAATCACTGTATGATGTAAATGATTTTTAAAAATACTGCAGAGTCACTCTTACAACATCCACTCTAGGTGAAGTAACTCAATTTAGGGGGCCACATTAGTGATATTCTGTGTCAATTCAGAATTTATGGGTTCATTCACATTAAGGGTCACAATGTGAAATGTGTGTATGTGTTAATGAGGCAAAAAATGAAGCTCAATTCCCGGCAAAATCACTGCACTTTTATGTGATAATGACTACAGATGTTCACAAAAGAGGTGTGAAAGGTTTTATAATTACTCTAGTCATTTATTTCTGGATGACTGTGTCCTATTAAGGTTTGTAGGATAATTATATTGAAATGTTTTTTAATTTGTTCTGCAGGGGTTTGATATTTGGATTTGAATTACAATTTTTTAAGAATATGTAAGAATATAAGCAATATCAATACCATACCAGCTGCTTGTAGTGTTGATATGTCACTTCTTATAATTCTTTAGATAATATTTATCATCATCATTATCATTATAAAAAAAATAATAATTATTTGACATTAGAGTATTCTGTGTTGATCAGTGGCAAGAAATCCCAATTAAATAAATTTTTATTCCATGAAGTAAGAAAATAAAATGTGAAAAATGCCAAAGGGGGTAAATACTTTTTATATCCACTGCATATGTTTTGAATATAAGAACATGAGTTTGAATACAAATAAAATTAATTATTATTCATATTATTATTTTATACCTATATCTGATGAGGTGAGGTCCAGTGAAGTTCAGTGAAGCGAAGTGGAGTTGCCAGGTATCAGAGAAACAGTCTCCATCCTGTTATAGTGGAAATGAACTGTAACAAGTCACTTAACTATTCAGTACTTCAAAAGTCAATACAAGTATTTTGTACTGAAGTTAAGACAGGAAGTCAATGCTGCTAATGTAGTGTTGGGGTAATGCTTTACCATGCTCAGTGCCAGTACATTCGCAGCTAAATTGTAAACAAAACAGTCAAAAAATTTAAAAATGCTGAAACGTATCCAGAACTTTAGCTGAGACACCAAGAAGGGCGCCTAAAATATGCTGTGTTTCCACAGTGAACAAATACCATTCTATTTTTATATAACTCACAAGGGCTATGAAAGAGACCGTACAGCCGGAGATGATGCTCATTATAATGATAATGACCTCGGATGTTGCAATGGACCTGTGACCCAAAAACCTAAGCTGCACGACTGAGCCAGGCTCAGAACCGTGCAGGAGTAACAGCTGTGCTCACAGGACTCAGTCTGTTATTAATGGACTGGCACCGGCACGCCTTGCTGAATTGCTAAAAGTGTCACAAACTTTCAGTCATCCAACAAGATCTTAAAAACACAAGCGGGAAATCGCCAAACCATCGATTTGTCTGCCCATTACAGGCCCATTTCATGCTCTGCGCTCTCAACATGGTTGTTCTGGAAACCACTCACGGAGTGAGGTTTAACTTTTGCCTTCTATCCGGGTTGGGTTACTTTTTCACATTAAAGTAACCTTGTTAGTCAATGCATGGCTCATTAAAGCATATTTTGGGGGAATTGTGCCAAGGCAGTGGACTAAATCCAACACAATCAAACGTTTCCCTAACTTATATTTAGGGAGATGTATGCACTGCATTTTTCTTGCCGTCCTTATCAGTTCACTGCATTTTCCAGATAAGCAGGCTTGTTGGTTTGTCTGTGCCTCTCACAATCTTTCCTGGGACTCTAATCTCTTCCCAGCATGCACTGGACACAAAAAGTTGTGACAAGGCAGTGTGAATCAAGGTCAGAGATGATTGCCTTTGGCTGTTTGTATTGTAATGTGTTTGTTTGCATATGATAGTTGAACAAGCAGCACGATTGGTGCAGTCTGAGGAGGTGTGAAGTTCTCCTATTTTCCCATGGGTGGGGAGGGGTTGCAGTGGGGGGGCCTTTTCAGGGTGCTACGGGGCACTAAATGCAGGCATTCAATATTGAAAATATTGAAACAGGTAGATGATGTTAATGTATATAGAATTTTTATGCATTAATCAGTGTTTCCCAACAGCAGATTCTACAAGTAGAGGTGTTCTCCCATTCTAATGAGTTACTCCCAGTAATGAAGGAATAAAATCTTTGTGATTTGTTATAGTATTCTTTACTGTCATAATCATAATTCGGTGTTCTCTAAATCTAAAGCATGCTTGTTTGCAGATGGTACATCAATGCATGTGTGTAGGCAATTCTGTGAGACAGATTCAAGAGGTTCTTGAGCCTGATCTTGTCAGAATTGTAAATTCACTAACCAACAGTGACAGAATGAAGCAGCATTCCCTGCAACTGAAAATTGGTGAGGAGTCGATTGAAGAAGTTTCTGAGGCTAGTTTATTAGGTGTCTTGGTAGATAACAGTCTCTTGGCCGCCTCACATTACCCAGGTTTGTACAAACATCATCAGAACCTCTTACATGATAAGAAGGCATGCAAGGTTCCTTCTTGAGCACTAATACTCAGTCAAATAAACTACTGCTGTGTTGTTTGAGGAAATGCAAACCCTGGTGACCACAGAAGACTGCAGGTTTCCCGGAACAAGGCGGCTGGAATAGTTCTGCAATGTGGTTATGAGATGTCCTCCATTGATATGCATAATGCACTAGGCTGGCCATTGATTTCAGAAATGCTGGGAAACAACATATTCATATTTTTTCATAAAATCCATCATTTAAAAAGACCAGCTGCAATTCATAGTAATCTTCATCTAGTTAAAGAAAGACACTCTTTAAACACACTAAGACCCAAATCAGAGATGGGTAAAAGACCATTCACTTTCAGAGCAGTAAATCCATGGAATAACCTGTCAAATTCAGAAACATGCCAATAAGTTATTTTAAGAAACAATTGTAATATGTTAATGAACTGTGACTGTACAACAGTGCATATGAGAAAAATGTATGCCATTGTGAATATAATAGCAGCATTTAATTATTGTTTTATTATTTGTATGATCATAACTTTTACCTAATTACGTTCAACTACATTTAATTGTGGTTTGTTTCAACTTTGTTATAGTTGACTTTGTTTTATTTTTTAACTCAACTCTATACTGTATGTTGATTGCTGTCTGACTCTTGCAAGATTAGCCAATAGGCTAAAAGGCATTCCAAAATAAAAAAACAAACAAAAATAATTGTCTTGTGTGATGGGAATGCACAATGTTGGATTTCTTTTGTTTGTCTTAACAGATTTAAACATTTTCAGTCCCTGTTTGGGCTACCATATTTGATTACCCATAGAATGTGTGTGGTTATGAATGGTCATTTTTCTGCATAGATTTTTTTTGCTCGTTCAATGTCACCATTAAATCCTCTGATTGTTCAGTTGACTGGGGAGTTGCATATTGCATTCCTTTCAGTACTGCCACGGTGTATCTGAAAAGCATCTGTTAGAAGCATAATTATCTTTCTTTTCTTTCCGGTCATTTAAATGTCTGTTCAGATTTGCCATTCTTCTGCCTTGAACAGGGGCAAAGGTTTGACAAAAAGATGCGAGGTTATTCTCGGTCACACAGTTACGAAGGAGAGCAATGTTCTTGGTCGCTGCTCTTCTGAGACCAACCTCGGAAGTGACTCCTTATTTTCTCCCGTCTGGTCTCAGGGAAATTACAGAATTGTTGGTAACACTTTTCAACTCAGACACCGCTCACTAATTTCAGTGTGATTATTACTTTGCGCATTTATTTCTGTAAAAAATCCAGTGTGAGGTGGTGTCACCTTACCCAGTTGTCCTTGAACTCTAAATCAATGACCACAGTTTCCTAGCTTGAGGATCTTTGAGCACTGGCGTATCAGGAGTCGATAACAGCAGGATAGAGTGATATGTTCAGTGTGTCAATTTTGCTGAAAGGTGGTGTTATGTAACATGTTATGCAATGAAAGAAAAGATTCTTGCAGCCTATACCAATACAACTGTAGACAGTCTCTCTACCACTGGAGGCTATAGTCAGTGGACTGCTCTTGAAATTTCCCAAGTCAAATTTGTACTTGAGGCAAATGCGTTCTGGGCCACTAAAACAACACAAGTTAAAAGAATGAAAGTGTGTGTGGAAACCTAGTGGAGAGAGAGCGATCTGTTTCAACAGAGTTTCAGAGTTTAGACTTAGAGTTAGAGTTCTATATTTGGCGGAGAAGAGCAGAAGTTTCCAGAAGCGCTGAAATTATATACATGAACCGAAAGGAAATGTTTTATTATCATGACACAAACAGCTACCTTCTGTTTGTCATGTTTATCATGTCACAAACCGTTACCTTCTGATACTATAAGGCCAGGAGAAAATCTAGAGCACGTGACAATCTGGGCTGTCAAGCTGAATTTCAGCAGTTATCCTCCAGGTGTCGGTAGGCAATCTAAGTTCAATACATTTTTGCTGTTAAGGCTAAGCGTGAGGGAGGTGAAACATGGACACAGTAAAAACGTCAAGACACATTTCCATCCACAACGGAGTAAAACAATATCCTACTGGTTCATTGCATACCACAAAGGCTTGTTAATATATTATATTATTTTTTTACATTTTGCAACTTATCTTTATACCACACAACAAATATTACAATAGATCACACTTAAAGAGATAGGTGTAGTGATAGATACTGTTTTCCTTTCAATATGATGTACTACATCCAAAGAGTTTTTAGCTAATTTCAACTACAGAAACAGTGAATCCACAGGGTTAATTTAGAAGTGGAAGATATATATAATATCAGATGATACTTCATATTAGCTTTGAATTATGCTGATATTGGACTACTGTACTTTAAACAATTTAGGTCATGATACCAAAGCACTATTCTTGTGCTATGAGTTTCTATATGCACAAATGTAACACAAGTAAATCAACTTAATAAACGTACATTGCAAATCGATATATTAATATGCACTCTGAATGGTATGAAAATATGCAATCCTATTTGATGCCAGTGAAGGATAGCAAAAGTTAATACTTTACTGGTGAGTCTTTGAGTCTTTAAAGGTGACTGAGTCTCTGTCCTTTCAGTGTGACACAAAGTTTAGAATACGTTCTTCCATATTGTACCATACTGTGCCACACATAGAGTGGGTATAAAAAGTATTCAACCTCTTTGGCATTTTTCACATTTTATTTTCTTACTTCATGGAATCAAAATGGATTTAATTGGGATTTATTGTCACAGATCAACACAAAATATTCTATAATGTCAAATAAAAAACAACTCTAAAGCCTTTTGTGAATTAAAAAAACAGACAATAATTGATTGCATAAGTATTCACCCCTTTTTCTAAGACACACATAAATAAACTCCACCTGCGTACAATTAAGGCATTTCAACTGATTTCAAATTAAATACACCTGTCTGTGAGAGGTCCCGAGTTGATTGATTAGTGCATTTCCAAACAAGCTTCACCATAAAGACCAAAGAACTTTCAAAGCAAATCCGAGAAAAGGTTTTGCAAAAGCACCAATCAGGAAAGATATAATAAGATTTCAAAGACTTTGAATATCCCCGGAGCACCATTAAGTCCATCGTAAATAAATGGAGAGAATATAGCACAAATGTGAATTTGCCTATAAAAGGCCTTTCTCCAAAACTGAGCATCCGTGTGGCACTTGTTAGGGCGGCCACCAAGAGGCTTATGGCAACTCTGATGGAGTTACAGTCTTCCATGGCAGAGATTGTCCATGGGTAAACAATAGGCCGGGCGTTTCACAAATCTATGCTTTAGAGAGGATGGAAAAAAGAAAGCCATTGCTGAAGAAAACTCACATGAAATCTCACCTAGAATATGCCAGAAGGCATGTGGGAGACTCTCAAAACAAGTGGAGGAAGATTCTATGTTCTGATGAGACCAAGATTGAACTTTTTGGCACCAATGTTAGGCGCTATGTTTGGAGCAAGCCTAACACTGCTGATGATGTCATTATGAAGAACATTATCCCGAATGTGAAACATGGGGGCAGGAGCTGAATGCTCTGGGGATGCCTCTGTGCTTCTGCTACTGGAAAACTTGTCAAAATAGAGGACAAAATGGACGGAGCAAGATATAGACAAATCTTGGAGGATAACCTGCTGCAGTCTGCAAAAGACCTGGGACTTGGGAGAAGATTTATATTCCAGCAGGACAATAACCCAAAGCATACAGCACACATTGGCTTTTGCACAAAAAGATCTATGTCCTGGAGTGGCCCTGTCAATGCCCAAACCTCAATCCCATTGAGAGTCTGTGAAAAGATTAGAAAATTGCTGTTCACTACCGGTCCCCATCCAACCTGATTGAGCTCAAGCAATTTTGTAAAGAGTTATGGGCAAACATTGTAATGTCCAGATGTACAAAGCTGGTGGAGACTTACTCAAACAGACTCACAGCTGTAATTTCAGTTAAATGTGCTTCAACCAAGTATTAAGTCAAGGGGGGTGAATACTTACGTAATCAATTATTTTCTGTTTTTAATTTGTAATTAATTAAGAAAAAGCTTTAGCGTTGTTGTTTTTTATTTAACATTATAGAGTATTTTGTGTTAATCAGTGGCAAGAAATCCCAATTAAAACCATTTTGATGAAAAACACCAAAGGGGGTGAATACTTATTATACCCACTGTATTAATACCAATGGTTAGTCTGCAGTATGGGATACTGAACTGACTTACAGATCTTATTTCATAGGGTCACTCTGTGCTAAGCTCTTTGCACCCAGGACATATACCTGACATACCAAAATATATGAAATACCAAATATTCCCATATTTGTTTCATTTCCTTTGCAAAACAACCGGGGGACAACTTGCATAACTCACTTGCTCAAATATTTAATACAGATATATATTTTACTGAAGCAATACATATAATACATCTTTCCCTTCCTCATGGGCATACTCACAATCCTCCACCCAGGATGTGACTAAGCGACTTTTTGTTGCCAGTCTAATTTCTTCAACCAATTCCCTAAGGAATTGTTTTAACATTTTAGGCATTTATCAGACGCGCTTATATTTATCTTAAATGCTTTAGGCATTTATCAGAGCAATTTACAATAAGTACATGTAAAATGGCAAGAATAATCACAGCTACAGCAAGAAATCTGTACAGCAACCATACAATAGTTGCCATCACAGACCGATGCACACCGCACTTATAAAACAGCAAGAGAGACGACATTCTGAAGGGAAGTTAAACAGAGGTCCTGAATTACTGTGGTCATTAAAGATCCCATGGCACTTGTTATTATAAGAGTAGGGGGCTCTCTGGTGTGCTGGTTGAATTCCTATTCGGCCTGAAAGTGGCTTGTGTGCATCAGGTTGATTTTTTAGCAGCAGTTGAGGTGAATATATCCAGCCCCCCTTCCCTCATTGTGAGGTATTCTGAGATCCACAATATCCAAATATGTAAATACAATCGATCATAATCATTCTTTTTATAAAAGCGAATGATTCTGAACTCCACATACTCAATATGAATAATGTTTGCTTCCTTAATAAACCTAATGGCCTGTTGAGCTGGGGTTTTCCTGTGAGAAGCGGTTTGAAAATCTTTCCATGCCAAACTGCTCACAAGGGCCCTGGACCTCCAGTAATCAAGGTTAAAGACAACAAACTATCCATGGAGGGGAAATATTGTGGTTCAGACTGTTCCAGACGCTATTCTGGCAGACAGAGGTGAATGTATATTATGTATCCTGCTTGTCAAAGTTAGTTGGACTTGACTAAGCTTTCATAAACATTTTTTTGATAAAGTACTGCATGTTTTTGGTCTGTCAAACCAAAAAGTTTTGTTGGTCTGTTATTTTTATTTTTTTTCTGAAAGAAGACATTTCTGTGCTAGTTTCACTTCTATATATAATTTAAGTGACCATGGTAAAGTAAAGTACTGAGAATGCTTTCAAAGAACAGCCCTAGGTAACCTTTAATGTGTCAGTTTGGTGTTTTGGTCTGTCACTATGTCCCATGGCGGATGTGCCACTCAAAAGACTGTCATCCTTAACAGGGGCAATAGCCAGACACAGGCTGCGCACAAGCGACCACAAGAAAGAATGATGTTCATTGCTCCAGAGAAGAGGCAGTACTGTTGGTTACTTTTACTGTCAAAGTGAACTGCATTTTGTGATGACTGCAAATGTTTGTTTTGGTTTAAAATAGTTTTTTGGGCTTGCAAAAAAGAAATAGGACTTCGTGTGTATGTAATTCTACTCTTATGTTTCAATGGTCTTATAATCATGTGTGTAGTGCATTTTTATTGTCATAATATTTGAACATGTCTCCAAGTTGATATGCCAGTAGCTTTTAACTAGTATACAAGAACATTGTACAACATTTGGTGTGGTTATATTCCGTGTTGTTGAGATCAATTATATTTATCTGGAAATGCTGAGCTTTGTCTTGGCTAGAGGCTTTTTGTTCAATTAAAGAATTTCTGCTTTGGAGTTATTGTCGATATTAAATCATAAGCGGTGGAGGGAGTTATCATTGATTGAATTTTCTCAATTAACAAGCGCTCTTTTTTCAACCTGTTCCAGCAAGTTCTACTTTACTAAATGTATTGATTGATTTGTGCTGACTCAGGAATTCTTGTCGTTTGTTTTGGAGGTGACTTTACCCAGGTGTTGTATTCCTTTACATGTGCCACAAACATGAGTTATACTTAATGGAGCACTGCAATATGCCACTGTAAAAGTATTACTGTGGGATACAGTGTATTCCATCTTGCCTAATGTGCCATATCTTAGGTATATGACACCATGGTATTGCCTGTCTCTTCTGCTTATGTTCAGTACCTTTGCAATTGTATTGTACCCTCCTGTTAGGCGTTTTACATCTCTTTATTACATTTTACATAATTTACAGATAATAATATGGCAAACTGTCTTTAATAGGGATGTTTGATGATAAATATAGCCATTACCAGAGCCATACTCACAATACCCATAGTAATATTCACACAATGGGCCATGATGTTCATAAGTGATGTATGTTCAGTACATTTGCAAATGTATTGTACCCTCCTGTTATGCGTTGTACATCTCTTTATTACATTTGACATCATATACAGTTAATAATATGGCACACTGTCTTTAATAGGGGTGTTTGATGATAAACATAGCCATTACCAGAGCCATACTCACAATACCCATAATAATATTCCCATATATATATATATAATGGGCTGTGACATTCATAAGAATAAATATATCAATCAGATATGAGGTTTGGAAATTTTCTTCAAACACCACATGAAGTTAACTAAAGGCACATGTAATATCAATCACTGTTAAAAAATGACAATTTTTTTTCACCCTTTGAACTGTAAGCCTAACAGGAATTTTAAAACCTGGACTGATTTGAGATGAACAGCTGGTTTTGCTGGAGGCTCATTGTTATCTGATGATGGCAAACCAGCCGTCATGTAGTTATCGCCCACAATATGTGAATCATCCAGCCATTTATCCTTATTGGCAGTTTATTACAGCCAACCACAAGACTTGTTTTTGACATTGTCATCAGATAGCTATGCCTGGGTGTGTTGTGGCAGGTTGTGAGCGCACAGTAGAGCAGAAAACTCCCAATTTCTTGTCAGAGACCGGTTTCCCTGGGTTTATTGGTTGCACAGTGCAGTAGTGACTAGTCCAGTTTCCAATTAGATCATTTGTATTCCAGTTTACAAACACGGCATCTGGGTAAGTCCTCAGGGCAAGGTGTTGCACATAGTGTTGCTCCACAGAAAACTGCAAACCTTTATCATAGGTTGAAATGCATTTCCATGTTAAAACAAGACTTCTTGTTAAAGTAAATCTACTCTGTATTTCAATATTCTTATATTGAAGTGCATAACATGTTTTTTTTGCTCTCACAATATTTTACCATTTTCCCCAGCATGGTGTTGATGTTGGTGTTGATTCAGCATGGTGTTGACGTTAGACGGTATATAATTCATGGAATTCATCTCCCCGAGAGAACACTCCAAATACTTTAGTTGCAAATATATTCTCAGGTGTTAAGATCAATGATCAGTGTGTGTGAAGGGGCCCTTATCTAGACAGCGATATGTGAGCCTTCCTCCTATCGGAGTGGGAAATCAGAAGCAGGAATACTAGATAAACCTCACACAGCCACAGTTTATCGCCTTACATTTATTTAACGCGCTACGCCGTGGGACTGGGCTTTATTTATTTTTCAAAACCACAAACCAATAAAAACAAGATAATACACACCCAGGGTTGGTCTACAAGGAAATAAAACCCAGTTAAAAAAGCGTTTGGTTGAATTTATAAATCCAGCTACCTTGTCAGAGCCAGTGACATGGTGTGTGCCTGTCCAAATATACTTTCCCTGGATTCGTTTTCAAAAATGTATTGACCGGTTCCAGAAGTTCAAGCACATTTCAAGCTCCAATTAAAATTGACACGGTAAAGGACAATTTCTTTGCTGAGCTACTGGTCATTTTTCATCAAACCACCCCAGGTGGCTTTGTTGCATATCTCTCCCCTTAATCGGCACTCTGTGGTAAATGACTCCACTGTGACGCACAACCTTGTAGAGCAGGCTTTTAAATATGCTGTGGTGGGGAATGCATAATAATGTGAGACATGAGGTTCTGAGCTTTGTAGTGATGCCAAATGAATCAAAATGAAAGGCAAAGGGAGATGGGTATGAAAGCTAAATGGAGAGAGACTCGTGTTACTAGGAGAGGAGACATGTTCCGTGGAATTAGCAACAAATTATCCACAGACACGGTCTGTGCCTTTTTCATTAACAAAATAGTTTTTTACCCAGTTTAAGTCTTATGTTTTTGACTGTAATTAATAGAAAAGTATTGAACAGTGAGGCTTATGGTAGTAGTCCATAATATTATATGGTGTATATTATATTGTACATCAGATTATATGAAGAATAAAAAAATCTAATCATAAAGGACACCCACAGAAGGTTTTTCTAAATTCCTTTCATCCGTCCGACAATTAGGGAGATTTGAGTTCGGTAAATTTGGCGGATTTCCATGACAGAAAGTGGAAAGAGGCCATTGTGCACTGTCAATGTCATAGTGAAGAGTGCAGGGGAAGCAGCGAGCAGCACTGACACAGCAGAGGCCGAGGGAACGTGAATGCGCTGTAATTGCACAAGCGCGGCACAGAGGGCCGTCACTCCTCGTTAGGTGCCCGTGGCCAGTCAGCGCGCGAGCGCGTCAAACAGATTCTGCTGCTCCCCTCTCCCCCCGTTTCCTTCATTCCCCCCTTTCCCGAGGACACGTCTTGGAAATTGCACACTTCATTTCCTCCCCTGGCTGACGGGGGCTGAAAAAATCCCCACGGTTTATCCTGACGCGTTTAAAAATGCCGAGTGCCAGTGAAATACGGGCGGCCAGGGCTTAGTAATGTAATGAGAAACTTTGGTGCCAAATGTTGGAGGCGTTTATTGCGTTTGGGGAGAAAAGAGATGAAGGGGGATTTTTATTTTTTCACTGTGCACTATGTAAATCTGGCCCTGTCAATCTGGCAACCGTGGTGCAAGAGACCAGTAAATTGAAGTAATGCATTTATTTCCACACATTCAGCACCACAGGGGCAGGAGCTCTGCTGTGGGAAACCCAGCAGTTAGCGTGCTGTAAATAGTGGTCAGGTGTGGCCCATTCCACCCCCTTGGAGTGGAAACCCCCCCTGTCCACAGCCCTCCCTGCTCCCTTGCCAGTGGATCTCAGATGAGACAGATCACAGTATTATCGGTCAAACATACAGGTTGTTATCCTACCCTCCTCCTCCCCCCCTTGCACTTACTCAGCAGTGCCAGAAGTGCGGAGCCATGGTGCAGAGTTTGCAGGTTCAATTCCAAGGTGGGGTACATTTGAGGTAACCTGAATTGCTTCAGTAGCCTATACATCTAGCTGTAATAGAGAGATGCATGTCTGGCACTCACCCACCCTTATACCTGTGTCAATGCTGTACTTTAAAATTAGGGCTGACATTGTTTAGGATGATGGTATTTCAGCAGATACTAGCAATCGTCTCTGGTCGAACAGGCACACGCACAAGTGTTCTCTTCCGACTCAATGTCTGTGAGCATAACTTGTGGACCGCAGAGTGAAAAAAAAGGCGCGCGACAGCAGCGTGTGTTTCAGAGGAGAGTGCGTGCTTGTCTGCACTCCAAATTAGCGGAGGAGGTTGCAATGATGAGAGACGTACAAATACAATTTGACATTCCAAATTGTGAGAAAAAGAGAAGAAAATTATGTAATATCATACATTGTATTTATATAATATAGAAGCTGGATCCTGTCACCATAGATGCAGCTGTTGCCATAACATGCGTTACTTATTAATTCCCAATCTAACAAACTAGAGAATAATTTATTCTACATTTTGAAGATGTAAGATGAGTATAGAAGGAAGTTGGTAAGATTTGTTATTCCTTTTCCCATATCATTGTGTTATCCTACTGAGGCAGATGTACACACAAATGCATTCATACATGTATGCACCCACTCTCTCTCTCTCTCTCTCTCTCTCTCTCACTCTCTCTCTCTCCTCTCTCTCTCTCTCTCTCTCTCTCTCTCTCTCTCTCTCTCTCTCTTTTCTCTCTCTCTCTCTCTCACACACACACACACACACACACACACACACACACACACACACACATACACTTATACACAGAGATGAGATGCACATGGAAAAATACTGGTTCATTTGATAGCTCTCTTGCTGGTCAACTAAAATGTGGCCAACCAAAATATTTGAAGATATTTATAGCATATGAGTATAACCTTTCAAAATGAGCCAAGGAGATCCACTGGAGAAGATGAAATGATCATTTTCCTTTCTCCATTTTTAGCAGAACTTATTTCCGAACAAATTCAAAGGGTAGCTCACATTGGTCCAAAATCTTGTTTTGTATAAATATGGCAGGCTTTTCAAATCTCAGGAGAGATTCTCAGAACACTCAGTGCCTACATGAAAGCCCTGTAAAACACGCACACGCACACGCAAATCCAAGTCATTCTCAGTGCATACTGTTTTTTTTGTTATTTATACTGTTTATTCGTTTATTTATTATGTTTTCTTTAACATATCATATATCTTGTATAAATCTGCACTGAAGTAAACTTAAGTACCTTCCCCAGGATACGACAACAGGGCCTACACAAACTAATGGCGGTTTTCCACCACACAGTATGGTACGGTATGGCATGGTAAACAATCCGTGATCCCACGCTTTGTCGCTTTTTCCACTGCCAACCGAACCGTACCGAACCTAAGTACCTGTGCTGAATTTAGTTACTGCTCTGTTTAGATACTAGCGTGCCGAACAGGGAGCTAAGGGTGGAGCTAGCAATACTGCAGACCATTGATTGGTGAAGCACAATCGTCACAGAATTACCACGCTAAATCTCAGACCGGCTCAGACACAACCGCCATGTTTTTTTTTCAGCTTCACTTCAATTATTGGTATTATTCGAAGAATATCATGATAGTTTGGCATTAATGTCAGGTTTGTGTGAAAATAAACACGTTTTCTTTGAAAGGACAAAGTATAGTATTGTTATTTTCATTTTCATTAACGCAATTACAATATACATTTTCATAGTACAACATTTTCATTTGTCACATAAATAGATTTTTAGAAAGATATAGGAATCGATGCATTCGATGCTCGAGCTAAACCCAGGCCTTTGAAACAAAAGGATCTGAAAAGTGTTTGGACAATCTTGTGCCTCCATGAATCGACACTGGCACTCATGCTGGACATATTTTTGCAGCAACAAGCTACATAAAAGCACATATGTAAACACAAAGACAAATATAGCTAATGTTTTTAATTTTATACAATTAAAAAAATGTAGGTTACAGATGTAAGAAATATGAGATATGTGATCTTGGTAGATTGAAATTCATTGGAGGACCAACACAGAATAATAAATGTACGATACAATACAAAATACTTTATTTGTCCCCGTGGGGAAACTTGCTAATATATATACATAAATATAGCCAAATATGAAAGATTATATAGCCTAGTGTGAAGTCACTAGTACCTAGTAGCACATAGTACCTCCTGCACTCGTTGCCCCCGGTATGACTCCCAAACTTGTCAAAATTGTAGCTAATGATATGGGGAAAGCCGTGTTCTGCTTTTGTGAATTTGAGCTGGAGTGTATAGAATGTCAATGTTACTAAATTCACGACAGAGGTTGCATTATTTTTTGCCACTTCAGATAACTCCTCCTATCTTCACGGTTCTGTTATGCGATGGAAAAATGACACAGGATAGTTATGGATTCGGATGGTTGTTGTACCGTACTGTACCGTATTGTGCGGTAGAAAAGCGCCATAACAATGTTCTATGTATTTTCTGCTTCGGGCCTGTTATGGCTCAGCAGTCTAGTTGACATCAAAGCAAGGAGCAGAAAGCCAAAGCCAGCATTTTTCAGTTTGATTCTGGCGCCTTACAATTCTGTAACTAATAGTTACAGGACGCAATGTAAAGAGGTATGGTCACTGTGAAACAGAGTACAGTACAAAATTGAAGAGACAATAGTAATGGAGGAAGCACATCCAAGTGGTGCAAGTTGTCCTTGGAACTTATAAACTACCTGATATCTTTAATCATTTCTGAGGTGCCCAAACTGGCACTGAGTGTGGCGCTTTGGACCACTCGTACATTCTAACCACTCTGTAAGCTACAGTTACAGTACGCACTGTAAACTGGTATAGTGACTGTGAAATGGTTTAATGTGCAAAACTGAAAGGGCAATAGCAAAGCAGGAAGCACAATACAGGCCTACAAGTTGTACTTGGAACTCATAGATCAAATAATGTCTTCAAGCATTGTTGAGGCGTCCCACAATGCAATCGTGAATCCTAGCTTTCAAACAAGGATTTCAAACTAGTTCCAAAACTGGAGTTTGTAGTCCTTGCAGTCTACTTTCATTCTAATCCCAGTTTTCAAATGAGAACTTCAAACTAGTTTTCCAAACTAATCTCTGGAGTGGTGTTCTTGCAGTCTGAACTCACTCTTTGGTGCTTATTTTTGCTTTGTTCTTGGTTGCATGTGTTGAGAGAGACAAGCTTGGTTTGGTATAATTTCCTTTCATTTCATCTCTTTTGCGATTATTATATGTAATTTTTATGTCTAGGATTTAGTACTTGTTAAGTTTAGCCTACATCTGTAGATTGGGCGTTGAATATTTTGTCTAAGTGTTGTAATTTACAACAAACAAAATACATTCTCACTCGCCCGACCCAAGCCTGAAATGCTGCCCAGACTTATCACAAATGTATTTATCTTCTTTGAAGGCAGGTGTTGGTGGGCAGGTGTGTATAAGTCCATTGCTCACAAAATGAGCTATCACCCAACCCTTACAAAATGTACCTTCATGTTAATAAATTTGTAAATATGTAACATAAAATATAAAATTCAGGCTGTGAATTTTTTTCAGCATGAACCAATTTGGTGACACTTTTATAAAAGCAATTTAG
Organism: Aldrovandia affinis; assembly: GCA_029706075.1. Taxonomy (NCBI): domain Eukaryota; kingdom Metazoa; phylum Chordata; class Actinopteri; order Notacanthiformes; family Halosauridae; genus Aldrovandia; species Aldrovandia affinis. Next base: position 858,222 of record JAINUG010000118.1, read on the forward strand.
GCATGCATTGTCCAATGATATATATATACTGTGGCAGATGGCCCAGAGAGGTGAGGGGAGAAGTAATTTAAGGGAAGTACCTGACAGCACGCTGGCTCCACCCCCAAGCCTTATATGGACTTCCTGAGACAACAAGACACACCTGTGAATCCTTAGCCACTGAGGGTTAAAAGAGGAGTCGGGGACTCTGCCTGTTTGCAAAGTACTATTAGGGAAACGCGTGTGGAGTTTTTCACTTTCCCTCCCCACTCCATTTATTGTGAGTATCCCTGATGAGTCCGTTTTTTTCCATTTGAACTTGTATGTGTTTTCTTATTTAACTTGGTCATGTGGAAACCCCACACCCTTGTTGCTGCTACAATATATACAGTTTAAAATACATTATAATGACACTGATTGATTGGTAATAACTTTCCAGTGCAATATGTTTATTTTTTCATTTGAAGGTCTATAAATGTGTAAAATATGTATCTTGCAACCAAATCCTCTCATGTCCTGCCGTTGTGCGAGTGTTGAAAAACTGGTGCAGACATTGTACCTGGACACAGTCTTAACAGCCACCACAGCTGTTAGCAGTGGGATTAACACATTCCCTTCATTCATGTATCTGACAGCAGCTTTGTTGAAGAGACCTGTGGACAGCAGCACGATGTGATCGTCTGCCATTGTGCGTACTGGGGGTGTTACATCTGCAAGACAAATACAGTCAGAGATTCAACTGCTTGGTTCTCCCTGAGCGAGATCCTTCAGCACCCCTGATACACTCAAATCCATCAGCCTCCATCACATGTAGCCCGCAGGGATTGTATCAACCTTCATGTGCAACAGCTGATTACACAGATAAGGCCTCAACCGTGGAGCGTTTCAGAGGCAGGAAAAACCGCACACCCAAACAGACACTCTCTTGGGTACAGAGTCTCCATATAGCCAACTGATTGGACAGATAACATAACGCCTCAGCTATAAGATTAGAAACAGTCTGCCACTGTGCCCCCCTCCACTCTGATCTCCCAGAGGAATGAGCTGGCTGATTGCAGAGATAAGGCTTCAGCTATAAGATGAAAAACATCTGCGACCACCCGCCCTCCACACACACACACAGGCAAACGGCAGACAGAAATACTCACACAGATGTACAGACTTGCTATGTATACACACGTGCACATGCAGGCAAATGCACAAGCACAGATATGTTCACTTATACAAAGACGGCATGTGCGAACACAGACAAATACACACTCTAGCCAGGCAAAGAGGTACATTTTCTACTTGATTCAATGAAGAAAATGCAATTCAGTACTCTACTACTAAGTCACCGCTCCTGCATGGTGGGCTGGATTATGGAAGAAAGGGCCTCGCTGTGGTCTACTCTGGCCTACTGTTATTCTATCCAAAGGCCCTGACTTCTGAGAGCATCGGGAGGACCGTGGTGAGGGGAAAACTGTGTGTGTGTATTTGTGTGTGTGTGTGTGTGTGTGTGGGAGAGGTTGGATGAAGCTCAAGCATCAAGCTTGGCCTCCGTGGGGCACATCACAGGACTGGATGGGTTCACATAGGGGTCTGTAGTCCCACCACACTTTTGAGCCCATCTGTCCCCCCTCGGCAGTCCCTGGTGCACGGGTGCCCCCAACAACCTTGGAGAAAGTGAGGCATCAGGGTTACAAGCAGCCTCTGAGCCACGGTTCCCTGAAATCATAGGGCTGAAAATCAATACACATATATTTAAACACCTGGAAATAAAAACTACTATACCCAGACTTTTCACTGGGGTGACAGGCCCTAACAGACTACCAACTGAACTAACAGTCTACCCACTGAGGGTATGAAAAACATGGGGCTGTGTTGGCGGAGGGGGTGTTGGTTGTAATGGTTGTTATGCTGTTGTGCCAGCAGTCACTACAACGCAAAGATATAGCTTCAACCGGAATCAGGTTTTCTCAGTTGCAAATGAATAAAACAAGCAGTAATACAACTAGTTCTGTTACAAAGTGTCTGTATGTGTTTGTGTGTTTTTAATTGTTTCTAGTGGGATATTGGACCATTATTCAAGAAAGAAAGCCTCCAGTTCTTTGATAGATGAAGGCAGTGGAAATGTACTTCACACTCTACATTCCCTTAAACTTCCCTTAAAGGTAAAAAAAATGTTTATTTAGATCTGGTGATTGAGAAGGCCATGGAAGGTGTTTGATTTCATTCTGGTGTTCATGAAACCACTCTTGAATCAATTTAACAGTGTGTATGGGGGCTTGGAATATGGAAACATCTTGAGGAAACATGTTTGCACCATAGGATGCACCTAGTCATCTAAAATGGCTTTGTATTCTTTGGCTGTAATTCTACTATGCAGGACCCAATTACTTCCACAAGATGGCTGCCCATACCATAAGAGATCCACTACCAAGGTGGGAACAGGCCATATGGGTTGAAGGCCTTTGGCTTTCTCTGAACAGAAACCTGTCCAGATGTAGGAAAAAGACCAAATGATGACAGACCATATTACTGTCTTCCACTGCTCAGAAGTCCAGGTTTTGTGCTCATTGGCCTTGGTTACAAGTCCTTCTGAATGGCATCCCTTCCATAAATATAATCTTTGTGAAACTCTGTTCAGACTGGGACACAAAGGTGTAGATTCAGCTCTGTGGCTAATTTTCGAGGCCGTTGTTTCGTGGTTTTTAATAACTATCCTGTTAAATGTCCATCTATTCCTGTTGGTGAGCTTCGACTTGTGACCACTGTTATTTACAAAGTTTTTGTGACTGACGCACCTGAAATTAGGGCACCAACTATTTGACTATTTCTGTTTCAAAATCTGTTAGATCTTTCATGTTGTTTTAGAAACTTTAAAACGTCTTTAACCCCCTGAGGTCGACTGGATCGCCGATGATCCGAGCAGCAATAAAAGTATATTACTATTTCTAACGTTGCAAGATTTTATCATACACATGCGGCAAAAACATTGACAGAAACCTTAGAATCGCGACTTTCCGATTTGAGCACTGGCAAATAATATGAGATTTTTTCAATTAGGTTAATTAGACCAAAAGTAAACCTTGCCTTTCACTCTCTGTTTTACCTGGAAGTACCGTCCCCCTTCTATTGACATGGTAACTAGGTGCTAGTCTCGGGGAGGGGCATGGGGTCATGTGTGAAATCGCAGCGGTAAACAACACATAGCTACAATGTGCCGACATTATGTAGCATCTTGTCTGTGTTTACGGTTGCGATCTGCCAGCAACAAACTGTGTATACTGATATTTATTTTATTTCCCGTTTTCAAATACTCATGAAAATATATGAATTCCGTCTTGTGACGCTATACGGAAACAATCAGAGTCATTGCGAAATGCTGCGAATAATTAACGGGAGGATATTTAACCAGCTGGCATTCTCTGTTTCGGCACTTGGACATTATCTAGCTTAGCTTGATAGTACCTCTTGTGATTAATGTTTCTTGCCTCTCGAGAACTTGTTTGTTCGTGTGCTTATTGTTGTTTAGATTCCCAGTGTTTAGTTTATTCCGAGTTTTTGGATACGTTTTGGATTTACCGTCTTAGGCTACTTGTTTGTTCCTGATCGTTGGTTATTTTGGTTTGTTTTGTTTATGTTTGTGTCTCCGCAGACATGGATTTTGCTTTCGTTTTCATACAGACATTTAAAGATAAATAAATATCTTAAACCCAGAAAACTGGCTACTTTTGGTCATGTGCCTGTGCCTACTGCCAAACAGACTCTGGATGTTGGCAAACTGGCTTCTGTTGGTCGCAAGAAATGCGTACTCTGCAAGATGTCGGGGAAACAACAGTGTACACCATGGGAGTGCAAGGTTTGTGATGTTCCCTTGTGTCTACATTTGACCAGAAACTGTTTTGAGAAGTGGCACCAAAGACTGTGAAAGAACAGGTTGTCTCACCATGTTTTAATTTGGATTTTTTTGTTTATATAGCCTAGTTTGTATGATGTTTTCAATAAATCTTCCAAAATGAAAAAAACGTATTTTCTGCATTTTCTTCTGCATTTTCTTCTGCATTTTCTTCTGCATGGCTCTGCATGACTATTGCTTACTCTGGTGGCTTTTGTCTTTGTCTGATGGCCTTTGAGAGAGAGATGGCCCATCTGACAGATCTCACAGGTATGGACAACCCTCAGGTGTGGATCATGAATATTCAGGATATTTGCATATAGCCCTCCCACAGCCTGAAATAAATTTGACCAGTTCTGATAAAAACAGGTTTTTAGCTATTTAGATCTCAGATGTGCTAAACTATTTTGACATCCTTACATAACCAAGACCTTGATGAACAAACGCATATTGGCAAAACAATTTGTCACTATAGTTTAGTGTGTGCTTTCACAACTTTTGTGACGGCAGAAAAATGCTCTTTATAACTTGTGTGTTTGTAGATCTATTTACAAGCTGCATATGATACTGACCAAACTATTGATGACATATAAATGTAGCTGTGATTGTCCTTCAAATAAAAATGTCAAACACTTTGGAGTAAGTGTGTGTTAAGTTTATGAAATTGAGATAAATATCAGACCACGCCAAAATCACAAAGCTTCTCTGAGCTAAGCACGGACCTCAGGGAGTTAATAGCAGAAACATACTTGTAATTACTATTATTAATTTGAAACCTTTTAAATTGTGATTTAGTTACTTCAAAATTAGTCCTTTTTTATTTGCCATTTCCATTATTTTGTTTATCCCCTGTATGTATTATGATGCATAATTATTCATCCACCTCCATGTTTTTAGTGTCACGTATACACTTAATGCGCATGACCACATAATTAATAATCACTTGAGAGTCTTCACAAGACACTTTACAAGTACGTTCTGGAATAAAATTGAAACACAACTACTTGAAAGTGTTACGTACAAAATAGAACATTATGATAGTTTTTATTTATGCATGAACCATTATGTCACACTTTATTATATTTCTTACTTATATATCAAATGAGTCGTTTTTTTATGTGTGAATATGTTATTTGGCGGACATCTGGGCTGACTTACATAATTATAATATAGTGAAACTGTATACTACTACTAATATTACTGAATCATTATTATTTGTACAGTAGATACTATTATCCAGTATGAACTACAGTACATATATTCTGGCACATTATCCATTTACACAGCTGCAGCCTGCAATCTTGTGGTTAGAGATCCCAACCATTGCTCTAGCCTGCTGTATCAATAATAATATATTGTAGCGAGCGTGCGCGAGGTGATGTATCAAGAAAGAGACGGAGTCCAGTAGTAATGCAAAAATGACCACACCAGTAGCCACTTATTAAAAGAAGCGATAATTACCCATGCTCCATACACCGCACAGCTATGGATAATATTGGTGGCAAACATCCGTGTGCCATACACCACACAACTACGGATGATGTCCAAAAACCCTTGCTGATACAAACGCGTCCTTAGAAGGACACATTTGATCATTTAAACGCCTTCCGTAGATGTCATAACAATCAGGACGTAACAATCCACTTCACACTTGGTCAAATGAACACAGCTGCCCTGGAACACGAGGGACTGCACTATTTACACTGGGCATACTGGTCGCGGTGGTTCCAGGCACCAACTCACTGTGACCAGCTAGCTAACACAACAACAGGGTCATTTAACACACACATAAAGGACTAACATAACAGTTTTATAATTAACCCGGGGGAGACGCACAAAGGAACAATCTCGTTCCCCCACAATGTCCCGCGCACACATTTTAGGGGAGCGACTACAATATCAATACAGTGGACCCCTTACAGAATAGCATTATGAGAGAGATTCTGTCATTTGCATGCATGGCAATTTCCAGCAACTGGCTTCGATTTACTTGAATCAGAATCAGAATCAGTAAATGAATCGGAGCATAAAAAGGGTTGTCTGGATTGTTTAGTGTTTGTGTTAACCTTAATTATTATTAACTAAGAATCTTATTCGTAAATGTTGAATAAAATATACAATCTAATAAAATATGAATACTAACTTAAATGTTTCTTTCTGGGAGAAAAAGGGTTTAACATTCAGAGTGCCAGGTCACATGTGGGTACTAACCGTGTGCCCCACTGATTTCAGATTAGAATTAAGCTCATCGTTGGAGCACTGTAATTGTGCTTCTGCTTGCGTAAGCTTTTGTGGTTATATTTACCCAATCAGCAGCACAAAGATTGCCAACAAACCACATAATGGGTACTGATCACCTCCTTTATGGTTTCCAGAACAGATTTTCCTCTCTTGATATATATATATATATATATATTTAATTTTTTTTCCACTGCAATTCTGAGCAATCAAGAAATACATTATTACAAGAACAGATGGTGCTGGTTACCATACTGAAACTGAGTAGTGGATGTGCTGCTGTGTGTTGATCCCAGTGATTTTTATGTTAGATTTTTTTTATTGCATTGTAAGCTGCCCAGAAGGCAGAACACCAGCGCAGAGACTGAAGCATTGCTCGCAGTATGGGTCTAGCTCCCAACCTTTGGCCTGTGCAAAACTACAGGCAGGAAGTGACAGCCGGGATGTGGCTGTTGAAACCATGACAAACGAGCTTGGGGCAGTCCATGGAGGCTCTTTTTGCGGCTGACAGAATGGCGATATTAAATACAGTGCAGACCTCTCCACGGGAGTATTGCGTGTCCAGTCAACTATTTAAGGACCTGCAGTGCTTTTGGGTGGCTTCAGCAAAATCCATTTTGGGCCTCAATTTTGCGAAAGAGAGAGAGGATAGAGAGAGTGTGTGAGAGAGAGAGAGAGAGAGAGAGAGAGAAGGGAAAGAGAGAGAGAGAGTGTGTGTGAGAAACGGTGTGTGTGTGAGACAGAGAGAGAGAAGGGAGTGTGTGTGTGTGTGTGTGTGAGAGAGAAACAGAGGGGATAGAGACAGAGAGTGTGTGTGTGATTAAGAGAGAGAGAGAAAGAGAGACAGACTTGGATTTAATATCTTAGTCTCGAGAGGCATATTGTCACTCTTGATTTTATTGTAGACCACAAATCTGTGTCTGGAACAACCATGGAAAAAATAGAAGAGAAATCTTCTTAGCGTGCTTCAGAGAACAGAGAGTGGCTTCAGCCATCTGCCACCCTAGTTTAATTGAATTTATTTTCTTGTGTGCATATTCCATTATCCTTGGTGTGTGTGGCTGCTGTGTTGCAGCAGTGCTGATGCTAATGACACGGATGCACTGATACGCGCTCCATTAGGACAAAAAGTTCTGATGGCCAAACGGGAACTAATTGATATCTACGGGAATTATTTAACAGGGTGCAATCCTTAATGCTTCCGTTGGATACATTCTGCTGCCAGTGCAGTCCAAAAACATTCCCCTCAATAACTTAAGACCTATACTAAAATGGAGTCTATTTTTTTTTATTCTAAGAATGTAAAGACAAAATGTTCAGGGTAACAGGTTTCTGAACTCAAGACAAAATTTATCATTTCCCTTCAGGCAGTGCAACCTTCCTCCGGGAGGGATTTATTGCAGTTCTTTGTTGAGATTGAACGCAGAAGGCGGTGAACTTTGACCCCGCTGATATTGTGCTGGTGGCCATGCTGTTGCACTGCAGTTATCTGCACAGTTAAGTGCTCCATTGCCATTATTCCCTGGGTTGCAGTTTGGTCTTTGGCGGCAGTGGAGAATGATTGCTGTTTTTGGTCCCGTGTGGTGGAGGATATTATGTCCCCAGCATATGGATGGCATAGAAATCGCATGTCAGGTGGTAGCATCTGACCTTTCTGCTTTTCTGTTCTGGTTTTCAATTTAAAAAAGAGCAGCACAACGGTTCAGGCTATGGATTTCAACTGCACGGTTGTAGGCTCGCGTGAGAAAATCCCAGAGGAGGCACTGCTGTTCTACCCTACAGCAAGATTCTCAGCCTGAAATTGTTCCAGTCCATTTCTCGCGGTATAAATTGATAACGTGTAAGCTTTGTAAGTTGCCGTCAATAAGGGGCGTCACATACTACAAATAAATAATTGAGGAAATCATGATCATATTCTAGTATGTGCAGAATCTTGTAAATGAATACCTTGCTCTTTATGCAGAATGCTGCATTAGTAATGAGACACTCGATCCATGTTAACTTCCACTGTCGACCTCTTGTCATATAACTTGCGGTTGTGCCGTGGTGAGGTACAGTGTCAGCCATGGTCTTTATCCAGGGGGTGACCATTCTGGCAAGAGCAATCTGCTGACATGGTCAATTCCCTCCATGGAATCCTCTACTCATTAAAAGATACGGTGTCAGCAAAGCTCTGTTATTGATCCCGCTTTTGGACTGAAATGTTAATTATACATTACACGGTTCAAAGCAACAAAGCGGCACGCTCCGGCTTGCTTAAGGCGGTGGGGAAAATTGATTCAACTGAACTCAAACGCCATGATACATCAGGGTCTGGGGAATGGATTTAATTAGAAAAATGTATTCAAAGCAAAGCAATCTCTGTTGGAAAGGCACAAGGGCAGAGATCAAGTTGGTCAACCTCTTTATTGTAACGGTAACCCTATTTTAAACTATTCCAGCGTTTAGTTTTTCCGTTAATGCTGAGCGTCGCAAGACACACGAAATTGAAATCAGAGATGAGGCTAAATTGCTATTGTGCCAGGTGCGCCGATGCTTATTGAATGGAGATGATGGCTAATCTCATTATACTGATTAACATTTGAGTAGCAATAGGGTTGTCTACTGTGAAAGTGACAGGCTGGTAGCTTGTGTGGCGATAGTGTGCTCAGTCCCACCTCCTGCAAATGGGACAAATGTATAATAATGTGTATCTGATGTGCCACTACACTGTGTTTGTACTGGCGCAAAATGGCTGCCGTCGTGTTCACCCAGGTGGGTGCTGCACATTGGTGGTGGTTGAGGTTGAGTTTCCCCTGTCATTGTCGTTTTAAAGTGCTTTGGGTACCTTGAAAGTCATCATACCACACTTTTTTTGTCTTACAGCCTGAAATGAAAGTACATAAAATCCATCTTTATTTACACATTTTGCCTTACAACATTCAAGTGGAAAAAAAGGGAACAATTTCTGATAATTAATAAAAAATGAAGGTTGGAAAAGTGATCAGTCCCCTTAGAATAACCATTATAAACTTGCTCAGGTATAACCAATCACCTTCCAGATCACACACCAAGCTAATTGGCCTCCACCTGACATCAATTGTAGTGGTTTTGATTATTTCACAATAAAATCAGCTGTTCCTTGAGGATTCCACTCCTAGTAGTGCATGGTAACGCAAATAATTCACCATGGCTGGAAAGGCGCTTTCAAAAGGACTCTGGGATAAAGTTGTGGATAGGCACAAGTTAGGAGAAGGATATAAAAATATTTCAAAGGCTTTAACTATCCCTCTGAGTACCGTTCAGAGTATTATTAAGAAGTGGAAGGCATATGGCACCACCCACACCTTGCCAAGATCGGGCCGTCCCTCCAAACTGGATGACCGAGCCAGGAAAAGATTGATCAGGGAAGCTACCAAGAGGCCAATGGCAACCTTGAAGGAGTTACAAGTCTTAATGGCAGAGATTGGGCGATCTGTGCATGTGACAACAACTCACAAGCTTTACACAAAGCTGACCTGTATGGCAGGGTGGCAAGAAAGAAGCCTCTTCTGAAAAAGTGTCACACTGAGTCTCGTTTACATTATGCGAAGAAACACATAGAAGATTCTGATGCCATGTGGCAAAAGGTTATATGGTCAGATGAGACCAAGATTGAACTTTTTGGACTGAACTCCAAGCGCTATGTTTGGTGGAAACCAAACACAGCACACCACCCAAAACACACCATACCTACAGTGAAGCATGCTGGTGGCAGCATTATGTTGTGGGGGTGTTTCCCTTCAGCGGGGACTGGGCAATTGGTCAGGATTGAAGGGAAAATGGATGCTGCCAAGTACACCCAAATTCTTGAGGAAAACCTGCAGCCTTCTGCTAGACAGCTGAAGATGGGCAGGTGGTTCACCTTCCAGCACGACAACGACCAAAAACACACCGCCAAAAAAACTATGCAGTGGCTAAAAGACAGGAAGGTGAATGTCCTTGAGTGGCCTAGTCAGAGCCCTGACCTAAATCCGATAGAACATCTGTGGATGGACTTGAAGAGTGCAGTCCATCGCCGCTCACCACAGAATTTGACTGAACTGGAACAGTTCTGCAAGGAAGAATGGGCAAATATTGCCCAATCTAGGTGCGCAAAGCTGGTAGAGACATATCCAAACAGACTGATGGCTGTAATTAAAACAAAAGGTGCCTCTACAAAGTATTGAATCAGGGGACTGATCACTTTTCCAACCCTGTTGAATGTTGTAAGGCAAAATGTGTAAATAAAGCTGGAAAAAGATGGATTTTATGTACTTTCATTTCAGGCTGTAAGACAAAAAAAGTGACTATTTCAAAAGGGTATGATGACTTTCTATAGGCACTGTAAATCCAATTTGCAATTCAATTCAATTCAATAAGGGCATATTGGTTCTTTCTGCATTTCTCCAGTCACCAGCTCTTGACATAAATCACCTCATCACCTGTGCCCACCCTTGCTGATTAATGAGCCAATATAGTACTTATGCAGCAATCAAAATAATGATAATAAGTCTTCTCCGTTTATAAAATTGAGGGCAATTTAATCTACAACCAAGATCTACACTCTACTTGTGCCCTTTATTCTGTTCATGACGCTTGCACGAAGTAACAATCCACTTATTTCTATGCTCAGAACTTGCGCTCTTAAAAGGTGCAGATGTTTTAGGATTCCGAAAATTGACAGTACTCTCGAGACCGTTGCGCATTCATAGAGACAAAAGTAGGGAGTGAATAATTCATCGTGCTCTGCGAGCAGCAGGAGTTGCATATTACCCTGTGTAGAGTATCATTGCTCCCTTGACTCCCACTGAAGTGGATTCTAAAGGACATTTGTCATTATTAATTGCTCTCATTCCTAAATGTAATAGTAGTGAATGTGGCTTTCGTGTCGTAAATATCCAGCACGGATTAATTCATTGTAGATGTGTTAATGAGGCACAAATGACTCATATCACCGTGCTGGAGGAAGACATGAAGTAATAAAGAAACTCTGAGATAAAAACTAGCATTCTCATTTCTGGTGTTCCACATAAGAGCAAAATAAAATGATGATGATGAGAACAGGCCCTCCTTGGCTCGTAATTTTGCTTATATCTGAAACAGTGATAATAAACTTTAATTTCATTGTGCTTTGCTTGCATTAAAAACAATAAACCTTTAACAGCAAGCAATAAAAAGAGCAAGAAACATCATTTTAAAAGCAATAAAAAGTATGATGATGATAATGCATCTAGTGTGAAATTATCCAATTATCCATGTGTCCAATTTTGTCTGGATCGATCGAAACGTCTCAGACTTCACTGCGCATCTTGGCAAGCTATTAATTTCAATACTCTCTAGGAAACTTTTTCTCAGCTAATTTCTCTTCCATTTTGCTCCTTGATTACCCACATTTGGAATGTGGCAGTGGTATTGTGAGCTGGTCCTTTCACACCAATTTCCTCCATCAGTTTTGGAGGATTCAGACTGTCTTGCACATACTCCAAAATGTGTGTGGCCAGCTGCCGGGCTGCCGTTTCTTTTCACCGGCTGGGCTACACAGCCATTATGGCAGAGGACTGCGCAACTGGTGCAGGTTGACCACAAACATCTGTTTTACCAGAGGAGTCTATCTTGCTCGATGAGGCAGGGAATACTCTGCCACTTGAAGCTCTCCCCCTCTGGGTGACTCTACTGGTGGCGGTGGTTGAGGTGTCTCCACCCCTTCACTGTAAATGGCTTGGAGATCATGAGTTGTAAAGCGCTATATAAATACAAGCCATCATTATTATTATTATTATTACTACTGCCAATTATATGTTGCTCCGCAGCGATTCTAGGATTTGACCTTTAGGGGGGCTCAGCCCCCAATGAGAATGTGAGATGTACACATGAAAAGCATTACCCAAAACAAAAACACCACAATGGTGGTCGCTCTCAAAATTGAAATACCACTCTCTATCTGTGCTATTTTTAAAATAGATATTAAGTAAAAATGTTTTTTAGAAAACAATGACTAAACATTTTCAGGGGGGGCTAAAGCCCCCTTAAATAGGGTCTAAAATCGCCACTGCTCCGCAGTACTCCCAGCCACAGTCAGCACTGGCACTGATTGCAGACCTTAGGGCAGGGCTATTCCATTCCAGGCCTCGAGGGAAACAGTTTCTGCAGGTATTTGCTCCAACCATGCACTACACCACCTGATTTCAATAATTAACTTGACCTCCTTGGTACAGAAGATGAGCTAATTAGTGAAATTAGGTGGCGTAGTGCGTGGTTGTAGCTAATACCTGCAGATGCTGTGGCCCTCGAGGCCTGGAATTGAATAGCCCTGTCTTAGGGCATGCCACTGCACTGAGATCTAGTGCTTTAGCTGGATATACCAGTGGGGGAAAGGAATACCTTCTTGTGTCAGTGTTAAGCTTACTTTAAACATAATATAATATATAATATACGCCATTTAGCAGACGCTTTTATCCAAAGCGACTTACAGTAGTGAATGCATACATTTTCAGTATATGTGGCCCCAGTGGGAAGTGAACCCACAACCTAAGCGTTGCCAAAGCTGTGCTCTACCAACTGAGCCACAGAGAACCACTGTGTAACCTCCACCTGTGCGTACTGGATGGTCTATCTTCAGCGAGTAGCATAGAGTAGTGAACATCACCCGGTCAGTGCACAGACAGGTCATGTTACCCCAACAGAGACTTTGATTTAATGGCGGTATTCTTTTCATTAGCTGCTGGGGGGTGCAGGGTTCAGATTTAAAGATCAATGGAAGAGAAGAGACGATACAGATACTGTGCCCTCCTCTGCAAACACTATTAACAAGCTGTTACACTACTGCATTTTGTACTACAGGCTGCTATCGTCTAAACCAGGGGTGTCCAAACTTTTTCCACTGGGGCCAAATACAGAAAAATATACGAAAGGCTGGGCCACTATTGGGGGGTGCTGCGAAAATAATTCTTGCGCCCTCGGATTTTCTGTCGACGACGCCAAGAAAGCTGAGACCAGTGAAAAAACCTGAGAGCAGTTCGTTTATTTCGCGGAGTTTTCAATGAATACGGGTGGCTCCACTAGTGGTGAAACTAATAATTACAACTCAGTCAAGTGCAAGTTTCATGCGCGGGCCATATTCCTTATATTGGAATGCGGCCGCGGGCCAATTAAAAATGGACCGCGGGCCGTAGTTTGGACACCCCTGGTCTAAACGAATGCCCGTGACTTTTGAAATAGTACTTAAGCCTGACAAGTTGGACGAGCTCAGTCACACTGAACAGGAAATAGTCAAAGGTTGTTTTGGTTAGAAGGGTTGGGCATGCGTTTATTTCACGTGATTCAATATGTTATGCAAGTTGCATTTTTTGGGTTATTTGCTGTTACACTGCCCAGCTGAGCCCAGAGAATGAGGAGGAGGTTTTTTAATTTGATCAGATTCATGTTCCGTACCAAGACCAGCCTGCATGCCTCTTTTTATTATTTCTCAAACGCTTGAAAGAGGCTCTAATCAAAAATGACATGCAGTGCTGCTGTAAACCATTCTCACATGTTGGGCCTTTGTTGGAGCGATCAATGAGCCCCGCTTTATGGACAAATTGAGACTTGCCTCCTGGGGCTCAAGCCCACAACCTTCAGTTCCAGAGTCCATTGCCCAAACCACTGAATCGCACTGCTATTGGACGACTAATACTACCTCTGCTTCCTTCAGTCAGTGCTTAAACCATGCTGCGAATCCTCAGTAAATCCATGAGGAGCTGGGCTCTACATCATTCACACTGTCTTAACGCTGTCAGCCCTTCACACAGCCAATGGTGCGTTTCCTGCAATGGAAGTGTGTTATTAAAGATAATCGCTTTAATCTCAGAAGTTTGGGATATGGCGATGGTCCAAATGGTTGCTGCACTGCCAAAAGACAGAAAATGGGGCGGCATCCAGCTTTCCAAAATGAGTTTCAGAGGATCTCATTTATCCATAGAAGTGTTGAGAGTAACTGGGGAAATCTTTGCCAATGCATATCATTATATACAATTGTGGCTGTTCTTACTGTTTGTTTTAATCTCATGGTATAGCGCAGGGCTATTCAATTCCAGGCCTCGAGGGCCACAGTGTCTGCAGGTATTTTCTCCATCCATATGTACCCAGTTGGTTCTACCCACAGCGAGTTTCGAACTGAGGGATCTCGACGCGACAAGAGAGCGATTTAGCTCGCCGAGCTAAAGACTCAAGTCCCTAACTCCGGGAACTAATTACACTCTTATCCACGTCAATTTCTGTGACGGATGCTCAGAGCACACCCGCTACACACACTATACCACCAAATTTCAGTAGTTCGTTTACCTCCTTGGTCCAGGAGGTGAGCTAATTTGTGAAATCAGGTGGTGTAGTGCGTGGATGGAGCAATTACCTGCAGAAACTGCAGCCCTCGAGGCCTGGAATTGAATAGCCCTGGCATATGGTAATTGACTATAAAAAAATCTTCAGACTGTTTTAAATCTCTAGTGTAATATAAATAAGTATCTGAAAATGAGTAAATGGACAATTTATAACAGATAATTGTACTGTAGTACATCAGCTGCAATGGTATATTTACTATTATAAGGAGCATCTATCCAAGAGCGTGCGATGTCTTTGCAATGCTTTATAATCCATCGTGATCCATAACATATCTCCATTATGATATATGTGTGTGGCTTGTCATGATGATGTGTTACCAGTTAGCTGAGGAGTGACAGAAATGTCAAGCATTATTGGAGATGAGCAAGACAATAACTTATTACAGTATCCTATTATGAATTGATCTTCTTAGGAAAGATTCTAGCTCTCACTCTGGATTCTAATACCATTAAATCACACATTTTTAAAAAGAAAGTAAAGAAGGGTACACTTAAGGGCTTTAGTGCTTTGTAAGCATGCAAACGTTTAAGTACATTTTTGTGGACAAGACTCGCTCCATTTTCCCTTAAGAATCGTTGATCAGTGAGAAGGAAAAACTTGATCTTGATAAATAGATTAAATGCTCCCAGTCTACTTCAAAGAGCCTGTTTCTTGCCACGGGCAAAAGCTTGCTGCACTGCAACAAATGTCCGCAAATGTTCCTTTAGAACGGCAAATAAAAACGAATAATACAAATGTGCCTGTTCATTCCGCATGCCATTGCTCTTAACCTCAAATGATTTAGTTAGCCATTCTTCAGAGACATGCCCATGACATCTCCATTGGTTTCCATTGTTTCTGTTATTGTCCTTATGTACACAGATCTCGAGAACACGGGATGAATCTTGTGCTGAATAAATAAATAAAAAGTGTGCGCCGAAAATACCCTCAGCCAGAAAGCGTGCGCCGACCTCGACATCCAGCACAGTTTGAATAACAACACGATTCATCAGCATGTTTTGGCGTCTCTGAATCCCAGTTATCCTCCGCTGTAACGTGAACAGCCCTCCCACACCGCATCCACGGCCAATGCAAAGCAGACGCAAAACCTGACAGGTGCTATGCAGCTCTGCTCGCCCACCCGTGTGACAGCCACCTCCTTATTTAGGCACCGACTGAGGCAAGCGTGCTGGGGGCAAGAGCGGGCCGCTCCACTTAAAGACCTCAACTGATGGCCTGGCCCCCCAATCTGTGGTCATTTGAACTCTGATGAATTGATCACCATCAGGATAGAAAATTCCCTCATTTTCAAGGACTGCTGTTTAGAGGTGTTAATCCTTCCCGTTGAAATGTTTAGAAGAAGTGTTTAGAATTTTAATGTTAATTGAACATGTTTTTTTTTTCTTTCTAGTAGACCTACTTGCATTTTCAATTTAGTGTCTGGAATTGTATAGCTTGATAGCAATTGTGTGGAGAGGGCAGTTACTGTAGTTGTATGTTATTTAGGCTCATTTTCCAAATGGAACATTTTCTGAACAGCATGGAACAGAGCGAGCAGCCAATATTGTGCACATCATCATGCGATTACTTGTATATCATACGGCATTTGCAAACTTCTAAATTATTGTTTGAATATTTTCACTGTCAAAACCCATCCGTTTAAACATTGAAGTGTTCCTTCACTTGGGGAAGTGTGGAGGTAATACAAAAACCTACCATGTCTTTAAATAATTTGCTCATTTTTCATCCATATAAATTCGGACTGGATCTAGTTTGACAGCCAGGAAAGGAAAATAATTACTTCCCGTTCCATTATTCTCAAATAAACCCAGCCAGATTTGCACACTTCTGTAGTGGTCACAAAACCTACCTGCCATTTTGCAGTGTGTGATAAGCAATAGGTGAAAGCTATAGCATAGCATATAGCATAGTGGTGCTTGCGACACACATTTATATCTGAAACACAGTATCCAAATTCTGACCCCTGATTCACACACAGCATGGCCTCCCTCTGAATGATCACTGTGAAGCCAACGTTCTCCTTCATCCAACACAGTGTCTTATCACACTATCTGTTTGGGAGGAGCCGAGATAAAGCCCACATCTTTAAATACAGACCATGAAAAGAACAGATTCATGCTTCCAAGATTTCACAAATAGGTTGAATGTGCAAGGGTACCACCCTGTGTGTTGAAAGAACTCACTCACCAACAGCACCCACTTCTTCCCAATTACCCACTTCGTACTCTACAATATTATCTTATTCAATGAGTGGGGCTCCCTAATGTGCACCTTACACAGCATCAACATTTATACAAGTAGCTTGTCATTTTTTAAATTATTATTATTTCACCCAAATGAAGCAGTCCCCCGTTGGGGTTTTGTAGTCTTCTTGTGAATGGAATGTTTAATTTTTAAATACCATGGCTCTGGAAACGTTACTTGAGTTACTTTGAACGAAGCACCTTATAAATAAAATTGAGAATATCAGTCTGCCTTTCCCTTGGTTGAGCACCATTAACTGTGAGACTATGCATTTAGTCTGCAGCCTAAGGGTGAACGATCAAATAAAATGTAAGTGGTACAGTAGCAATTGGTTCACAAGAGGAGCTAATAACATATTTTTATATAATAAAATGTCACTGCCAAAATAAAGGAAACACGAGTAAATGAGGCATACAAAGTATACTGAAAGCAGATGCTTCTACACAGGTGTGGTTCAGGAGTTAATTAAGCAATTAGCATCCCATCATGCCTAGAGTAATTTATAAAAATGCTAGGCAGGCCCTGTTGCCCAGTATTTTGGAGAAGAGATCTCAGTGACTTTGAAAGAGGGGTGATTGTTGGGGCACGTTTGGCAGGAGCTTCAGTGACGAAGACTGCTCAACTTGCTGATTTCTCAGGAGGAACAGTGGCTAAGGTGATGTTGGCATGGAATTCTGGGGGAAAGACATCAACTTGGGCAGGGTTACTGAAATCTGGCCCACGAATCCAAATTCGGTTCTGGTTTTCCCTTCTCTCAGGTAGGCAATTGAACAATTAGTGCAACTGATTGGCGAGAGTGTCTTCACATGAGCATGAAAATAATGTAAACCATATGCCATGGCTGTCTCAATCACCAGATTTGAACACTTGAACCACACACACCTAATTGAACACTTAAGGGAGCCTCTGGAGCGGCGCCTGAGACAGCATTTTCCACCACCGCCAACCAAACACAAAATAATGGAATTTCTCGTGGGAGAATGGCGTGCCATCCCTCAAAAAGAGTTCCAGACACCTGTAGAATCTATGCCAGAATCTAAGTTGCAATGAAGCTGTTCTGGCAACTCGTGGTGGCCCAACGGGACCTATTGGACACTTTATGTTGGGGTTTCCTTTATTTTGACAGTTACCTTTACATACTGCCGAACAGCAGTCACTGCTTTTAAGCACGTTTCAATCATTTTTTCAGGGGATTGAATTAAAGAGCAACTGTGGACATATGTCCAGGCCTGTAGGTGCCTGGAACAGTGCATCGTTCTAAAGAGTACAATTTTGAGTAGTTTGGCAGGATTGAGCCTCAGCTATTAGCTGTCATTAGCGGACTGACTGAGTCCACAGCAGCAGGATACAATTAGCTTTGATCCGTAAGGGATCGGGTGAGTTTCGGCTGACCACTGTTCCTCGGGTTACGGTCGCATTAGCTCATCCACAGGCTATCAGTTGCCACGGAGGGTTTCTTTTACGCTTTTAAGCCCTTTTCTCCAAATGTGGAATTCCCAATCGTATTCTAGACCACCCCTGCTGTCAATTTGGGAGAGCGTCAGACAAGCAAGTGCTCTCCTCCGAAAAACATGCGATGTCAGCCGCCGTTTCTTTTCACGCCGCGGTCTACATGTCGAGCTTGCGCAGACGTGAGTTGGAGAAAGACACTTAGTGCGCAGCATTATACCGTCAGACTGTGGGTGCCCAACTGACCAGCAGGGGTCGCTGATGTGCGTGGAGGCACGGACTACACGGTCCACTCCAATTATGCGTTGCCCTGCGGGGCTGCTGCCCACAGTTGGCAATGGCATAGTTTGGATTTGATACCAGACCGTGGGGCTCATCCACACACCAGAACAGTGCCTTAACATGACAGCACAAGCATAATGCTTTGTTTTCAGTAACCTTACATATAATTTCATAAACGATCATACAAAAAGACACCTTAAAACTAGATTTTATCCACAACATTTTATTTTGGACATTACCATAGCTAGACGCAACTTTTGGAGACAGAATTTCGGTACAGAGTAGTAATGTTCATTAACGTTTTCTTGTCTTGCGTTGTTGTTTTCTTCGAAGTCAAGTGACGCAGTTTGGTCCGAAAAAACATTGCTCAGAAGTAGTGGTTGCTCTCTCTCCCTTGCTGTACCTCTATTGATAACGTAAAATGTACAACACATGCACAGCCATATACCTGGATACATCAGGGTAAGACAACAGTCAAAGAGACCCACATTATTGGTAGTACTGTTGTTTTTTTTTGTTGTTGTTTTTTTTCCTCTTTTTTAAACTTTTTTGTTTTGAAACACTCATAACTAATATGGCTATATTACAGCTATGCACCAAAGGGTCAACACTGCTCTTCTAAATGTAGAGCACAATATTACCATATTTACAACTTTATTTACAGACCTTTTGCTGAGGAGAAAAGAAAAAAAAACACTAAAATACACAAGGGAGGGGTTATAACTTTCTGTTCAAGGCTGTACACGTTTTAAATATAAAACAAAATATTTATTAAATTTACAGATAGCTGCAACACATAGCTTATTGCCAATGCCCTTTAAAATATATTCCTTATTTGTTTCTCCTTCCATGGTCTTTCAGTCTGGTTCACGACAGATAACCTAAACCTCACATTCAAAGTGCCCCTTCACTCTCTCACCAAATGCTCTGACCCAAGTTTGCATTTGACACTGTTTTAAAGCAATGGCTCTATAATTATGTAAAAGGTCCACATCTGATTGGCCAATGTGGTTTGAGGAGTTTGGTGATAGGTTGGAGGGTTGAAGCACTCCGAGTTCTGCTTTGACCAACCCGGACATGACCTGGTCATAAAAGGATCTCAACCACACCACCCAAACTAGAACCGTCCCGCTTTAGCCAGCTTTCCCTCTTCAGCCACCCCTCTGCCTTAAAAACAGACCCTAGGGGACGAGAGTGGAGTGGAGAAAAAGGAGCCATGTGTCTGTCAGAATTGCAAAGGAAATCTCACTGCAATTTAAGAACAGAAGATAAACTTGGATCTTGCAGATGTGACACCCGCTTAGAATCAGAAATCATTACCGCATTTAATCACAGAAGACATACCCTGTTTTAAGAATAAAGCTAAGGTTTCAATTTGATTATCTTGTTACGTATATCTGTATTCGCATTGAAAAAGAACAAAAGCCCACTGCTACTAAAGGAAACACAAACAAGGAATAGAGTTAAGATAGAAATTTAGAAACTTCAAACTAATTCATAACAAGTGGGATCATCTTCTAAAATCAATAAAGTTTAAAAAATTAAAAGATTGTCTGTGTGCAATATCAAATAACAGAACCTTTCAGACTCCAGTCTCATCCACCAGGTTAAAATGCAGATATATCATTTCCTTTAAAATATTTCTTTTATAGAAGTATATATGTATTTTTCTCTTACTTTAATTGGTCATAAGATTTGTACATACGGTTTTAAGACTGAACGACGAGGGGCTAAAATCAACATCAGTGCATATGCTTGTAACGGAATACCAGTCGTCCAATCCAAGGCTTTCCCATGGTCATGTCACTCTTATTGCTTTGATTCTGTCATCAACTTCTCTTCCTGCCTAATACATTCCACAAATAACAGCCAGGAGCGTTCACACCTGGTTGTAAGTACTTGCGCAGAAGCTACTGCAAGTGCTGCTCTCTCTTTCCAAGGCTGCCCATTGATTTTGTATTTCGCTCCCCCAAATATCCTTTCCAATTCTTCTGCATTATTTAACAAGCTCGCCCTACTTTTCACCCAAACTCAAACGACCATCCCCAATGTGGTTGAGAGAAGAAAAGGTAGTACCGTAAAAGTGCTTAAGAAAAACCTGAACCTGAATCAACCTAAATAAAAGGACTGAATTTTTAAAAAAAGCTAGCAGCATGCACCTCTTCGTGTACTGTAAACCTATCTAACGAAATTAAAACCCCATCGGTCGAATGGGAGAAAATAATTAAGACAATAGAAGAGTGGGCTTCGGTAACGGTGTGTACAGAGGTTGTTCACAGCCACTGGAAGAATGGCGCTGTTGAGTTGGAGTACGGTATGCTACAGATGTGGCGGGTAGGGGGGGGGGGGGGCAGGTTGACCGGCGATCATATGACCTGACAGCAGCTGGCCTGGGTGGGCGGGCACAGGAGCCCCTCCTTGGGGCTGCGTTGGATGTTCACAGAGATGGTCTTGTCACTGAGAGGTAGCTGCAGGACCTTGTTTTTTAGGTTCATGCTGTTGGCCCGGGCCAGGTCCAGTTCGTTGAGCGTGCTCGCCGATTGGTCGTGGTTGGACTTGGGGGCGGGGCCTCCGAGCCCGGTGGAGGTGAGGAGCGAGACCTTGTCCAGGCTCCCGGTGGAGCCGCCGATGCACATCCTCCAAGAGGACCTCTCCTGCACCTTGATGTTGGAGAAGCACTGGGGGTCCATTATGAACCTGCCCAGCCCTCCTCCTCCTCCTCCTCCTCCCCCCCCCCCGCCTCCACCCCGCCTCCGCTCCCGCCCCCTCCCCCGGCCAGGTGGTGGAACTGGGAGCTGAGGCACAGGCTCATGAGTTTGAGGCTCTCCACCAGGCCCCCGGTCGTCTTGGCCGAGCTGCGCGACGAGCCAGCCGTGTGGCCGGTGCCGCTGGAGCAGCTGCCTTGTCCTTTCCCGCTTCCTTCGCCCGCCCCGCCGCCTCCTCCTCCTCCGCTCCCGCCGCCGCCCCCTCCCCCCCCCCCGCCGGGCGGGCTTCCCTTGTCTGGCCCCGGGTTGCCCCCTCCCGGGCGGCTTGCCCTGCCCTCCCCCTCCGCCCCCGGGGCTCCCGGGCGGGCCCTCGCTGCTGTCCCTGCGGTTCCAGCCGTAGGCGAAGCCGGCGTCCTTGTCCAGGCGGCGGCGGTGGCTCTCCGAGTCGTCGTCGCTGGTCTCGGAGCTGGAGCAGCTGGAGCCGCGGCCCTGGCTCTTCCGCCGGTGGTAGCGCTTGTGCGCCGTGCCCGGCGACGCCATGTTCATCTTCAGCCGGCTCAGCTTGGGCGGCAGGCCCTCGTCCATGTCGAAGTCGTCGTCCGACTCGCCCTCCTCCTCGAAGATCTGGTTGAGCACGGGGGCGCTCTTGCGCGACGTCAGGCGGTTGGTGACGGAGGGCTTGCGCCGGAGCACCACCTGGGTGGGCAGCGGCGACGGCTCCTGCTCCTCCTCCTCCTCCTCGTCCTCCTCCACGCGGAACAGGCACGTGCGCTGCTTGCCCGAGGCGGCGGGCGCGGCGGCCGGCGGGGGCTTGAGCGGGTTGGAGGGGGGGGCGGCAGGGGCGGGGGCGTGCGAGGGCTGGCTCAGGGACAGGAGGGAGGGCGAGTCGGGCTCGTCCCTCCGCCCCAGGTCCAGCAGGCCTTTGCTGCGGTGGCCGTTCAGCAGGTTCTCGGCGCTGCGGGCCGGGGACTGGGGAACCCCGGCGTGGGACATGGACGGGCCGGCCAGGCTGTCCTCGATGTCCTGGTGCATGTCAATCTTCGTGGGCCAGGACTGCCTGCAAGCACCGGGTCAGTGGTCATACAACAAAACACATAATAATATCATATAATATAATATACGCCATTTAGCAGACGCTTTTATCCAAAGCGACTTACAGTAGTGAATGCATACATTTTCAGTATATGTGGCCCCAGTGGGGATTGAACCCACAACCTAAGCGTTGCCAACGCTGTGCTCTACCAACTGAGCCACAGAGAACCACATCTAGTAATAGTAATAGTAACACAAGAGCACCCTGACAGTGGTAATGAAGATTACCGAAACCCGCTCTTTTTTCGGTTCAGCAATTCACACAGCCAAAGGACCTGATGCGTGTCTGTTCACTCCAGCAGCAGGCTCTCAAAGAGTAGACTGACTACTGATCCAGTGGCCAAGTTACTACATAGCTGTGTGTGATTATAGACCTCCTTTGTTTGCCTGGGAGAGGAATCTAAGACATCAAGACTGGAGCTAATTGTGAATTGGCTTGTACACAAGGACACTGTACATCCCAACCATGTCACAGTGATTACCAGGCAAGAATTTGCATGCGCGCACAGAGCACAAAGAACAGCGGTCTAGACAAGCAGACGGCAGAGGCATGTTTGTCGAGGTTCTCTTGATTTCTTCTGTTTGTTTGGGACTTTGAAAGCCGTGTAACGATTGTTCTGCATGTCGTTTCAGATGTGGGTTGCTGTTGTCGCGGCAACAGGCAAAACAAAGGTGTAAACAATGTATCTGTCTGCTGCGCGGGGGGGGGGGGGGATTAATACCGCTCTTCCGTCTGAAACGTGTTCCGCGTTTCACTTTGACAATGAGTGCATCCGAGGGCCTCCGATCCCCAAGAATGCAGGGGGAATTTGCAGCTTACCTGCCCACATTTCATTAGACAATAAGCTCGCATAAATAGCATAAGGCGGGCCCTGATTCATCCCCTCATCGTCTACGATCCTCACGCAATACACTTCTGAAACAATAAACCTCAGCATTAAGAGATTAATTACGTTAGGAAAACAGGCCGCGCAGAAGGAAGGCAGCCATCTACCTTCTGAAGAGATGAAGGTTCTGCAACCAAGCTAATGCACTCAGGCTTGCAGTGCATCATCCTCCAGTACATTAGCATGGATTTTAAGTGCTACTCATAATAAACACGTTACAGCTGCAACAAAGAAATATAAAAGAAGCAACCGTTTCATATGAGAGCACCCCTGCCCAAAAAAGCATGAATGTCTCTGCTCTTCAGGTGGCTACACAGCTTCAGTGTCGTCACATTCAGATGGGCATGCTGGTCAGTGGAAACAGGTGACCTACATTCTATCGAAAAAGGTATTAAACAAACAGCCGTTCAGATATACAGCTAATCACATATACTACAATTAGCTCTAAACTTGAAGCCACCGTGGCATTAGCGGTTTAGGAGCCTAGTGAAGCTTAAATAATAATTTCACTATATTTTATTTTTTATAGTGATAAAGTTCTGTGTCTGAAAGGCTGTCCTCCTGATAAGGTGGATGAGTAGATGAGCGATATAATGCCCCTATTGGTGATGCAGCATCGTGCATGCACAGCTCATTTCCATCACATGATCTTCAAGAAAACATTTAGTCAGAGCATCCTACCTGCTACAATCGGGTTCGCAGTTCAACAGACAGACGCTATCGTAATTTAGGTAAATTGTTAAAGGTATAGTAGAGTGATGATGATATAGTCAAAATTTTAATGAATCGATAGCTGATCATTCAATCTAGTAGCTGTGCTTGCTGCTAATATTGTAGCTAAGCTTAGCAAGCATTATGCATAGTTAGCTTGCCATTAGTTGGATGTTACAACATGCAAGTTCAATAAAGTTAAAAATAATAAATTCGAGAAACGTTTGAAAAGCCTGTTTTCATTTGCAGAGAACAGTATGTTCTACGATTCGAAATCTCCATTCAATTCCCCTAAATTCTCCCAAAAATGCCATAAATTCCCATGTAAAGTTCCCAGTGTGGAAAATTCAAGGGATTTTCCAACCCTAGTCACGACAGACACATGGACAGACGGGGGGGGGGGTACACAGAGACAATCTCTTTCAGGCTGTGGAGCGTTCAGGAGGCAGGCTGAGTCACTCTCTCCACAGACTCATGTGCTGTGACAGGATCCACCACCGGGTCCCCTGGGAGCCCTCACCTGCACTGACTGACAGGTTTAATGGGCAGTAAACTCAAAGCGCCTTGGTAGACGGAAACGCTAAACGCCCAGTCGCACTTGTGCTGTGTCTGCCTCGGTTTTCATCAAAACGGGAAAAACTCATCGTGAAACAAGCAACTGAGCTAAAAAAAAAAAATAAAAAAGTGTGTGGGGGGGGGGCTTTGTTGGGGACACTGCAGAGATTGCACTTAAATGGTGCAGCCAGTCTCTACCATGTAACATCACCTGAAAAAACACAGGCGATTCCTGTGATTGCGCACGTCATTTGAATTCAAAATAGTCAAACGGGCCCTATGGGATGACCTCAAACAGTCAGCACAGGGCGCGTAGCCCGTGCTTAAAGGCTCACCCAGAGTGGCACAATGGTGCAGACGCTCTCCCTCTCAGTGCCTACTGCATGCCCTTGAGCCCCCGTCATTGGGGCCGATTGGGAACGCTGGACGAGAGGCCGTTAACGGTTTCAGCGATGCCGCCTTGCCATGCAGGTCACCGTAGACATGAAAGAGATGCAGCGCTTTGCGATGTAGTTCACGTCTGTAAATAGGTTACCCAAAAGCGGGCAACGCTGGAGATGTGCCACACAAAACCGTAATGACGTAATGTGGCTTAAAAAATAAAGACAAAACAGCTCAAGGTGCACATAACTTTTTACTGTTACTGTTATTAGCCTTAGGAATACTAATCAATGCTGATTTCGAGGGCCCCCCTGGGATCCCCTGACCCTTGGCTGAAAGGCACATCGGTTTACTGGTTCCCCTGCGGGTCGGTACCTGAACTGGGCTTTGATGTTGCTGGGGCTGGAGGAGCGGTTCTGGACCTCCTTCTCCTGCTTCTCTCGGAGGATCCTTTCGGCCAGCAGGAAGTACGTCGCAGTGATGTGGTTGTACTTGTTCGTTTCCAGGGCCCTGAAACAGAGAGAGACGGAGAGAGAGAAAGGAGGATCAATCATGGGTAAAAATGCGAGGTGACGGACAGACGTGTGCAGATTTATAGTCAGGGCTTTCAGGTTCAGCGCGCGTTCTTAAAACGTCGTTGCGATGCGAGGAACGTTTCCGAGTTCCTCCGCCAGCCAAAAGCAGCCGCCCTGGCGACGCTTCAAAACAGGCCGCTTATTTCCGAGTTCTTGGGAATTACACTTTAATGAACCAAGATTAAGAAGAGAGCCCCGCAGGCCAAGTTCTGTGGCGCTAAATAGAGGGAGGGGGGGTGGAGGGGGGCCCGGCGAACGGTGACTAATCTCCCGAAGCGCTCTGAAGTCCTGGAGTAAATCCTCTGCCATGTTTTTCACAGTTCCAAACGGCTGCCCTCTCATTGAATTTCCTTCGCGGCTTCGACGTGAGGAAAACAAAATTGCTAATGAGGGGTCCCTGCAAACAGCCGGGGTCCTCTTCGCTTCCATTGAAAACGGAGATGCGCCTCAGAAACAATTGTTTATTCATGCGCTGCAGGACTGCACTGCCCTCAGTTACCCTGGGCTCTCGACGGGAAGGACATGTAACCAGAAACAGAGGCCGCGAGAGGCGGCATGACTAATGTCAATCACAAAATACCCTGGTTAGACAAGACATACAAGCACACGAGGGGGAAATGTTGTGTTACGGAACTACAAGGTCACAGGTTCAAATCCCAGAGAGGACACCTTTGAGCAAGGCACTCACGTAAATACTTATATTAACACTTAGCTGTAACTGGCTGATATGTCAACTGGAAGACTCCCTTATCGTAAGCAACTTACTGTAAGCACACATTTTAGGTTTGCTCTACATTTATATTATTTTACATCTACTTATATTAGGCTTTCATTTAATCCATTTCGATGGGTTGATATTTACTGAAGCTATTCGGGTTAATCAGTTATTCAGCCGTGTCCCACCTGGGATTCAAACCCGCAAGCCTCCGTTTGCAAGTGCCGAGAGCGGTATCGCACGCTGCTCCTACACAAGGCCCTGCTTTGAGGTGATGGCCGGCGGCTCTTACTCGATGATGGCCTCGCGGTCTGCGATGTCCCCCATCACCATGCGCTGGATGATGCCGTTGTGCTCCTCCTCCGACAGGTTCTTGTGGGACACCAGCGGGGTGTTGTACTTGGTGGCCGGGGAGGGGTCCACACCCTGCAGCCAGGCGTGGTTCTCGATCTCCTCCAGCGAGGCCCGGCGCTTGGGGTCCCGCTGCAGCATGCGGTTTATCAGGCTGGAGGGCAAGGGCAGAGAGGAGAGCCTGGTCAGACACGAAACCCAACCCCACTGGGCAGGAAATATAAGCCATTCACCAGTGCATGAGCAGGCTTAAATGTAGCCACTTGCAATTGAAAGACTGGGCAGTAGTATTTATTTATTTGATCTCTATTTAACTGGGTAGGTCAATTGAGAACTCAATTCTCTTCTGCTATGGCAACGTGTGGAAGTGGGTAGGGAATGCAAGCGACTCTGTAGCCAATCAGATATGGGGGGTGATTCGGCGGCCAGATGTAGAGCCTATTTAAGAATTTGATCACGACACCACTATTCTTTTGAAAAGTGCCACCTAACTCTGACTCCACCTGTCGAATCCCTGCATCGCTCAGCCTAAGAAACTCAGACAGAGACAAAGGAGTCAATCGAACGGCAATGTGTCCTTAATTCTGTGTCCAAAACCTATTTCAGCAAGTAATATATTTTTCCCCCCTGATTCTTACGCAACAACATGAATGAGACTGTCAATGACAATAATGAAAGGTTTTGTGCATGGATCGAAAAAATGTCACATTTGATTAAGTCTGCCACTCAATATCATGACAGAGTGCACCAAGTGAATTGAAAAGTCTGCCAAAAAGCCCACAGTGTCATCTACACACAGCCATCCGCTTTAAGCTACAAGTGGACGTTCTTCCGGGCTTCCAGTTGCAATATCCAATTGAGTCAGCCCCCTCAAACAAACCTTCAGCAGTGAACTTTCAGCAGACTGGCTCACAAGCACCAACAACAAACAACCAGGTGTTTAACTGTGTCAGTTCATTCTCAGACGGCAGTAATTACATTGTCTCTAGCCTGCTGGAGTTTTTCTCACACCAACCTTTTTGAAAGGTTCCATTTCCCCCTGTCAGCTTCCCTGGTTTTCACCGGGACCTCCACCGAGACAAAAATAAGCAGCTCGACAGAGGAGGGCAAGCCCCCCAATCTCCAGCGGGGGAGACGTGATGAAACGGCAGCTTCCTCATTCTATGGTGCGCGGGAGGGAGCTGTCATGGCGATTTGTCGAATGGCTTTGCCGTGGAGAGGGGGGGGGGTATTCCCTTCGTTTGGATCGATTGATCGCTGGTAGAACGACGCGGCACGACTCGAGGAGCGGGTCAGAGAGGAGCCACCGGCCCGACGGGCCACCTAACGGCCCGCGCGAAAGCGAACGGGTGTTCAGATGGCAGGAGACACAGACGCTTGTTTCGGCAATGGTCACGGCCCATAACATGAGGATCACATGAATTTATGCCCCATCGGGAAAAGATTCACCAGAGGATAAATTAAGAACAATCCAACTCTCAGTGAAGACAACCGCGGCACAAGATCTAGTGTGATATTTCCACACGGTCCTTATTTCCACTGTGTTCTTAAAAAAATGTTCGGCTATGTATGTACAGAAGTTCTCTCATTCACAATGTATTCGTTTTTAGTATAGTATGACGGTATGGCAACCTTTCAACTAAACCTATAGTTGGACTGGCGATACCTTGCTTCAAATATTTCCATCAGGTTGAAGGTTTTAAGGGCCACTTGTGTGCACGGTGTTATAAACAATCATTCACTTCATCTGTCACTTCCATAATTAATAAGGATAAGAAAAGACAAGGAAGGGGCTAAGAAAATTGTGTGTGGGCGTGTGTGAGTGAATGTACAAGGAGGTGGCCAAAAAGGTGAAAACAACAATCATACAACAATCGACTATGCTATCCTGCTTTGTAGAGTTCTTGACAGACCGTTCTTGATGAAACTGTCTGCTCACGATTCATATTTGCAGTCAGTTGATTTAGAGTTGCTCACCTGTTTAACCTCAAACTAATGCACTGACATCATCATCCAAGACTATGTGTTTCCAAAGACAGTTGCCCTTTGTTGGTGACGTCTTTCCCTCAGAGTTCCATGCCAAGATCACCTTCCATGCCCAGACACTGTTCCTTTCGAAACATTCGCAAGTTGAGCGGTTTTCATCACTGTCACTCCTGTCAAACATGCCCCGGCAATCACCCCTGTCTCAAAGTCACTGAGGTCTCATCTGTTAGTCATAATTACAGGCAACGAGGCCTGCCCAGCATTTTTGTACATGACCATGAGCATGGTGTGATGTTAAATGCGTAATTAACTCAGGAACAACACCTGCGCGGAAACACCTGCTTTCGATATACATTGTGTCCCTCATTTACACAAGTTTTTCCACCTTTTCGGCCACTACCCGTACACGTATACATGTACAGATCTTCCTGTGTGTGACTATAATGCACTACTGGTCAAAGATGAACTACCAGGGTGCTTAGGAATATGTAGGAATAATTTAATATGCCTTGTTTGTTGTTGGCGATGTACACGTTTTTGCTAATTTCTTTTTGAATACAGCCACAATACGAGCTGATTTCCATTTTGTGGACAATAAAGCTGTTAAGAGTTGAGGAGTGAAGGCCTCTGTGTGTTTGACAGGGGGGCTTACGGTCTCTGCCTCCTGTCTGTTCACGCACAACGGGCCCTGTCAGGGAGCCCGGCCCCAGTGGGCCGTCACCCCCCAATCTCCAGAATGGCAGAGAGCTGATAAGGGCTGTCTGCATTTTTTAATAACCCGGCTGTCAGCCCTCATTACGCATGCGGCGGTGACTGGCAGCAGAACCCACACGCTCTGCATTTAAAGCCAGACCTCCATTTGGCTCCACCTGAGCCGGCCTGGTTTTTCCATTCGTTTCAGGTAACCAAAATGATGAACATGCGTGGGACGGGCGAAGCACAGACTTCGAGACTGGTCGTGACTGTTTATCGCCGGGGCTGGTGTGTGGAGGGGGATAGTAGCTTCGGAGGCATTGAAGGAGAAACTGGTTGCTCTAGTCAAAACATACTGACCAAATCCAAAGACTGTTCCCCGTGCCTGACCACGGGAATTTGAGAAAGTATCTCAAATATCATACTGCCGCAACTCTTAAGTGAGCTGAAATCAGTGCCCTGTCGTTGTCACTCCACTGGTCATGGTAACCTTTCCTGATGTCACCGATTGGCCGTGAAGGGCAGTTTACTTCACGGAACGGACCAGGCGCTCTTTCAGCGGGGTGACAGGGGGGGTTCCAACTCTGTGCCCCCGTCTCGTTCTACCCTCGCTCTTCCACTCAGCCATATATTTATAGTGCACCTTCCTCTCCTCGATCTAATCCTTCCAGAGTGATGCAGACTTGCTTGAATTTTCATGTGGAAAATTGATCTCAACTTGCCCCAGTGCTGTTCGCCAGCCAGGTTCCAACATTGATTTTATTTTTTTCAATGAAAAATCTCATCATACTAGAAAATAGCCCTCGAGGTAAAAGAGCCTACAGACCGAATTTCTTGGTTGCCCGGGCAACTGGGAGACTCCCACCTTGAGTTTCCAAGATCACTGGAATGTTCTAGTGTCCAATTAGCCGACCTTACGGGAAGAGCGATTATCAACATGCGCATGCTAATTAATGAGCTCCCCCCATTCTCTGACGAAGAAAGACCGTCTAGCCTCTAGACTAGACTACGGAGTAACACCCCCTCAAAATGATCAACCTCAACCGCAGCATAACTAGAATTACCCAGACGTAACATGACCTGACATTCTAGAAAGAACCTGAACCTGCAAAGAACCCGTTGACTTTGATTTCCAAACCGGATAAGAATCAAAGATCCGCGAAGGTCTGAATGGCTCTACTGCGTTTTAAATTTCCCTCGAATCGCAGCGGGGACTCGATTTTCCCTGGACCTTGTCCGTCGTGCGATGGCTGGGCCTGAACCAAACCGGCATGACGGACGGCGGCACACTACGCCGCACACCGGCACGGCGTTCCGTTAGTGGCCCGCTCCGGGCCATCCGCGTCCGTCTCTTATCGGCTCCAGATCACCAGCACCAAAACCAGGATGGAAGGAATGCATTACCGATAGTACGGAGAGGCCCTGGAAGGGTAGAGAGGATAGTTCTGGGAGAGCACTGAAGGCACTTTATCACAAGGCGCACTCTCAACAGGGCTGCCCTGCCCCATGTGCTGAGAGGGCTCCCTTTAAAAATGTCATCAGAGGATGTCCCCGCCATCAGCAACAGAAACAACAGCCCCGCCAGAACAATCCTGGGATGGTCGGTACATTAACCGTCCTGAATTATTAAGGTTTGAGAGAAAATCCATTTTCATTAAGTAGAGTGGCTCAGCGATGGACTGGGGGCATTTGCATATTCAAATGAGGAGATATAAATTTAACACACAAGAGACATGCGGGCAGAGAGAGGGGGAAAAAATCCATTCATGGAAAGAAAATCTGTCATTTTGTCTCAACATTTCTTCATGGTGGGAAGTAAGGACCGTTTCAGAGGTTTATATCAAAGCACCTTTCCACTAATTGGCTGTTAAGGAGGGTGACCTTAAAGCAGCCCTTCACTGACTGGCTACTGCAGGGGTTGCCATAGAAGCAGCTCTTCCATGATTGGCTTGAGAGGAGAAATCAGAAGAGACTCCCATCGAGCTCAGTAAAAACAGCTCCTGGGCCTGGGAAAGTTCACAGCACAAATAGAGGTCAAAGTCTTGCCAGCAGCCAAATCGTAAAATGCCCATAACCATTCACGACGCCAGTTTCACGGCAAATCGTAAACAAAACTCGTTTAGATATCTGAAAGAGTTCACGTCACCGTGCACATCTACATCTAATGCACTGCACAGTGAAAACAGCCAATCGATCCACAGTGTAAATAGCCATCGGTGTTGATGGACTGTCACACCGCCAGGTCAGTGGGTGACCATGACCGCTCTCTCTCAGTAAGCGCTGGTACTCGTTAATACGAGAACAGAAGAGCCATTAGAGGGCCGCGGCTGGCCCGGCGCCGAAAGACCGTGAAACCGCGGCCAACCTCGCCAAAGTACTGGCTTGGCAAGCGGCTGATGCGATGCTGCTGATCCAGATTGCCACGTTGTGCAACGTTCAAACGTGCCCAGAAGCAGTCACGGGCTGGAGCCAGACCAAAATCCGGCAAAGAGCACAAAGCAAAACCGTGATTGATGAAGAATTCTTTGAGAATGTTTGTGGAGGGAGGGGAACGAAACAGCTGGCGCTCATGTCAAGCTTCCTGTTGAATGCAGACGCGAGGCGTAGGGGCCTGGCCTTGTCTGTCAGCCTTACGCCGTGGCGGCTTCACACTAAGAGAGCGTTCTCGGCGACTGTGTAGCTGTGCAGCAGCTGCACATCGGTAGGCCTTCGCGTTAAATTGTGGGGCCACACAGAGAACTGTCTTTTATTGGTTACACGGCTCAAGAGCTTGGCTCATGAGCAACCAGTCCTGCAAACACTAGAATAGGGTTTTGTGTTATGTGTTGCCATGTTGTTGTTGGGTTTTTATCCTGCTTTGTGTTGCTATGTGTTGTCAGCTTCTTGTTTGTATGCAGTGTTGTCTTTGTGTTTGTTTATAGCGCAGGTACCGTCTGTCTCCCTGCATACTGTGTGTAGATCGTATCTTCAATGATTTTAATGCTTGTATTTACTTGCATGTGTTTCTTTTTTAACTAGCTGCCTGCCCAGGGACTACAGATGAAAATCAGCTTCCATGGCTAACTCTGGCACATTTACAGAAATGTTATCAATGTGCCTGTTCCTGTCAAATAAATGAATAAATGAAATTAAATGAATGTAAAACTTTTCTTTAAAAACCTTTCATGAAAATTGTACATTTTTTGACATTTAAAGACACGTCGGAGGCAGACAACACATTCCACAAGGACATAGGGTAAAAGTAAAAGGAACAACATTCAACACACAATCTTAGACATCTTAGGGTTTTTGGGGTAAAGAAAATTGTCAAACAAAGGAAAAACAAACAATACTACCTCCAAAGGCACATGCGTAGCAAAAAAGACGAGACAATACTTGTATTTTATTTCTGCGCTCGGGCTCTTTTGTGGTTCAGAGCGCGTCTCCTCTCAGGGGCAGACAGAGGGCAGAGAACGAGATGAAACCATCGAGATAATAAGACGACTCGCGGATCTGCAAACCCCGCACGACTGTGATGCGTACGAACACATCCACGTTGTGGAGCCGCATTGACGAAATTAAAGTCTAAAATTAAGTCAGTGCTGCCTAAGGAGCGCGACACTGTTGCAGGAGTGACGGGCAGGGTCTGGCCAATCAGAGCTAAAAAACCAGGACCCGCAATTCCAAACCGAATGGGAATGGTACGGAAAGAAGGGAGACGCACGGGGTTCCTCATTATTTCACAGCACCACTGACTGAATCTGGATACTGGGGCAAACGTGCTCCCGCCTCTCGTGTCAATCACAATCTAAGATGGAGTCTACAGAGTCTGACTGATGCCCTCTTTAATTTCACGGAGGGCTCTCAAACGCTTCCACGGGGTTCACAAACGGGCCCCTAACAAGCTCCAGTGGAAACGACAGAGGAAAAGAACGACGTGTCCAGAGAGAACAAATATAAAACCGCCTGTCATGTGCTAACAAGACCCAGACCGCTGCGGATCAAGGGTGCCCTGACAGCCCGTCACCCGGGCTACCGCGCGATGAGAAGACACAGACGAACGGAAAGAACTTCTCGCGCGGCGACTGCGCCGAGGTGGAAACAAACACACCGGGCCGTGAACGCTGCGCGGGGGATGTCAGACCGTGTCTCCCCCTCCCCTTCTTTTTTGGCTGCGCTCGGTTTTTCCTCCCGTTTCCGATAAATCCAGCAGGATTTAATCCGCTGAGATTAAGGCCCTGATCCGCGCAGTTCGGAAAGGCTCACAGGAATTGACTGGAGGGAGATAAAGACCCGCTGGCGTTCGGCCAGACCGTGCGTGTGCCTCCAGACCCCGCCTTCAAAGGACCCGAAGCGGGACGGGGGTGCGCTGTCGTCTCGTCGGGCCCGTTCTCCACCTCCCCGCCGCCCCCTGATTACATAACCGGGAAGTGAGGCTTCAAAGCTCTGACCGTGACCCCCCGTCTTCACCAATCACGGACTTCCCAGCGCCGTGGTGGACACGCCCCCTCCCTTACCTCGACAGTCAGAAGAACAGCCGTTGACAGATTCATGTCAAGGGCAGCAACATTTTAAGCCTTCTGGTGAAGCAGACAGACATCCGGGCTTCCCAGGATAATATTTCATAGACCGCACGAGAGGCCGCGCGGCGCAGCGCAATCGAACGCCTGACTCCAAGGTGGTCTTAATCGATGCCAGAAGATGAAGTTATAAAATGATTACCCAATTGCAATGAAATAAACCTACATGACGCCCAATAGATCTTCACCTCCAATCAATGGTTAAAACGTTAATTAGAACGGAAGCTATCGTATGGAAAATTCAATATGTGCCTCTTTAGCTGTACCGATTCATGCCTTAGGACAGGGGGCGACGGACGGCCTGTCGACTGTGTGTGCAGTGTGGGCAGCCTGACGAAGAGGTGACCCTCCTTGTTAAAAGAGCTTTGCCAAAATGCACTGGTCTTTCCATTTTCAGGATGAATTGGCAATTGTGCCATGCTAACGTATGCAAGGCCCCACGTAAGCAAGCAAGTCAAACGACTGGGAATTGTTTCACCAGAACCATCATGTGCTAAGTAACCCTGATCAAAGTCAGCGCTGTTTAGCATATGAACTGTGTATTTATGGCATTCCGAACAAGAGATGATGAACAAAAATGCTAAATTCGCCTAAATTCCCAGATGGGGTTTATTACTGTGTTGCATTTGGATGCAGGGAGAAGCTGTGTGTGGTGAAGTTGAAAGGTAAATAGGCTATGCAAATGAGCCCTGTGGTGCAGCAGTCTCCCTGTGGAGCAGAGAGAGGCTCCCTTTGCGGCTGGGATTTTGTGTGTGTGTGTGTGTGCGTGTGCGTGTGTGTGTGTGTGTGTGCGTGCGTGTGATGTGAGTGCATGTGACTATGTATGTCTTTGTGGGTGTGTGAGTGTGCATGTGTGTGTTTGTGTGTGTCTGCATGTATTTTTGTGTGCGGGTGTGTATGAGTGTGTGTGTGTGTGTGTGTGTGTGTAGTATATGAGTATGAGTGTGTGTGTGTGTGTGTGTGTGTGTGCGCGCGTGCATGTGTGCATATGTGTATTTTTGTGTGCGGGTGTGTATGTGTGTGTGTGAGTGCGTGGTGTGTGTGTATGAATGTGTTTGTGCATGTGTGTGTGTGTGTGTGTGTGTGTGTGTGTGTGTGTGTGTGTGTGTGTGTGTGTGTGTGTGTGTGTGTGTGTGTGTGTAGTATATGAATGTGTGTGTGTGTGTGTGTGTGCGTGCGTGCATACGTGTATTTTTGCGTGTGGGTGTGTGTGTATGAATGTGTTTGTGCATGTATGTGTGTGTGTGTGTGTGTGTGTGTGTGATAATATACATAATATATACACCATTTATGTGTGTGTTTATGTGTGTGCGACTTACAGTAGTGAATGCATACATTTTCAGTATATGTGGCCC
Organism: Aldrovandia affinis; assembly: GCA_029706075.1. Lineage (NCBI taxonomy): Eukaryota > Metazoa > Chordata > Actinopteri > Notacanthiformes > Halosauridae > Aldrovandia > Aldrovandia affinis. The sequence continues at coordinate 893,235 of JAINUG010000118.1, forward strand.
CAGTGGAGATTGTTTGTGCATGTGTGTGTGTGTGTGTGTGTGTGTGTCTGTATAGTATATGAATGTGTGTGTATGTGTGTGTGTGTGTGTGTGCGTGCGTGCGTGCATACGTGTATTTTTGCGTGCGGGTGTGTGTGATGGCTTACTCTTTGCAGGCCAGGGACACGTGTGTGGGTACAGTGTACTTGCAGTCCATGATCATGGTTAGTGTCTCGCTGTCGTTGGCCTCCTGAAAGGGCGGCTGTCCACACACCAGCATGAAGAGGATCACCCCCAGACTCCAGATATCTGTGAGAGAGAGAGAGAGAGTTAGAGAGTCAGACTGTCAGAGAGTCAGAGTGTCAGAGTGTCAGAGAGTCAGAGAGTCAGAGTGTCAGAGAGTCAGAGTGTCAGAGAGTCAGAGTCAGAAAGTCAGAGAGTTCCGTTTACTCAGTTACTGTAACATTGCGGGTTATTCCCCTCAGGTTTCCCACAGTGCAGTTTGTGCATGTGCAAAGACAAGAGAGCTCAAATTGGCCATAAAGGTGACAACAGAATGAAAAACAACCCTAGAGTAACCTCCTGCCAGTGAGGGAGTATGTTACACACAACTATACAGCACTGCAGGCTGAAGGCATTACAGTGTTGGCTACTTCCTGTGGCATTTCATAGTAAAACGTACGACACAGCACAATGAGCCGTACACTCAGAGGCTGTGAACAGTGAAGGGAAAGGCCAGAGCCATGAGGGTTCAGCAGCGGGGAGATCTCAGCCTTTGTTTTTCCGAGGGGAAAGGCAGGAAACAGTAAAAGCTCGGAGAGCCCTGCATGCCTGTGTTTCCATTGGATGGACCCGCTCCATTTCCCTTCAGAGCAGAAATGACCCGAGCGTTCAGGAGAGGACTAACGCCGGCGTTTCTCTGCCCCCGCAGGCCCACGCGGTCACTGCGGCCACTGAGTGGGCAGGCCAAGCCACCAAGACCGCCGGGTCTGCCCCAAAGGGCTGAAATCAGTCAAACCAATCAAACCCAGACAGGAGAGGGATGAATGAGGGAGCACGGGAGCGAGAAGGGCTCCGTTCACCGTGCAATCCAGCGCTGAGGTGGCCTCATGGCAACGCCTGACTTTAATTCCAAAGGCTACACAATCACTTGCAATGCAACACAGTTTTTTCCTTTTTCAGATTTTCCCCCTGTTTTTCTCCCAATATGGTGGCCAATTGTACCCTCTATTTCTTTCAATTCACCCTCCCCCACGAGCCCGCCGCCCGTGATCGGGGTCAAGCCAATACCCTGAGGCCGGCTATGATCCGCCTCCTCCGAGACAGAACTCGCCCACCTGTCTTTACTGGGACACCCTTTGCGTTTCTCGACGAGCTCGCCCGGCTCTCCCTCCCCCCTCCTCCTGCGGCAGACAGCTAATCGCCGCCCCCGAATGGGGTTCCCGGCCACAGCCAGGCTGGTCAGTGGACAACCTGCATTCCGGGTGAATGCTTTTACCCTTACACCGCCCAATGCCCGTTGAAACACAGTGTTTAACAAAGTGTTTAAGCGGTTAACAGGGCAATTATGGAAAATTATAGGACGGTCAAGTGGGAAATATAGAAACTATTATGAAAAAATCCACAGTGCAAGTATTCCAAGCACCGTCGAATGCACCGGAGGCTGCCAATGCTGGGATAATTATTCACAGGATGCAGTGTTGATAAACACAGGCAAACGTATTGATAAAAGCACACCGATAAACCAGCTCTGAGCCCGTTTTATCTCGGTTACGGGACGTTATGATTCAGGTGACCCTCTTCACTCTGGCAGAAGGCAGCATCGGGTGACAGCGTTAAGGAGGCTTCCCTCCGCCCCAGGGAGGGGGGGAGGGAAGCCGACAAGACGTTCGCTGCGCAGAGGAGTGGCTCCGGGGTGCCGGAGTTACGGTCGACAGCACGACGAGCGCCGTCTCAGAGGAGACGATACTTCGCCTTGGTCACTGCCGGTCACAGGGCTACGGCAGCGAGCTACGAGAGAGGGATTGACCTAAAAATAGCGGGTGTAATTGGCTACTAAATTTAGCAAAAACGGGATAAAATCTGAAAACAAAAATGTAAAAATAAAAAAGGAATCCCTCCCGTTAAGTGCCTCGCGTTCTTCCTGAGCCACGTGTCATGACTGGGGCCAGGCAAAATTCCTCAGCTCTCTCATTATCTGGTGAGATTTCTACCTTGTCTTCTACAAAGCTGGCACACAATCAGATGCATCGAGCATGGTATGCCACGCGTGCATACCAAGCGCCCCATCGCGTTTTACGTGGCTCGGGTGGCGGATTTACTGGTAGAGAACCATCTGTCGGGGTGGTTGCGTGCTCAAGATGTTCCAAATAGCGAAGATTCCTGCTCTGACAATGTTTGAACGCCTTCTTCACTGTCGCAACATTTTTGGGGAAACTGTCTGCCCGTGCATTGCTCGCGCGAGCTGCGATGTGGGCATTGCGTGTCAAATGACCGCAATTAGGAAATAAGCCTCGCAGAATGTCATTGCCTGTCTTCACTATGAAGCTCGCACTGTCTGATACAAACCCTGTGACGTTGTTTAAATCCACTTGCTATGATTTTAAACCTTCAACAACAGCCTCTGTCACTGTGGAATGATTGCACATCGTATCCGCCAGTATAACTTTCAAATCAACATCTGTTCCTCCTCGTGAGACATAAAAAACACATAGAGCGCATTGGTCTTTCACATCAGTCGCTTCATCTGTAACAACGGATGTGCTCTCGGAATTTTTAACAAGCTTGTTCGTTTTGCATTTGTGCACCTTTGCGATACGCGGTATACATTACACTCAAATTGGCCCTTAATTGCATAATTGGTCGTGTTCATTTGAGTAATTGCCACTACTTACTGAAATTAGGGTGCTCACAGTGACGCCTTGAGGATAAGGACGGAACTGCAGGTTAGGGAGAGAACCAAGGAATTTCCCATGGCCCTAGTCGTGACTCGAGAACCCGGTCAAGAGTGGACATTGAGCATCGAGATACTGTGCGTGAGAGAAAAGCCCCACAACAGAGTGTGGTTCTCTGTGGCTCAGGTGGTAGAGCACAGCGTTGGCAACGCTTAGGTTGTGGGTTCAAGTCCCACTGGGACCACATGTACTGAAAAAAAATGTATGCATTCACTACTGTAAGTCGCTTTGGATAAAAGCGTCTGCTAAATGGCATATATTATATACACATACACCGCTACAGGCTCATACTGCTACGACCGAGAATGAGAGCGCACGACGGAACAGAGCCCCACTCGGGATGTGAACCCACAGCCCTCATGGGGCGCAGGGTCGGGGGCATGGCCAACACCCTCACGGCATCGCTGTGAACGGCGCAGGTTAAGAAAGTGTCGCAAGAGGTTAAGCTCTTAACCGCCGAGAGAATTAAGCGGCGGATTCAAAGTCTGTCGCCGCTCCCAGGGGGCGTCGCGGGCAGTGAGTGTTGTGCGAGTCGACAGGGTTCCCAGCCTTCACTTCCCATTCCATTCCATCCCAGCCTCACGCGCCAGAGCGCAGCGCTCGTGAAAATGTCATTAGTGCGAGGGGGGGGGGGAGACGCACAAACGCACACACGCACACGAGGCTCGCGCTATGTGGCGACGGGTGGGCGTGTCATCCACGGTTGGGAGTTGCGCGATCGCAGAAGGCGCACGGCACGACCTCCCGCTGGGGCGATTTACCGCCGAGTCCTGCTGTGAGCCGAGCGCCAGTGTGAGAGCAGCGCAGGGAAAGTCACGCCTACTTCTCTCTGCAGCGGAGTAGGGCCTGGTGTCTGTCTGACGCTGGACCTGGGAATCCACCCACTGCTGCCTCTCTCTGCTCACCTGCAGCTCCCCAGGCGGCATCTTCCCATGCCAGGCAGGACGGCGGGCGCTGCCCCACCAGGGCCGAGTGACAGTGCCCTTCCTGTCCCCTGGGGGCACCAGCCGCCCCCCACCAACATGATATTAACCTACCACTTAATCACATTAATCGAGACAGACAGCCCCCCCCCCCCACCACTTCCCTCCCTGCTGCCCCGGCTAAACGTTAGAGCTTAATTGCTCAACAGATATGACACGTTAAGCTCAACGATCCACATCTCAATAGAACTTCGCCCTGTCAACATCGCGTTTCCACCCTTCTCTCAACACATCGAGGTCGAGCGGGCCGCGCTCACAGCCGGGCGCAGGAAACATCCGTCCGGCAACCGACTTCACTCGCTCTCCTTCCCTGGCAGGAAGACGAACGACATTAACGACACGTTAATTGAGCGGGCGTGTATGCCCCTCTGGCGAAGGACGGCCTGCGGTGTGCGTGCAGCTGCCCCCTCGCTCCGCCCGTCGCCGCGGACACGGATCACAAGCGTTCGCGTTCGTCCCCAACCACGGGGGGGCGCTCGCCTGATTACAGCCCCGCTGCGGTGGTGCTTTGGCTCCCGAGTGGCACGGCCCAGAGGCAGGCGGGCGGGCACGGCGCCAGGGCATCGGAGCCTCAGCCTCGACTGCTTCCCCGCTGTACCACCGTCCCGAGAACCAGAATGCCACACCAGGTTTCCCACCCTGGTAGGAATCATGAAATTTTTTTACTTTTTTTGCTTTAATGAGGAGCAGCAGAGAATCAAATGGTATGAATCCTTCAGACAAAGCTCGACTGGAATGAAAAAGATCACAGATTAAGAAACCGTAACTCTCGTTTCGATTGAAAACATCTGCACTACAAAAAAAAAAAAAAAAAAAAAAAAAAAAAAGCCCCGACTCAAATCGCTCCCGTCGCCTGTGCACATTTCAGCCAGTCCCTGGAGCGGGCCTCCTCCCGTCACGTTCTGAAAACGTGAAAAAAAAATCACTGGAGTTAAGTAACGGAGCACACGGGCCGCAGCCTAAACAATGAGGTTCAGTGTTTGATACGGGGGCCTGCGGGAGGAGTCGGGCCGAGCCGAGCCGTCACTCGAGTGGCTCCCGCGCGAGACGAAGCCGGCCCTGCCTATACATAGTGGCAGACGCTGACCCACTTTCTTGTCCAGCTGCTGCGAGGGACCGCCGCCGTCCCGTCCGCCGGCGCCCACAGACGGCCGACTGCTCTTCCTGCCGCCGTTCCAGGACAGGAGGTCGTTCTCAAAAAACGGCCACTCCATTAGATTACTGTGCAATTCACTCACTTAACACATTAGACGGTTTACTGCCACAGGACGGGGATGGACTTGTGCGGGAGCAGCCCAGGACACGTAACCTGACCTCCGTTAGCCCCGTGCCCCAACCGCTACCACACCCGCCCTGTTGCGCTCCACCCTCCTTCCCCCCTCCTCCCCGTCTGGATCAGTGGGCACCTCCGACCGCCACAGGACGAGAGGGCATGGAGGCGCTGTAGGTATGAGGGGTCATGAGCAGACACTCTTATCCAGAGCGACTGACGCAGTTTACACTTTTACGTACAATCCATTTGTACAGCCGGATATTTACTGAGGCAATTCAGGTTGTACCTTGCTCAAGGGTACAATGGCAGTGCCCTCACCTGGGAATCGAACCTGCAACCTCTGAGTTGCAAGCCCAGCTCCCTCACCATTACACTACACTGCCAGCCGTGGCAGCACTGGCATCAAAACATCGACATCACAACATCTGCATCAATGAGAAAACATCAACATCACGCATCACAGCGTCGACATCAAGACCAGCGCGTCGACATCTAAATCACAACAGCGTCACAAAATGGCATCACACTGTAGCATGATCACACCGTCATTGCCACAAAAACCGCATTATTAGCATTGCCGTGTGAGACAAATGATGGGGAGTCCTAGACCACAGAGCTCTGAACTCCCTTGTTTTGCTCTTTAGGGTGGAAGAAGAAGCCTCTAATTGGCCACGCTAATGATGAGAACACTAATTTGTAAACAAACTGCAAACTGCGACCGTCCGGAGGCCGAGGCAAGAGCATTACCACATCAACAGGAGACGACTGACAACTGGATGTGCAACATTCACCCACAAAAGGAGCACGGAAATGAATATTCCTCAGGAAGAGCACCGGGGCGTGAACCATTTCACCTGCAAATCTCAAAGATATGTGCGATGACGCTAACAGCGAATGCCTCTCTCTCTTGTCTCCCTCTTTTCCCATCTTTTCCTCTCAAACTCTACCAGTGCCACCCTCTCTCGCACTCTCTCTCTCTCTCTCTCCCCCGTCTCTCTCATGTGCAGATGACACGCTCCTTCACCGTGAAAGCGAGGTGCCAAGGCTGCACCTGACACCGCATTAGAGCTCTGGAGCCCAACTGCCTCAGAAGGCGGAGGAGACGAGGAGCCTGTGAAGCCACAGCCAGGCCAGGCCCACACACGTGGATAAATAAAGAACAAACAGCGTGCGCTGGCGCCAGGGGGAGGGCAACGCGATTGGAAGGGGCCCACAGTCGGCTCACGGTAACGGTAACACGAACGTTCAACGAGCACAAAGTCTCCCGGGAAATTCTCGTCACGGTGTCTGTGTGGAGCGCGTCTTCTAAGAAAATGGCGGCCGGGGCGAACGCGGAGGGTGTTGTTTCAGCTAGCGGAGACGGGGGTGCGTCTCCACGCCGCTAGCTCAACCCCGCTACTGCGAGCAGCCGTGCGCGCACACGTGCTACTCATCTGGCCACTGCTCACTGCAGATATGAATCAATTTCACGTCAAAGTGACAGACATGACCACGAGTTGGGTGCGTGCGTGTTGCGGTAAATAATAACACGGTTAAAAGATGACATCAAAAGTTCAGAATTACCGATGATGTATCGCTAATCGTGCAAACAGGCCCGAGAAGCGATGACGTGACAGCTACATTGATGAAACCCCCTGCCAACTGTGCTATGTTGTCATGGCGCTGTCAGACACACCACAGAGCAAAGCCTGCCAATTTTGTACCGTATGATAGATTGTTATTATGATTCTTTTGACTATGTAATGACTGTTATTTTTATGATTATGCTTATGATAACGACAGCAGCGGTTATTGTCAGTGCAGTGCTTGTTGCTACTATTCAAGATGATTTACAGTATTTACAATATAGCATACGCGTTCTTATATTTCTCAAATAATTGAAATGAGCATACAGAGGGATGTTTATGTATTCAGCCACACTGTAGTCCCTCCAGAGAGACACCGTTAGAACTACAATGCCAATACAACCATTGGAATAGTCCTTACAGGGGTTTAAATGATAGAAACCTTCATGACATACAGTACACAGACAGGTTTCAATATGGGCCACAGAGTTCTACAGCAACACTGGCCTGCAGCTCGTAAAATCAACGGTAGATTAAGATACAGATAATGACCAAATTGGCTGAAAATGCACATGAATTCCACAAACACAACAACACAATTTTCTCGTAATATTTGCCTACATCTAGGCTAACGGTTGTTCGTCAAATATATTCATTCCCGTAGGCCTAATTGGCCATTGATGTCATGAACATGATTGATGGTAGACTAGATGTTTTTATGCACTGAAGGTTTCAAATGCCTTTAACGTGTACCAAGTATCCAGTCGCTAATATTTTGCAGGTGGCTTGTCAGTGAGGTTCTTTTGATTTCGTAGACATGCCACTAATGGCAGCAGAATATTTTTCAGTTAACATACGTGACAGCGCAGACTCCACACGAGTCAGCTATGGTAATGGTAATTCCATTTCCGGGAATTACCATGGGAAAAAGATCAAATTGCAAGAATTCAAATAAAAGAAGGAATCAAGGAATCAAAAAAGGCTACGCAGACCATATGCAAATATGTGATGGTATGGTATATTATACAATATAATATACTATATTGTGATATATAATATTCAATATTACAATATACTATAATATATTGTGTAACATACCATATATTATATATATATATATATATATATAATAATATCATATATAATATCCAGTTGTGGTTATTCTGCCATGTTCTGGGTATTTTCTGTAATTATGACCAAATGTGGCAGATTCTTCCTTAGAGACACTCAAGGCAGGCAGAGCCAGTTTGATTAAAGGAGCGATGTATTTTAGATACCATCAGAAGTCAGTGATCATCAGCTCCTGAGGGGGGCAATGGGGAAGAGTAGGTGGGAGCTTTTCATTCCTGTTTGTCATCACGCTCATTGTTATTCCGCGTGAAGGCTTCAGGGAGAGGACCGTGCGTTTCTTTTGCTACCTGGAAATGCGATGACCCAAATCATTCGCTCCAATCAAGCAAAATAAATAAGTGAATAAAAATAACAAATCGTGCACATTTATTGGAACACATCCGTCCGGCTAAGTGCGAGACATCAAAGTGCCCCTGCCGCAGGGGGAAAGAAAAAATAGGTTAATGTTTTACCCTTGAAAGCCTCTTAAACCGTTTTAATTATTTGGAGCAATTCACAGGCTCGGTTGAACTGATCAGACATCCGTTATGAATGTCCAAAATAAATCAGTTGGAAAACGTGCGGCGCAACGTTTCTCATTACAGAGCTGGCTGTAGTGACACCTCGCACAAAGGGTGCGGCAGATCGTGGGGCAACATGCCTTGCATGTTTTTTTATATATCTACACATGTGTGCGTGTGTGTGTGTATTTCATTTCTTTATTAAAACAAAGTAGCAGGGAAATAAACTGAAGCGGTTCCTCATGTGATGAGCAATGTGCAATCAATTTTATGCTAAATGTTATAATTATACCGACCAATAGACTGTCAAGCCTTCGTCGTCTTCGCCATTACCATCGTCATCGTCACCGCACAGATTTTGGAGTGGACCTGTACCCAGTTCCAGAATAATTGTATCTAATAATGGTGAGAACTACATCAACCGTGACACAAGCTCCACTCGTGTTCCACTGGCTCGCCTGACAACACCAGAGTAGCTGCATGGCATTCACCACCGTCATCATCATCGTCATCGTCATGACTGAGCAGAGATATGGAAACAGCTAAGAGATATTGAAACCCACATATTGAAACGCACATCAGCATGCTGTCGTGGGACCTGAGATTATTTCATCACTCTCGCCCGCCGGCAGCCTCGCAGCGTGCCCTCTGTCGGGCCGGGCACGCCATTCGCCGCGGCCGCAGACACCTGGCTCACAGGTGTTACCATGGTGACGCCAATCCCGCCATTATCTCCTCGCCCGGCCTGCAGAAAGGAATCTGAAAGCCATTGTTCAAAACCGACTGTTGGGCTGACAAGAGGGTGTAGAAAGGAAGGACATTCTTCCTCTCAGTCAGTCATTCATTCATTCCCCCACTCCCTTCCTTCCTCTGTTTCTCCCCCACCCCCTTCTCTCTCTCTCTCTCTCTCTCGCTCTCTATGGGACACCAGTGCCAGGACGCGCTCAGTCTCAGAACCATGGTCACAGCATGTGCACCACAGTGATGGATTAATTAGTGATTTGGGGATTTTATCTCTTGGCAACATCTCTGCCGCAGCGCGCCCACTTATTTACCCGTTCCTGGTGAAGCGAATCTGTGCTTTTAGTCGAAGCAAAAAGCCACGAGCAAAACAAAAGACAAATAAAACAATTGCTAATCGGTATAAAACCTGTTACTGTAAATCAAGTCAGTCAGTGAGGGGACCAGGCTACATCTGTTGCATGTATTTGTTAGGAAGAGACCTTTAGTGATTGCCAGCTCAATACAAAGACACCACTTGTTTGCAGGTGAGAATACCATCACGACTCTTAACAGTGGCATGGTTGCTGAGGATCTGGAGAGAGGTGATGGATTTCGTGTACGGATAGACATGCAGGTTACAGAGGCTGAGAGGAATGTGCTGCTTCCTGCCAGCATTATCCTGCGTGCTTGACATTTCACAGAAAACGCAGGGTGCCGAGTGTGGAGCCGAGGGGAACCCCTTTGTCCGATGGATGTGCTTCCTTCTCTATTTCACATTCTGAAGACCATTTCTATTGGACCATCTCTCAGGTCTAGCAGTATGACCGCTGCACTCAGATTCTACGCCCACTTGTCAAATTCCTCCTGGCACACATACCCCAATTACAATCAGTACCCAAACAAATGGTATAAATAGAAAACCTGTCTATTCAAGTGTAGATTTGGATACAGAATACATCCTACACAATACTTATTCACCTAGTACCCACCTTCACAATAACCTAGCTGAACTGTTTTACCTCCTGTTGCAAGTGATGCATGTAACAAGGCAGGCTTGTTCAACCAGGCAGTTCAACAAAGATATTATTTTATGATATGACAAGCTAGGGAGATAATGCCCTCTCTCCACATGCTGTGCCAATGGACTATGTATTTATTAGGCCTTACAAAGTTAATCTAAAGTAAATCTATCAGACGGTAAAGTAATCTAACAGCAATACTGTGTGGCATAGGTCAAAGCCAAGAGGCGTCACAGTATTAGCCATATCGACAGGCCTAAGAGGCTGCACAAAGTAATGTAGTCAGCCTAATCCCTTGCTGTTCTTGGAGGATATGTTCTAGAAATAGACTACACTGAACAAAACTAATAATAATAAAAAATTGATTTTTACTGAACTATATTTGTGATATAGTAACACATTGCATACATACAGAAATGACCATGCCATGGAATGCAGCTTTGTTCTGTGGCCCTGAATGTGCACCCAAGTGTAAAGTGAGTAAGGAGGAATTTCTGTATCATACCTACACCAAGCCCATGTAAATAATTTGTACAGTAACAAGGTCAGTTCTTAAAAAGTGAGTCAAGCACCGCTTCAGCAACTTTACATCTGAGCAGCCATGAATCTGGACAGGCATGAGTAAACAGTCTCACTCAGACTCAAGATCGGCTAGTTTCATGGTCATTAGTGTAACTCAATCAACGGTCTGGCTTATGTGACAACCTTTCGTGAGAGAAGGCTGCTTCGGCGGTTTCGATACACGTCTTACGTACACGACCTGTTAATGTGAGCTTGCGAGTCCACAGTCTATCGATTTACTCAACAAGTGCCAACACGCATCACCAAAGCATCTGCAATTAAAGGCCTAAAGATAGGCTACTCCAAAATGCTCCAAAATTCTTAAAAACGAATTAGCCCATATGAAATAGTGTCTTACACCAGTAAATTCATTCCAGTTTAGTTTAAAATTGAAATAAAAATGGCATCTTCAACCAATCCGTAAAATCTAAGACCCCAGAGCAGTTTGTGAGTTCACACAGACATCGTGGTGGACCCCACTGCATGAGGAAGCCAGTGGGGACTACTAAAAGCAGATGGCTCCTGTTCCCAAAAACAGAATTCTAAAAAAAAAAAACCAGAGGGCCCCAAAAACTCGGGGACCCGTCTCATCACCCTTCAGCCAGAATGGTCTATTTATTGCTGAAGTGGCTGAGTGCTGGGCTGGTGTGAGCTGTTGGTGGTGTTAGAGCGCTCCCACACACTCTTTATTTATAGGAGGCACCGTGTTTTCAGACCGCCATGCGGCTCCTCTCCCGTCAGCCCGGGCGCCCGGCCCCCTGCTGCGGAAGAGCTCTTACAATTCCCAGACGCGGCGGACAAGCACTGCGACCCCTCGGATGAGCGTAAAAGAGTCTCTACCGAAAACCAGCGACCGCATTCGCGAAGGGTCTGCACTCAACGTTTTTTAGTCAAGAGCAGTCCAAAAGGTTCAAGCCTCACAGTATGGTGCCATGCGCTGACAGCAGTCTCATATACACTCGAAAGTGTTAAAGAAATCCTGCCCGTGTTCCGATCAGACACGGGATACCTAGGTGTGCTGCTCCAACCCTAGTTTTCACCCCGACTGTGAGGTTTCGGATCTCCAGGCTGGGCTTTTCAGCATCGCTGGTCATGGATACCGGCCCACTGGGCCGCACTGCTGACGTCCAGCAACAGAAGTGCCATGGCAACATACTGGCACCTGGGGTCAATACTGTCTTGATTAATGCTGGCCAGGTTATGGAGCCCGTCTCTCTTAAAAGTTGGTGGTTTTGTGAAACACACGAGGAACACCATCCCTCACCAGTCCCCTTGCCGAGTAAACAGCCAGGCCAGCGTGCGTTTCGGGTGGTGGCGAACGGCGCACCTGCCAGGCAGCGTCTGCCCGCACCGCTGTCAATCACAGGTCCATCAACCCGGCGCTCATCAGCCGCCCCGAGCCAATCGCAGCAGGCTCAGCCAGGCTGCAAATCGAGCCGCCGCCAACGCTGGAAAGCGGTGTTAAAAGGAGCACGGGTAATTTGCTTTGCACAAAGGCGTGAGAAAAAAAACCCCAAGAGGACGAGAGAGAATCGCGCACGTGCCCGTTCGGTCTGAGAGATGGAGAGCAAAGCTCTTTCAGCCATTCCTTTATTTCATGGCCCCCAGGTAAACGGCACCAGCGCTGATGCTGAATTCCGTTCTCGCGAATTCCATTCCCTTTCCATTACTTTTTCATTTACTCGGCCGCGGTGGGTCTGGACGCTTCATCTGTCGCGGCGCGCGGCGGGAGAGCGGCTCCCCCCACCCCCACCCGCGTTTCATAACGCAGGAGAAACTGATTCCGTATTTGTTTAGTATTTGACTTCACATTTCTGACGGTAATAATTGTGAGCCGTGGCAAGCAACCGAGCTCTACGCTCCAGAAGAACGTATCAGCGGTAGGCACACACCACGGTCAGAGAGCGCGAGAGAGAGAAAAAAAAGGGCGGGGGGGTGTTAGAGAGACGCAGATAGAGAAAAATAGGAAAAGAGAAAGCCAGAGAGAGAGAGAGAGTGAGAGAGTGAGCGAGTGAGAGAGAGAGAGAGAGTGAGAGAGAGAGAGAGAAAATGAGCAGGTTAAGAGGTTGCGGACGGGATCAAAGAATTGTAGCACGCGGTTAAGCAGGAGCGGCTTGTTTAAGAGGACTATAACCCGGCCTCCTGTTCGTGAGGGCCTTTTAGTGTCGGGTCTAATGAAATACCCCGGGTGTGTGCGCGCCCGTTCAATTGTGTAATTCCGCCAGCAACACGTCTCATTCCTGCACACTAAGCAATCCACGGAGAAACAGGAAAATAATCATCGGAAGCTGCATCATCACAATGAAAAGAATACAGGCTCTGCGCCATTAATATTCTGGACGTTACTCTCCCTGTTCCCAGGCAGCGGTGTGGTCACTCCTCCCCAGGGTTCTGCAACAGCGGCGGCGTGTTTCTCAATGGAGGAGAGCGTGACAAAGACAAATACGACTGAGACGGAGGTGCCATGTGTGGCTGCATTCCTAGAAACACGTTCCTGTCTCACGCCTTTATCCACACGCATACCTTCGGTGACAAGCCCGGCGCCACGCCCTTACACACACACACGCGTGCGACTCACTGCACGTACGCCGCCCGTGCATTAAAGCCGGACACCAAAATGCGACTACCGACTCCCGTCCCCCTCCGCTGAATGTCCGCCTGTGATTCAAGGAGCTTGCGAAACCATGCTTAACCTTGCTTCTTTCTCAAACTGAAATCTGTGAATGAGCCGGAGCTGGGGAGCCGAGAGCCTGCCAGCGGTTTTACGCTCGCCGCTCCCACGCTTCCTCATAGCGTCGGAGGAGAAAGGCTGCCAGCACTCCCACGTCACGCCGCTCAGTGACGGGCTGCGATCTCACGCTCCGCGATGCCCCCGTGCCCCTGCCCCTGCCCCGCCCCCCCGAAGACCCGGCTGAAAACTCTCGATTCTGGAATCCGTCGTCCGTCACCCTGCGGTCGGCCCCCTCTCTCGTGTCGTGTCGAGGTTCTGCCTCCGATCTGTGAGACGTGGGTCGCCCTCGTTTGAGCGCGCGAGTCCGTCGGCACGCCGTCCACAACGAGGCGGTCTCTTTCCGTGCGGCGCACTTACGCCCTGCCTGACGGTGACGTCTCCGTCCTTTTCGGCCCCCGCGGGGGAGGGGAACCATGCTGGGTACTTCGTACGAGGGTGTCGGTCGCGTCCGAGCAAGCTGCGGCAAGTGAAGCGGGCGCACGCAAACGCAGTTCTGAACAGCGACACGAGGGTATTGATTCAGATGCTACGCCTTGCTATTCGAGTGCTGGAAATACTATGCAACATGAGGACCTGAGCTGGCATGTTCCCTCAGTCAATACTGAATGGCTTAATCACACACACACACACACACACACACACACACACACACACACACACACACACACACACACACACACAGACACGCACACACGTGCATATGCAGGTCATCTGCAGGTGAAGATCAGACATGTTCATTTTGAGGATTAACTGTTCCTATTGTCACTGTAACCACAACTACGGTTGTCTTTACATGATATGTTTATTTATTTAACCTTTATTTAACCAGGCAAGCCATTAAGAACAAATTCGTATTTACAATGGCGGCCTGGCGAAGGGGGAATCGTTTTGCCTCGATTATATATATGCCATTTAGCAGACGCAAAAGAACATCACAGTATTTATCCAAAATGACTTACAGTACTAAACGCATACATTTTTCAGTGTGTGGTCCCAACGGGAATCCAACCCACAACCTAAGTGTGGTCAACTCCATACTCTATCTACTGAGTCACACAGAACCACCACGATAACAATAAGGTCTCTCTGTCCAGCACAAAGAACTCATAACTTCATGAAGCAAACACTGACACTATGCCAGAAAACTTTATTCCATGCCTGTATTTGCCAAAAAGTCTTTCAGTAACAGTAACGGATTAGGCAGATTTGATAGGTGTAGCAGTTAAAAAATGTCTTATATTCATACAGGCTTACAAGTGACTCGCCTGCTGTACTCGCAATGCTCAAAGAGTTAAAAGCCACAGCTGTACTGTATGAGGCAAGTAAACTAACAAAAAAGCATAAAAGACAATGCTGTTGTACTGCAGGCGGAAAAAAACAAACATGAGTAGGTATCCATGAGAAACAGTCTCCACTGACCATTCCTGCCTGCGGTAATGCATCTTTATTTACCGACACTGAAAAGCAGGGGGAGGAGGGTGGAACACACCAGAAACTCTTTACACACAGACCTCCTGCAAGGGCCTATGGGGCAGAAATACAATTTAATCCCTAACAACATTCTACACAGATCCAAGCACCCAGCTTCAAAACAGGCCTGAGATCCTAGCTTCAACACAGACCACACTGAACAGACCACACTAAACACGAAGAGCGGGAGTTGCTAAACAACTAAAGGTGAAGGTACCAAGGTCACACACACATGTACGGTACCCTCCAAATGTATTACAAAGAAGGCTGTATAAAATAAACAACAGGTTGTGGGCTATACTGTATGCTCAAAACGTGGAGAAATTATATTATTTTATACTAATGCAATTGCTCAGAGGAAAAAAGGTTTGTTTTTCCCCCAAAAAATATGTCACAATTACAATCACGCCCCTGTTTTCACAAAGGTCTACCATCCCCTCGCAAGGATAACACTACTGACTAGTCTTCTATGGTGTTTTATGAGATTGGTGAAAATATTGGGGGGGTTTGACTATTGCTCCATACAGAATCTTTGAAGATCCTTTGTTTTGCATTTGTGGACTACCCTCTCCAATTCAAACCACAGATTTTAGATCGGGTTCAAGCCTGGAGACTGAGATGGCCATTGCAAAACAGTAATTTCGTGGTCACTTAATCGTTTCTTGGTTGATTTTGAGGTATGCTTGGGATCATTGTCTTGCTAAAAGATCCATTTGCTGCCAAGTTTCAGCTTGCTGGCAGAGGGAACCAGATTTTTGGCCAAAATGTCTTGCTGGAGTTCATGATTCCATTCCAACCAGAGTTACATGTGTACTCCTTTTTATACCCCACTGAACACAATGGACACAATGGCGTTCCCTAAGATCGACATGAACTTAAAAATAAGCATGTTAGTGAAGATTTATTTTTGTTGCATTTCATTTAAAATAATTATTCGGGGTGTGAATAATTGTGACATTTTTTGGGGAAAAAAATACATTACTTGTTAAGCAAAATCTTATTCTCTGAGCAATTGTATTAGTGTAAAATACAATTATTTCCCCATTTTTTGAGCATACAACATCTCATTGCCTGTTCTACTTATTTTACCCAGCATTTTTTGCTGATCTTGCTCAAGGGTTATAATTCTGGAGGGTATACCTCTGCTGTGTGCATCTATCCCTGGGCCACGTCCCCGATGGTGCGCTTACCCACAGCTGGTGCGTCGTACTCATCCCCCAGCAGGATCTCCGGCGCGGAGTAGGCCAGCGAGCCGCAGCTGGTGGTCAGCTTCTTGCCCGGCTGGAACTTGTTGCTGAAGCCGAAGTCGGTGAGCTTGACCAGGCCCTGCTTCTCGAAGAAGACCACGTTCTCGGGCTTGAGGTCGCGGTGGACCACGTGCAGCCGGTGGCAGTAGGAGATGGCGTGGACGATCTGGGCGAAGTACTTCTTGGCCAGCTCCTCGCTCAGGCCGTCCTCGTGCTTCATGATGTAGTCGAACATGTCGCCGCCGTCGCCCAGCTCCAGGATCAGGTAGAGCTTGGTCTGCGTGTCGATGACCTCGTAGAGGCGCACGATGTTGGGGTGCTGCACCAGCTTCATGCAGCGCACCTCCTGGAACAGGTGCCCCGTCGCCACCGTGTCCAGCTTGGTCTTGTCGATGACCTTCACCGCCACCTTCTCCCCCGTGAAGACGTGGCGCGCCAGCTTGACCACGGCGAAGTGGCCGCGCCCGAGCGTCTTGTCCAGGTCGTACAGCCCGGCGATCTTGCCGTCGTACCCGCGCTTGAAGCCTGCCATGGCTGGTCTCGGGCCGGTCGAGAGGTAGGTTGGGCGGCGCCCCCCGGTGGGGTGGAGGGTGTTTACAGAGACGAGAGGGGTCTGCTCACTTCAGCACGTCTGCTACCGACCGGGAGCCCATGGTGCCAGCTTTCAAACAAACCTGTTTCGTTGAACAGAGAAAGGACAGATCGTAAAACAAACCGATCAGGTCTGCCTGTAACACATCTGAAGTATGGATATTAAAACTATTGCTGGTTATAAGGGTCCTGCCACACCCTACCATGTAAGCCAGGGGTGTCCAATCATACCCGACTAGGGCCGTTGTGGGTGCAGGCTTTTGTTGTAACACCAAACTACTGAACCACTAAAACCTGCCTTAGCCCAGCACTAAAACACCTGATTCAACTAATCAAGGTCTTGACTGAAGACCATGACTGGTGGATGAGTTGAATCAGGTGTTTTAGTGCTGGGCTAAAGCGAAAACCTACATCCACGTCAGCCCTACACTGATACGACCGGACACCCATGACCTAAGCTATGTAAAAACCCTGGAACTACCAGTTTAAAGAGGGAAGACAGTTAAAGGCATTTGAGGAGGGCTTGCAAGTATCTTCAAAATTAGTGGAAATGTTCAAAACAATGTGTCAAATTGATCTTGGAACAGGTTTAAACATTTTGGTAACTGGAAATGTTCCCTACAATTGTATTGTCAAAACACCCCTAAACTGAATTTAAGAAATGACACAACCTATGTGCCAAAAACAGCAAAAGATCTCTTAACATTTTTTCTGCCAAATTTTTATTTTTAACAGGGAGTTCATTTCACTTACAGTAATTCGGTTAGGCATCCATTGTTCTCTCATAAGTATCTTATTTCGGAGTTTCAATATGGAGACATTACATCAAAATGAGCCAAACAAGACAACTAGACAAGGTGCTAAACAAGTTTAAAACATGTTTACGGATAAATACGGTTACAATAATTATCCCTCATTTCAAGAATATGGCATGTTACAGAAGGTCTCAACATGAAATACTTTAAATGGCCTAATTTACTGAATATGATGGAAAATAACAAAGCAAGTCCTGAATTCTGCAAAAGAACATCACAGTATTTTCATTCAAACAACATTCTTCTCATAGAAGATAAGATTCTATGCGAATTCTCAAAGAAAATGCCATGTTAGCTTGTCATCACCTGACTTCCACCCGCGCGTGCAATCAGCGTGCTCAAACAATTCACCTGAGGCGGCTAGGCACCTGGTTATGCAAGGTCCATGCAAAACGTGGCTGTTTTATAGTATATAGCCTGCAACAGTAGCAAATAATATGAAACCTTCAGAGCCACAACCAAGCAGGTTTTTTTACTGGCAGCTCTATAAAATGAGCAGCAAATGTTGACTAAAATGTTACATAGTTTGGTTAGGTGATGCCATTATCTAATGAAGCATCGAGTTCTAGATTGTTTAATTGTTACTGATGCATTCGAGGTTTAGAATTTTCACAGGATGGCAACCTGAGAAATAAACTAACAAGTGAATCGCGTGCTCGTTCAACTAATGACTCAAAATATCAAGAATGAAACTGCAGGAAACCAATGCTGCTCTGCCATTAAAAAACCTGAACTCCTGAACCTCTATGGAGTAGGCCTCAAACAAGCAATGGCTGGCAGTGTGGTGTAATGGTTAGGGAGCTGGGCTTGTAACTGAGAGGTTGCAGGTTCAATTCCCAGGTGGGGCACTGCTGTTGTACCCTTGAGCAAGGTACTTAACCTGAATTGCTTCAGTAAAATATCCAGCTGTATAAATGGATTGTATGTAAAGAAATGTAAACTGTGTAAGTCGCTCTGGATAAGAGCGTCTGCTAAATGCCTAAAATGTAAAAATGTAAATGTGGCTCGGAGGTCAAATAGATCTGTGCACTGTGGCGCACCAAACCCGAGAGACAATACGGACCGATTCGAGAGCAGGTTTACAAAGCCAAAATAAATCCTGGGCAATTATATCTATTCATGCCATAAATAGCACACGATCCCCCCTCCATTCAAGCCGGCTGTCCGTGTCACAGATCCTGCATTGAGATTATCTTCCTGTTTACAGTGACTGATGGTGGGGGAAAGTGCGAGTCATGGCATGATTCCGATGATGTGCAGAGCTTCGTCGTTTCTGTCGGGTTCACATGCCACCCGAGGAACCGCACACGTCCTGCCTCCAGCAGGGTCAAATGCCTTCAAGACAGAGCTCGTCTTGTATTTCCGCGACGTATTATACGACATTTTCTTAAAAAGTTGAGAGATTGAGAGAGTGAAAGGGTGTGAGAGAGTGAAAGAAAGCATGCTGCCAAAGAGACCAGACTCAATTCCCCACAACAGTAGTCTATGGTAGCCACCAGAGATGAGGCCAGTTAGGCCTATAATTGTTTTCTGGGAGGTGTTCTTGCCTGAAGAACTTGAGTTACCTGCCTCGCTTGAAACCTGTTAAACCACCCGAGGTCACTTCCTCCTGATGCGAGAGTGCGTGCAGGTGTGCAAGTTAAAAACATTTTAAATAAATAAATAAATAACAAAAATTACAATAGAATTTACGCATCAGTGGACCTCAACAGACAAATACACATTGACTTGAACAATGCGGCCCTAATACTGTGGATTTGTTGATTCACTGTCCTACAGTATGTCCATAAGTAGGATAATAATGTGTCCTATGTAATAAGGTGTATGTCAGTGGAGACTCGTGAGTGTGAAATAGAAGAGCCTGTTGATCTTACCCACAATCTGATCATCAGTCTGAACCGGTTTTCCTTTCATTTTGCAAGACTAAAAAGTGTGCCAATTATCAGAATAATCTCTTGATTTTGTCGTCTTCTCTTTCATCACCTCTTGCTAGAGAATTGTCATGATAGTTAATAAATTAGCAAGTTAGGAAAATCTATTTAATCATTACAAAAAACACCGAAGCAAATTAACTACCACTTCATATGGAAATAAACTAAATAAAATAAATTTAATAAAATAAATGTTGTGTATACACAAAGGATAATTTTGTTTTGTTTATTTTGATCATTTTGCTTTATTAACAAACAAGCTATTGATTGTTATTGAAGCAAAATAAATGAACAGTTTGAGGTTTAAGGACTTCAGCCTCCTCTATTCACCAAGATCATAGGCTGTGATCATTTGTTGCATTTTTGGTCTACCGCTCACATTAGCCTGTTTTGCCCAGCTGAAAGTTCAACATATAATTTTTTGCTTGCACTGCTATTTGAGCCAAACAACAACTCAATTTAATGAATTGAATTGACAAAATAATTGTATATCATGCACCCCATGTAGGCCTGCTCCTGCACATAAATATACAACAATGATAGGCTATATCCAGTTTTGCATTTCGCTTTTTCACATGATTTGAAAGCGGAGAATAGCAGTTCAGGATGAATATGTCATGCCCCTCTACCAATACCTCAAAGAGGTCCAGTGGTGACACTAAGCTATTAATGAGAAAACATAGGCCACATTGCTGAAAGGTAATGAGCCACCTCAAAACCAGCCAAAAGGTTGGTCGTCAAGGCAGCTCCAGGAAGACAACAGCACGCAGAGGATTAAGTCCTAACAGATTCCCCCTGTGGCTTAACTGATTTTATTATTTGAATATAATTCACATATCCATTCATAAATGTCTCCAACGGGCCCCCGAGTGGTGGTGCAATGGCCAGTTGCTGGGTTCGAGCCCAGCGATTGGTTGTCCGCCCCCAGGGGGAGGGGGGAGTTTGTGTCTGAGGGGGGAGTCTATGTGTGTCTGAGTTACGGTCGATAGTGTGGTGAGCTCAGTCTCTGAGGAGGCAGTTCGGTGTCTGCCGGGCCCAGAGTTGCACTTGCAATGTTAATAAGAAACATTTTACATTTTAAAAATGTTCAGACAACTAAAGGGGACAAGAGTGGATCAAAAGTTACAGCCTCAGCCAGATGGTGTTACAAAAACAGAACTGTTCATACACTATTCTTTAACATACAACCATGTCAGAGGTGTTCCTGCAACATCCCCTCATGGTGCCACTTCTTCGAGACATCTCAGTTGCACCAATCACTTCATTATCAATGGAAAAACCTCCTGCCGAAGTCAGGCACCTGAATCGTGAGAATAAGGTGTGCGAGGAGAGGTTTTTCCTGCAGGTGCCAAATCAACTCTCCTTTTTAAGTTTGCTCAATTTTACAGGTTAGGCCTCACTTTGTCAACATCTTCAGTGGCTTCCCAACATATAAGTGAGAACATCAGTCTAATGAGATACATTAGATACATTTACATTTGATAGCTTAAGTTAAAAATGTCCAACTACCAAAGATAGACACTAGTACTCACAATCACATATCACACTCACATTTCAATGCTTATTTCCGTGCACAGTTAAATCAAGATCCAACTCTCTCCTTTCTTCCAGTTAACATATAGATTTTGAAATAGGTTTTCATTATGGGAATTAAGGAACACCAGTTTGCACCACATTAATAATGGTTTAGTCTACACAGATCAACACAAAGAACAAAACACATCCTGTAGGTTTATCTCCTGCAGTGTTCAGAATCTAGCTAATTTATGTATAGAAATTAGGGCTGGGTATTGGCAAGAACCTCACAATGCGATTCGATTTCAATACTATGGGTCATGATACGATTCAATACTCCACATAATATCGATGTATCGATATTATATATTATATGACTGAAATTCACAAAGAATTAATACATATTATACAGTGCATCTTCTGAGTATTGAGATTATGATCATGTGCATGATATGGTTTAAGGGACAAATTGCCAATTGAACCAAAAACTGATTTTAACATTCCAATCTTTATTTGCCAAGTTAAACAATGTGAACAATACACACATATTTGTGCTGTAGTGCATTGGAATAAATGTTAACACATACACTTTGTGCTTTAGCAGGAAATTGTAAACAAAATGCACAACTGGTTCAGATATTTTGTGCGTAGAATTATAAAATGTGACTCTCTATATGCCTTTGAAAATAGTGCAAATGAAACAGTGTCTTTGGAAATAGGCTAGTGCAAATGAAACACACACATAGTGTGTATTAAGAAAAGTAAAGTAACAAAAGTCACAGAAGACTGCAGTGCAGAACATAGTAAAGACCATCCATCCATCCATCCATTTTATATTCCTGGTCAGGGTCGCGGGGGTGCTGGAGCCTATCCCAGCATGAATATTAAGCCAATCCAAAAGCACACACACCATTCACTCACACACTCATACCTACGGGCAATTTAGACTCTCCAATTACAAAACTGTGGGAGGAAACCGAGTACCCGGAGGAAACCCACGCGGACACGGGAGAACATGCATAAGACTGCGAGACCTTCTTGCTGTGACAGCTATCCACTGCACCACCGTGCCGCCTAGTAAAGACCAGTGAAACTAAAATGTTACTGACTCTGACTCAAGCGATGCACCAATGGTTTTCTTTGCTTCCGCATATAGCTTCAGGACTGCTATTTCAGTCATGTGTTTGCGTGTTGGTATGGCGTAGCGTACCATGTTCTGAAAACACTTGTTTTCCACAACACTATAAGGGAGTATGGCTTTACAGATGAAAACTGCCAGACACTGTAGATGAAGACCTTGTTCAGTTTTGGCTGTTTTGGATCCACAAATTTAGCCACTGGCTGTCGGAAAACATCCACGTGGTGCCCAGTCAAGTGAGTGCATAAGTTTGTCGTGTTACCAGAGTATTTCAATACCGAATGGCAGAGTTTACAGACAGCATTATTTTGAACCCAAAATTCACCCAAACATCTCTTGAGACTAGCAGGCATATGCTCGGGAAGTGGGGGGGCTGCAGCATCCACTGTCATTAAGATTAGTTATATAGTATAAGCATGTATCATATTTACAATAAAAGACAAAAACGTGAATGCATCTGTGTGTCACAATTGAAACTGTGGGAGGTGCTGAATGTAGCTGTGGGAGGTGCAGAACGAAAGTGAAAAAAGTATTTGATGGACCAATCACCTGATAGGGGCACAAAAAAACATCTGTATCAACGTAGCTAGCAACGCAAGCAAGCAAGTTAGCTAGCCATCAAGCAGTAACCATTGATTGAGCTGTTGTGTTTTTACATTTATATTCAAAATGTCTCAAAAACAAATTTGTGAATTCTTCAAAAAGCCTGCAACAGCTTTGTGACTGTCGCGACTATAAGGTAAGACCACAAGCTATGTTAATGCAATTTTAAGACTGCTATTTTTGCAAGCAGTGGTAGCTAGTTCACCATGAAGTGACTGTTTCTATGCTTGCCTCCATGTTTGTTTATGTATTGCTCTGCCATGACAATCTAGCCAGGTTCCAAGGCTGAACTGCAGCTCTGTGGCAGCCAGCACTAATGTGCTGTTAGTGTGTTATTATGCTTTCATGTTCAATTGGGAAAAATACAATCGATATGTATTGGTGTATCGATTTTTTTTACCCACCCTTAATAGAAATGTTTGCTTGTTGGATCAGTCAGCTCTGCCATTGCTTCAGTATCCATGTCATCAAGGCAAATATTTCCAGATTCCTTAGTGTGTGTGACCCATTAACCCGTTCCTCCGTTTTGTAGATACTAACAAAGAACACTATCAAAAACAGTGGAGAGTACAGTGTATGTCACGGATGTGGCCAGCAACATGGAAGCAGTCTACCAACAACAAGTCTTGTGACTGGTGAAGGTTTAGAAGACTTTGCTCCCAGTGCCTACTGCCCACCAACTGTTCATGTAGCCTGTATCTCCATGCCCTCAGCCCAGCCTCAATGGGCTCCTGTTCAGGTTCTCCAGCATCAGATAATGTAGTGTATTCACAAGATATACTTCTGGGAAATCTGTGTTAGTATTCCCTCAACTGCTCCAAGAACACCACTGTGCAATGCAACTTTTCGATTTATAATCTCAATCCCATGAGAAACAAGTTAACATTAGACTACTTTCATTTTAGTAATTTGCTAAACAGCAACTTGCACACATGCTTATCCAGAGACGTTAGGCACTGTCCTCTAAAAGGGATTAAAACCTGCACTTTCTCACAAATTAAATTACTGAGCAACTACTACACGTCTTCAGCCTGCAGTGTAAGCCCTGAAAGGCCAAAATATATGGGTTGTCGGTGAATTATTTACACAGCTAACTGTGGTGCCACACCTGATTTCCATTTTGAAATGCACGAGGTGGTGCAAAGGCAGATTTGTGATACTGTGGCAATAAAACGTGTTCGATGCAGCTATTTGTTTCAGAGAGACGTTTTACCAAATCCCATCCAGTGACCAAAAAACGATCATGTTTATAAGGAAATTATTTGTGTGAAACGGTTTACAATCGAGCGAGCCAAGTTACCTAATGCAAGCTTGATTTCAACAGCCACCTCGATAGTGCCGTAGCTTGTAGCAGGTGGTTATTATTAAAATGCATGGTGCGTTGCTCGTTTTCCCTGCCAAATATATGCCTTTTAAGTGACGCACGAAAATAAACAAATAGCTAACGCATTAGACGTGACGACAAAACCTAGCTACTTAGCATTCTATTTAGCAAACGTTAACTCACTAAACACCATCACCACCTGCAGTGGCAGGTGCAAGCTGTAACATATAAGGCTGTCATTCAACTAGCTAGCCAGCTGCTAACGTTAGTCAAACAGATAACCAACGTTAGTTTGCGCTAGCATTAATACGTTGTAAATCACAAACGAAACGTTGAGTACAAATAACGTAGTCTTTGCGCTAAGTGATTCGCTACATGCTAGGCAGAAATCATTGATCTCGGCTAACAGCCGTTTTGCTAGCCATATGGCTCGTAGGCACCGTTAGGTATCTATTTAGCTACCAACTTCCTACTGTCTTTATGCACAGTATGGAAATTTCACGAGCATGTGTCAATTTACAAAACAAATTGTCTAGACAAATTGTCTTGCAGGCTAACTTGCTAGCATGTCTGATTATTTTTTAAATCATTTACATTGGGGCAATCACAACACAGACAAAGCAAGCTATCTAAAACAGACAGTCGCTACGTTAAACATCGTTCTAATGTTTCTCACGTTAGTTTCTATCGTTCATTCTATCGTTAGCGAGATAAAACAGCGAGCACGCTGGACAGTTTATTTCCATCGTCAAGGTGCAATCACAACAACTGCTTGCTAGCTAATATTAAGGTTGGCTAACATCTAACGTTAAGAAAAACGCTTAGCTAATGTTAACTAATAATAAAGAAACGGGAGGGGAAACGATTAGCAAGCCAGGGTTAGCTATCACGCTAACATTAACCAATTGATGCGTGGATCGGATCCCAACCACTTCATTGTGACATTCTTGTACAACGTCTCTTGCAAAAGGAGTCGGCGACAGAGCACTAGAAAGCCACCTACCATTCAAACAAAGTGAATTATAACGAAATAGCCTGACCGTGTCAGTGCACCCATTGAGGTTGAATTGGCTAAGCAGTTAGTTGACATAACAAGCGCGAACTAGCAAAACAAATAATATGACGCGAATTAGGACCATATGTGACAGCTAACGACGTTAGTCAGCTAAGATCCGATCCGAACCGACCCGAGAAGGCCATGGCGCGATCCTCATCACTTGGCTAACGTAAGCATAACTAGCCAGCTAGATAACCAGCGGCACAGCACAAATCGGACTCGAACGGCAACGTTAGCTAGATGCAGCTAGTTAGCCGACGTGAGCTACAGTAGCAGTGCAGTATCAACATAGAATCTTCAGACAAAGGAAAGAGAACGAACGTTACCTAGCATCACTCTGAAAATCCAAATAAACACAAATCGACGTTTAGATAAGCTTGACTTACCCCTTTCGCCAGAAAACATTGAAGCCTCGCAAAACGTGTGATCTGGCCCTTGAAAGTCTATAACCACCAGCGTATCTTGTTCTTGTCTTGCACTGATTGCTTAGTCAATCCTTCAATGAGTTCCGCAAGTGCTATGCCCTTACATGAGAATATAAAGCTAGCTGGATAACTCTATATCACCAAAGAGCCCTCTGTTCCCCAGCGACAGCTAATAACTCGAACTACTGCTGCAGCTCTCCGCGAACTGACCCTCCTCCCTGAAACTATTGCGTCGGCGCAGTGGAGCCCAGCCGCATTCAACTCTGACGTCACTAAACGTAGTGCCAGTAAAAATAAATACTGTACCTTATTTGCCACTGCCCTTAGCTAACTAGCAGGGTTGGGGGTTGGGGTCAGTTGCATTTAAATTAAGTTAATTCAGGAAATTCAATTCATTGCAAAATCCTCATAGAACATTTTCATGGCCATTTTCCAATGAATTAATTGAAATATAATACATTTCCTGAAGGGACTGAATTGAAATGGAATTTACACAGCCAAGCTAACTGTCAGTACAGTATAATCAATCAAGTCAGGACAGATAGAATGCTTTAAGATCCATTTCATGAATCAGCATGGACTCTATTTATAGTTATTAAAGCAAATCGATACAGTTCTGATTCTTTAAGCACAATGACCCACTTCAGTATAGATATTATTTATTTATGTATTTATGTATCATGGCAAGACACATTAAAAGCATATCACCAGAACAACAAGAACAGCAAGAGTACAGCCTGGAATATAGTAACTGAGCGTCAAGTTGAAAACAAAAAAAGCTGAAAAGTATAATAGCAGTAGTTGTTTTAACCCAGTACCTTACCATCTTTAACAAAAACATAACAACACCATAACATGCACACAGAGCCTAATAATTATTTATAAGAGCAAATGATCACACTAACACATAGTGCCTAACAAAGTTTTCTATGAGCAATATAAAGTACTACCTCATCTGATTTTATTCAAAGTTGTGAGACATCAGGTGAGACTGGCGAAGTCCAGTACAAAATTGAATGTATGTATTCTGTATGTATTCTGAAATGTAATGAAGAATCAGTGTTCTTTTTATGCCTAGCATGTATTAATTTCACTAAAGCACAGTAAAAATAATAATAATACATTTAAAAAAGACAGTAAAGTTTGTGCCATTTTGGCAAGTTTAAGTTTTGATGTCAAAAAACATGCAACATTCCCTCAGCACCTTGTAGCCCGATCTTGTCACAGTTTACTGAAATGAGGTGGCTCCAATGTGCTGGATACATATGTAGCTGGTCTACACCTGGAAACACACAGGTACTGTACTGGAATCGGCTCCTAATCTAACCACTATTTATCTTTGCAACAAGGGGGCTGGGAGGGTATTATGCAATAATATAACAGTTAAGGCAATAATACACGTGAACAAAAAAGCATTATTGACCTGAGTTTAACCTTCCCATCATTTCATGGCTTTTATATCAATCATCAAGGACAATTATTGGTACCCCTCAAAGGTGTTTTTGAGGAATGGCAAGACACAAGTTAATTACATAGCAAACACTCCAACTGAATGAAGTACAGTCATTCTCAACATAGTTGCAATTGCAAGGTTCCTGGTAGAGCTTGCCAGTATTACTTAACTGCAGAGTAATAAATTCAGGCGTTCAGGGTCTGTAGTCCAGAGCAAAATTCAATTATCAGTTGAAATATACATAAGTATGTTCCTGTACTAGTACAGTTCGTTCAACAAATCTCTCACTTTCATTTTATAGGAGCTCTGTTGAAATTACGACACCGACCTAACAGCAGTTGTCAAGTGTTCCATTGGCCGTGCTCCCAATTACAGCATCAAGTCCATAATTTAGTTTAAACTGGCCATTTTAACCCACTAATTGTTTACAGCTGGTGCTAAGCATGTAGTGAGGCTCAAATATATGCTTTCTTTCTAATATATCTCCAAACACAAAGTGCCTTGGAGTGTCTTAAGATAATCTTACAATGAGGTTTAAAGTTGGGATTTTGAGGTTGTGGCTGGATCTCAGTTAAGACCTAATATTCTCACAAAAACTATAATGTCATAGTAATGTTATATTCACAGTTAAACATTCTGACACTTGTGTCGCCTGATTATAAATATAACATACATTCCATGGCAGAATTTGGAATGATCTAACATTCCTTTCAAATTCTATAATTCTTTATGACTAAGGCAACTCACAAAGAGCAGTACTGTACATACAACAAAGGGGAAATACCCCACATTTGTATCCCCATAACAACTATATTATTTAATGCAAGCAGTATTATCCTATGATTTATGTGACTTGTGAATTATCACCCAGAATGATAATTACCCATCACCAAAATACATGTTTTTCTTCCCAACACATTATTATTAAAAATACAAAATAATTTACCTCAAGCATACTCAGGGGAACATCTGTGTGGTTACAGCTAAGTTACTAGCAGGTTCCAAGGTTACATTGCATGCTTAGGGTCCTCCCAATTGCTTGGTTCAGCTGTAATACGTAATGACTATATTCTCCCTTTAATTAAGGTTAATAGACCTTTGCACAACTCTCCTGCCTTTAGCACTTTATTACTGCTCTAACAAAGGAGGGACGTAGCAATATTTAACAGACACTTACGTAATATGTGCAAGAGCTGTAAACTTTATGAGATCTTGAGGAGCGGAGAGCTCACATAGTCCTACAGTTTGTTAAAATAATGAAAATGAAACAAGCCGGTTAAACATATTTGTAAATCCCCCTTGAATAATTTTGATCTCACAGCCACAAAGTGAAATGGTTTTGTGTATGTGCAAGCAGTGAGGCTAATAGCGGTGGGTATACTCAGACATTAAAGATTGGTGGGTGCATTGGAAAAGGTGAAAAACCAACTATATCAGATGAGTTTCCACAGCCCTAAGAGAAAAATAAACATTGACATTTACCACCTGCATGTGCAGTACCCAGAGCTATTTTTGTGTCCATTTTAGATAAGAACTGGTTACTAAATGGTTATCCCACTGCACAGCCCTTATCAAAGTATGTCTCCTGAAAAGTAAAACAGAACAAAAAGTAAAACTGGCTTTGAGATATTTTTCCCTTCAGCCTAGGGCTGAGATCAGAAACCACTTCCTGGCTACCAGCATATGACTCATGTTCATATAACTCTTTGCTAAGAAGAGCAGATGTGTCCTCACATATAGTTTCACTGCAACATTTGACAAGAAACCAAAGGAAGGAAAAGGTAGTTATTCAACAAGGGCTACAGTAAAGGGCTACTGATATGATTGATACTAATACTGACGATACAGTTAAGCCTGGCAGAGTTGCAGGAATAGAAACCTAGCAATTGTTGTACAGTAACCTGCAAAATAATTCACACCCTTGAAAATGATGAGCAAGGTAGGCTGTGGAAAATGAGCAATACAGGTAATGAGCTACATATTGTATGCTTTAACAAACAAATGGGGAAATTATATTGTTTTATACTAATACAATTGCTCAGATAAAAAGATTTTGTCTTGTTGTGTTCAGTACTTTTTGCACCCTCCCCTCGCAAAGATAACACTACTGAGCCGTCTTCTGTAGTGTTTTATGAGATTGGTGAGCATATTGGTGAATCTTTGACCATTCCTCCATACAGAATCTTTCAAGATACAACCATGTTCTGTAGATCTCCAACTGTTGGATTTGATTTAGTCTCCCAAACTACCTGCCAAACTTTGTGGGTGCAAAATGCACTTCTGTCCACTTCCAGGCAGATTCATTCCTGTTCCAGTGATTTTAAACGTCAAGGTGACAAATCTCATTTTAGTATTTAGTACTATTCCTGCACTGATCTCGCGCACTATGATTATTCCTACCATGTATTGATGCACATCTTGTAAGTCGCTCTGGATAAGAGCGTCTGCTAAATGCTTAAAATGTAAAATGTAAAAATGTAGTCATAACATAGTGGTTCATAAACATTATAGAAAACTACTAATTAAGAATAATTACTACAGGCTCTTCATGCTTATTAGAGAAATTTACAAGAATTGAAAAACATGGAGCTAACTGCTTTGGCATGCTTGTGCTCTTTTGTGGCACTTATACATCACCGGTTTTGAGTGGCGCTGAGGTAGGTTCTGAAATAAATAGAAAATATATAATTTTTCTCAAAATTAAGAACACGCACCATAGTAGTTAAAGTGAACAATGCTTAACAAATACTAACAAAGTAAGATTTACCTACATTTGTAAGGTTTACTTTTACAAAATAATCTCACAGTATATTAACTAAAGTAGCCAGCTGGAAGATGTACTTGCTATTTGGACAGTGATGATAGGAATCTGTTCTGAAATGTTGTTGTTATTAGCTTTTCCAACAGCTTACGTGACAGGGCCTTAGGGCATGGTACAAGACCGAATTTATATCCTGTTGACGGGTTGAAGACTCTCAGTACCAACCAGCCAAGAGAAGAAGGGGCTTCTAGGAAGGGTGATCATTGTGATTTGTCAGGAACCATTTTGGGAGAAATATATCTTTGCTGCATCACTGTCATGCATGAGACTCCTTGCATGAACAAACAAACGTTCAGATATATTTTACACTATAAATTACAGAGATAGACGGAACCTTTCATTTAAAGAAACAAAACAAATAAATTGATTCAACACTGTTATTATCCTTGTACTAAGGTGGCAGTGGAAGTGCTTACACTTGTCATGGTTTTGCCAATGTGTAACCATGTGTAGAGTACATTCCAATTTGTCCTCCAGTAGATGTGACTTTGTGCAGGTTTGTACAACACCCACTGCCCTGTTGTGTGGATTAAATCACACTACATTCTTATCTTTTTAAATAATCACATTCATTCTTTAACAATTACACCCAATCATCCAATCTGAGTGGCATTGGTCCTCTCAGGACAACAAACATACAACATTGTCGTCTTGTAATACATTGCAATCTGATATATAATCAAATATGAAATATAATTGCGATAATTAAAAAGGAATTATATATGAACTTCAATTTGTCTCATTACAAACTCTGTAGAACACTGTATCTGTTTAATTTCCAAACAAACTCCTGCAAGCATTTCATATACATGTAATTAGACAGTAATAATGTGCTTAAGATTCCCCCCATTGTATCTTTGATTCTAAATATTTTTTTATGGCAAAATTTAGGAGCGTACACCTACCAGTGGCCAAAAATAGTATAACACCTGCCTTCTCTTCTAAGCGCCATTGCATTGAATTAATTTATAATTTCATATATTCAGTTCCTAAATACTCTGCCCTTTGATGTCAGGGTTTTGTTTCGATTATGTATTTGCAGGCTCATTCGTGCCGAACTGCCAAAATAAAATCATGATCTATGTATCGGATTATCAATACAGACTGCAATGATTTATGTTTTCTATACCTCTACTGACATCTAATGGATGATGTAGAATTTAAAAAGTACAGCAAACGCACCAAAACCAACAGCTTTTTGGCAGTTGTATGAATGAAAGTGGAAAATTAGCAGTATATTCTTTTTTTTGGTCCATGATTTCCCAACGACTAAATCACTATTGGTTTAAAAAAATCTAAATAAAAATAAAAAGTTTTCTGTGACAATAGCCAATAACCAGTTCTCGGGTCCTATAGCCTACAAGTCCGATAATTGTGAGGCCTTATTTCAAGTCAACACCACTCCCATAACATGCTGAACAATCAATTTAGCTGAAGAATTGAAGTCTCTTTTTGGGCCACACATACAGAAACTCCTCTATTGTCAATGGAATCCTTAATGAAAAATGACTGGGAAAGACAAAAATAATGTCCTAAAATATCCAGTCCAAATTATTAATTTTCCCTCTGACGAGTAACGTCGACCTTCGTAATTCTATGATGGAAATGAAAAGTCCGATTTCCATAATTTTCATTTTCTTTCCGCAGGCAAATTGGAACTGCTGCTGATTGTATCAAGCTACCCCTCGCTGCATCTCAGGACCCAAATGTACTTATCATCCTTAGAAGGTGAAGGACCTCTACAGCTGGGACCCCGGGAGGACTGAACAAAGCAGGTGCTCTGCCGGGAGAGGGAGTGACAGCGATGTGGTGCCAATTTGCGGGTTGTTTTTAGAGAGAAATGAGCAGAGCTAATCGAATTGACTATGCTGCCATCTCTCTTCTATGTGCATCTGCAACAGCTCCGTCACCAGCTCAATAAGCAGTTTTGACAGTCAGTAAAACTGACTGAGTTCCCCCCCACTCCCAAGATGCCATTTATTTTTGTGCTTTATCTTCAAAGATCTGAAACAGCATATCTTTAACTCCACTTTCACAGGAGATGTGTACACTTGCAAGGGGCTAGCATGGGAAAGTTGGCTTCTTTCTCTCTTACGTGAAGTGAACATTTCACCCATAGTGAAGGATTTCTTTAGATATAATTAATCAATAATGAAATAAGTGTACATTCAATGTGAAGGGAGGAAGAGGGTACAATTACATTTGTCTACATATAGTGCTATACCAATCCAAAACTGCTGTAAAAAAATCATTTCCACATATTTTTCTAAATGGTGATTTGCCTCCTGCTTAAACATAACACTGGAAATACAGACGCAGCCAGGTCATATGGTGTTTGAGGGTATAATTAGGGTTCGCCGCTTTCTTTGCAACCCCATCATTTTCAGAGGCCCATCACTTCACCAAATCTGAAATTATTAGGCGTAAGACTTTCAAATGAAGCCGGATTTAGTCATCTTGAGTGAAGATCAGGAGGGCATTGCTCATTCTACCCTCTCCTCCAACTCCCTGGGTCAGGGAATGGGATGGCAGGCTCCTTCACAATACGCGGTAATTGACTCTTTACGCCTACACATGTGATGTCAGAACATTTAGCTCTCATGAATATTAATAAAGGAATGGCTCCGTGGGAAAAGAATTGACCCATAATTTGCTGCATGTACCAAATTAATCAACAGTACAGAACATTCAGGCAAGCAAAAACTAGCGCAAACATGCAGCTTCATAGTTCACAGAGGGTGAACGTGTTACAATTAGTAGGCTCCACTGAGAATTATTAGACGCACCTGATGAAACCGTAGTGGCGTGTAAAAACTCAACAAATGACAATATAGCACAGACCAGTGGTTCTCAACCTAGATCTTGGAGTACCCCTGTGTATACAGGCTTTCGTTCCGCTCTTAAACAAGGTCGCTGAAAACGTGTTTAGGGCCCACAATTGTGCCAAAACAGATTTTCAGGGTTGGCTCCATTCCATTGTCATTGAACTAAGTTTCCGAATGGTTTAAGTCTCAATCCGCAAGTGTCCACACTTTCAGCTTTTAGGCCCGATTTCAGCTGTAGGTCTATCAATGAATGAGGGTAACGCTAAATCATCTCTCAGACAATAAGTGTCTAAATAAATACACAGCTTGTCATACTTCAGGAATCGCATTTATGGTTGTAACAAGAACCAGCAAATACAGGGGTACTCCAGGACCGAGTTTGACAACCACTGGCATAGACCCAAGACAGTTGATTGGGATTCCATAAGCTAGCGGATCCAAAACTCAGTCCTGGGGGCAGACTGTGTATGTTGGTTTTTGTTCCAACCACATTTGCACCCTTTGAAATGCAACTAGCTGTGAATTGTTCTTGGATACTTAATTTCTATTAAAGCAAGGTTTCTTTCTTAAGGCCACGTCAGAAATAGCTATGCACGCCATGAACAGTAAATGTCCCATATTCACATCCCAGGACTGTTAATGAGACAAGATCAACAATTAGATGCTCCAATTTCCTGTATTGTGCTAGATCACACATGATTCTGTTAGAAAGAGGCTACCTTTTTAATTGATTCATTTACAAACTACCAGGTGAAATCTGTGGGTGCCAAATTGTTGAAAGTATGTGGACACTTGGTCACTGAGACTGAACCAATTGTGGAAAAGAGTTCAACGACAAAGCAAATGGCAATGAGCAAAACCTGCATTACGTTAAAGTTAAAAACAATAGATTGCATGTCTCCAACAAAATGTATGGATCCAGATTGGCTGTTACAAAAAAAACAAACATAACACAGTGGGTCCCCAGGACCAAGTTTGGGAACCACTGCAATCTGGCAAAGGTTTTGGGTTGGTGAGGCATACTCCAGACATTTTCTACCCCTCTAAAATATGGAATAGGAGTGTTCACCTCATACCAATTGCAAGTATGCATTATTATACAAATATTGAACATCAATGCACAGTACTGGACAATACACTTCAACTGGTCTGTTATACTCTTACACTTAACTGTGTTTCCCTAAGTTACGTTAAATTACTACAAACCTAGTGTAGCGTCTCTAGTCCAAGACGCCACTGATTTAGTAAACTCTGCATTATCGTTAGAAATTGAATTTAACTGAAGCTCAATGTCCTTTCGATAAAAAAGACAACCACTGATTACAAGTCAAGAAATTTTATTTACAGCATGAATTTAAATTCATGCCTTTTTTGCTGCTTCTTTCTGGAGCTTCTTGACTTCATGCTTGATGATCTTGTTCCTCTGTAAAATACACCAGCTTTTAACAAACATGTATGTAACATAACATGCATGTATACATGTTCAAATTCCCTCTACAGATGTATGACATAATGCAAACAAATTAATACCTAGCACTCATGGATAGCAGTCATTCTGATGTCAAACTGCCTAGTGTGTGTGAGGGTTAAAAGGAAACTTAAGTCTAATCAATAAACAGGAGCTACAGTCAATCATAAATGCAATGGTCAACTAATCTGCAGCACAATCCAAAAAGCATGTTTTAATGCTCTTGAATAGACCTGCGGTCTACCGCTACTATCTGGCCAGATATGATCAGCACCTCACTAAAATGGCCATCAGCAGAATTAATGATTTGCCATCCTGTCAAATTGATAAGTGTATTCAGTCAGTTTAAAAAATATGAAACTAACTGAAAGTTTGTTTGAATCACCCAAATAGTCAACCACTTCTAACACGAGCTTGTCCACCTTGACTAAAAACTATTAGTCGTACTAGCCTAAATATTTATGTGCACAGCAGAGCTTGCCTCAAATGCTTACAACAGAACTACATAAACACACTGCATATGATTTTTTGTAATAAACATTAATGGAAATGACAATCACTCAGGCAAGACTATGGATGCAACTGAACACAATTTGCAACTTACCATTTTCTTGGCCTTCATCACCTTGTAGCGGTCAAAGTCTGACATTTTGGCCCTCTGCACAACAGAATAAATAAATAAATAAATGTGCAGATGCCACACTCAAAAAGGCAACACTACAAATATTCTATAATCAACCCAGGGCATATGACAACCAAACTACTTCAAACAAGTGAAAATAACCTGAAACAACGCAGCTTAAAACAAAATGAATAAATCATAATGCATCTGATGCCACTCTCCCAGTTACTACTACTGACAGTGTTAAATAAGAAAACATAAAAGAGTGTATTCATTTTTATAGTATCGGCTAAATGTTCCAAACTAGTCCGGTACTGATGTGAAAGTGGCTCGTACCTTTTGCCTGGCTTCAATTTTCTTTGCCCAGTTGGTCTCAGACCATTTCTCATTGACCTGAGCTTTCTCCCAGGCGCGCCTCACAAACTTCTGACGTGCACTTGTCGATTAAAAAAAGAACAGGACAGGGTAAATGACAATGCACAACACAGTAAAAACAATCCACTGTGCGACAGAGCCTTGACTTTACATTTTAACAGTTGGGAATAAGTGACAAGGTCTTGAGAAGTCTTAGCCTTAACATTACACATTTGCAATCTGAGAAATGTGTTTCAACTTGGTATAAAATACAAAACTGGGGACACACTCATATGCAGCGTAATATAAAAAGACAGAGGCAGATCTTGTACTTTGTTGAATAAATAACCTCCCCACTTTTCTTAAACTTGTGGCTACATAAGCTACATACCTGTGTGGCACTTTGATGACAAAGTCAGTGAGCTGCATACACTTGAAGGGCATAGACTGCCTCTTCACTCCAGTGCAGGGTCCATCAACCAAAGCCTGAAATAGAGAGCATGACATTCATACTTGTACACATCTGATTAGCCCATGAGACAGTATCTGGCACACCATTCTCATAAACACTGCAGTAAGTCCAACCATACCCTGTTTTGATCAATGACATCGACGATGGCCACAAGCTTGCCAGCGTGAGGCCCAAAGGACAAGTAAGCCACGCGGCCGATCTCGACGTAGCGCTTGAACACCTGTTAAACAGCAGAACATGAAGACACCAACTTAGTATTTCTGGGACACACAAGGGTATTGCAACACAGGGTGGAAAAGGCATGGGGTCTGCAGTTTTTTTGTTGTCATCTTAAAATGAGTAGCCAATTTAGATCCAAGAAACTAGTTGCATTGAATCAATTGTGTAATGACCTAATTCAATTGATCAATTAAATGCAGAGTAACAACAAAAAGCAGCAGACCCTGTGGCTCTCCAGGACCAGGGTTGCCTACTGATGGACGCTATGGAGCTGACAATTTCACAGTTCAATAGATGCCAAGTTTTTTTAGTATCTGTCTTACATCAGTCATATCTACTTTTATAGTTGGATATCGCTTAAATAAGTGAGGACTGAGCTTTCAGACATCACCTTTCCAGGGATTCTACAACCTAGTCATTACAACCTATGTCTCATTAAGTTGTGTGTCCGTACGCATCACCTGTGGGTGAACGTAGCACCCAGCATAGGTCCAGCATTTAAAACTCAATGCTAACTCATATTCAACCGATTTATAAAATGCGAAACACGAAACTGAACAACGGTATCATCCAACGATATAGAACCCACTGTATGCTCGTACGAGTCACCAGTTAATTATCTAGCTATAAGGACACACTGAATTCGTTTCCAATAAGTTCATCTGTATTTACAGTTATTGGGCTATCATGCAACGAGCGCTGATGCATCAACA
Organism: Aldrovandia affinis; assembly: GCA_029706075.1. Lineage (NCBI taxonomy): Eukaryota > Metazoa > Chordata > Actinopteri > Notacanthiformes > Halosauridae > Aldrovandia > Aldrovandia affinis. The sequence goes on from JAINUG010000118.1 coordinate 929,717, forward strand.
TGGCTAGCTATGAATATGCACATTAAAAAACAAGGTAGAAAACGACAGTCCGTTCCAAGGCAAGAATCTAACGCTAACGTTATATGGATAATTCCAGACAATAATTGTACGGTAGATATTACTAGAAATGCTAAGTTAGCCACATGCTAACTAGCGACATCAAATCACTAACGCCAGGCAACTCGAAACCAGTTATGCCCGCTAAGTGATATTAGACTTGATTACCACAATTATTCTTCTACCTGCACATCAGGCATGAACATCACAGGTTGACATTTCCAATAGAAAATAAAACCGGTAAAGTTAATGGTTCGATTTTGGCCTAAACTTAGGCTTCACGGACCACGCCGTGCTAAACGATGTTCAAGCACAACTTTGAAAACGTCCAAAAAAAGACAAATATGCGACAAATCCAAACAAAAATGCAGAATTATGGGTTCAAGGTATTCCAGTTGCATATTTGACTTGAATAAATTATAATATGTAAGAAAATATAATAGAAATTTGTTTTTCCATTTTCGGTCGGTCAATTCACGCGCTTACCATGATGGCAATCCCCGATCAGAAAGGACTGCTAAACTTCCGTTCTACAGCAATGCCTCTTCCGCTCAGAATGTGCGCACGCGCGTCTATGACGTCGATATGATCGACGCAGAAAACTGTCTGGGCGCAGGGTGGAGGTGGAGGTGGAGCTGGAGCTTTCCATGCAACTAGGAAAATAAAACCCTTCATATATTATGTTTTACTCTGAGCAACTAATATGCATGCATTATTCTCAGACGTTTCTCTTAAAGTGACTGATTTTCAGAGGTTCATATACTGTGTGCTGTCCATGGCAATGGTAAGCTCAGTCGATTCCATACTTCCAAAATGATGAATCAAACAAAAAGAGACTACTTTCAGCTAATGTAGGCTCAAACAGGACAGTTTTGCTGGTCCCTTTAATATGAGACTTATTAAAATATAATATATCTCTCCTCTCATTCCTTTCCAAAACACTAGAGTGGGCTGTACATAACCACTTCTTTTTTCTATTTTCATTAATGATCTCCCTCGTATCTTTTCTGACTGTTCTGCACAATTATATGCTGATGACACTATCATTTATGCCTCTAAAGCTTCCATTCCACAAATTCAAGAGTCCCTGCAATCTGACTTTGATATTTTTCAGACCTGGTTATCAACTAATAAGTTACTACTTAATCAAACAAAAACATACTCAATGCTTTTGGGTGTGCGACAGAACCCCAACTCCAAACCTAATTCTTTGGTACTAACCTATAATGATGGTAGAGTTCTTGAGAGGGTTGAAAGATATAAATATCTTGGTGTGTGGATTGACTCTGCCCTTACCTTTAAACCGCACATTGATCATGTGACTAAAAAGGTAAATTTTGGTGTTGGTGTTCTGTTTCGCTCCAGGCATTGTTTTTAATTTAATGTTAGAAAGAGGCTTATTTCACAACTAGTTCTACCAATAATTGACTATGCTGACATTGTTTACCAGAATGCTTCCAAAACTGATCTCCAGTCCCTTAATGTCACATATAACAGGCTCTGTAGATTCATACTAGGTTGTTCCTTTTTTACACATCATTGCACTATGTTTGACTTACTCGGGTGGCTTCCTCTTGATAAGAGGCGTCAATATCATTGGTTCCAATTTATTTTTAAATGTATCAATTTCAACTATCCGTATTGTCTTAAACAACATTTTGTTCCCTATACATCTAATTATTCCCTCAGAAGCTCTGACCAGTCTCTTTTTACAGTCCCCTCTGTTTCCAAACATGTTGGCAAAAAGCTTTTATGGTTCGGGCTCCCTCAGATTGGAATAGGCTACCCATAGATATTCGTTTGCTGACATCTTTTAGTGTATTCAAAAATGTTATTTTATCCTATCTCAAATCGGACTGTCGATGTTTCCAGTGATACAATTCAATGCATTTTTTATTTTTATGACTAGGTTGTAAATTGTTTTTCCTGTCTGTTGTTGTCTGTGTTGTTTGTCATTGTTGTATCTTGGATTGTATTGTTTATGTTGTGATTGTTTGTTTGGGACCCCCTCTAAAACGAGATGGTTCATCTCAAGGGGTTTATCCTGTTTAAAATAAACAAATTTCAACAACAACTGTCTGCCTATCTTCTACAGAACGACCTGCTTGATCCCAACCAATCAGGGTTCAAGGCAGGCCACTCCACAGAGACTGCTATGCTCGTGGTCACTGAGGCTCTACAATTGTCCCAATCGCAGCAATCATCCGGACCTGCCGATTCTCCCTCCATAACATCTGGAGGATCCAACGGTTCCTCACCCAAGAGGCCACACAACTTCTGATCCAGGCGCTGGTGATCTCACATCTGGACTACTGCAATTCCTTGCTGGCAGGCCTACCAGCCTGCGCCATCAGGCCACTGCAACTGGTCCAGAATGCTGCCGCATGTCTGGTGTTCAATCAACCCAAGTTCATGCATGTCACCCCTCTACTCTCCTCTCTGTGCCATCAGGCCACTCCGCTCCCCATCGCAGCACGCATCAAATTCAAATCACTGGTGCTGGCTTATCAAGCGGCTAGAGGAACTGCTCCCCCTTACCTCTAGACACTCATCACACCCTACACCCCAGCCAGACCCCTCTGCTCTGCCTCCTCTGGCAAACTGACTGTCCCATCCCCCCTGGCGCCCGACAGCCGCTCCTCGTGGTCTCGCCTCTTCTCTGTCCTGACCCCTCAGTGGTGGAATGATCTTCCGCACTCAGTCAGGACCGCAGAATCACTTGCGGTCTTCCGCAAGAGACTCAAAACCCACCTTTTCAGACTCCACTACCACTGAATTCTGTACATCTAGCCAATTGTCATCACCACTGCCTACATGTTTAATATTGCATTTTGTATATGTATACTTGTTTAAAACTTCCTCTAAAAAATAAATAAATACATTTTACTAACCTTTTCCTTCCTGGTGTTACAGGTATGGTATGCAGCTGCTAACAATGATGTCGCTGTCACTGCACTGATCTCATGTGAACAATGATTGATCATACCATGTATTAATGCACATCTTGTAAATTGCTCTGGATAAGAGCGTCTGCTAAATGCTTAAAATGTAAATGGAAAATGTAAATGAGACCAGACCACGCTGCGACCAGTTCATTTATTTCGCGGACCAAAAAAGTCACATTCTTGCGCCCCGGATTTTCTGTCAATGTTGCCAATTTTCCCAAGCCACGCGAAGTTAAATAAGGCTGAAAGAGCTGCAGGTTGAACCCCTGAGTTAGACCCACAAACAGGAGCTCTGGACAAGTAGGTCAGTCCATTTATAATCTATAACTCCTGTGTACCACAGGAGGTAGAGGTTATTTTCCCTGCCAATTGAAAGGCAGTTTCATGGCCACTAGGTGGCAGTCTTGTAAACTGTGAAGTAAAATTCCACATACCAGTAATGCTCTGATTCCTCAACCTCAAACAGGCAATGTTTCAACTCCAAGATTGTAGACAAACACTCTCTCATACAGTACAATTTAAGATGCATGTTGTGTTGTGGTTAACTTGTAGTGTGCAGTTCACATGCTTTATATATTTAGTGGAGGAGAGTCACTTTCTGGTATAGGTGCCAAACTTTCACTTAAGTACACCAAACGCATATGAAACACATGAAATAAAGTGTTTTCTAGAAATTAATCAATTTTCAGTCCTGCACTCCTCTGAAAATAATCTATTTGGTTGTTTGTTCAAATTTTATTCAAATCTATTTGGTTGTTTGTCAGTGGTGAGTACATTGTTTGATGTAGACCAACATAGTTAGAGTTCCATAGCAGTTATCAAAGCATTGTGTGTTGGAAGCCTTGTCAGTGCATAGGGTAAGATAATCGAGGTGATCTGTGAATTTTCTGTCTTTTTCAGCTTTTACCAACTCTTATATCTCTCAAAAAAAAAAAAACATTTGGGGGAGGGGGATTAATTAACTGTTTGATTGCACTTTAATTCAAAATGGCAGAAATCCAATATGGCTGAAAGTTATTACATTATATGAGATAGATTTGCCTTAAGCCAATGATTCAGGTGGAAAAATCATTTTGATTCTAGACTAAATTGTTATTGTGTAACAGGGCAAAATATTCAATGGTTTGTAATAGCGCCACCAATTGGCTGACCAGGTTTGTTTTCCTGAGTAGTGGGTAAGATTTGGAACCTACACTATATGGCCAAAGGTCAGTGGACCTGACCATCACACCTATATGAGCTTGTTGGACATCCCATGCTAAAACCATGGGAATTAATATGGAGTTGGACCCCCTTTGCGGCTATGACAGCTGCCACTCTTCTGGGAAGGCTTCTTCTGGCCGAGCTGTTGTTGCTCCTAGGCGCTTCCACTTTACAATAGCACTTACAGTTGACCGGGGCACATCTAGTAGGGCAGAAATTTCACAAACTGACTTGTGGGAAAGGTGGCATCCCAGTTAGGAGTCACTGAGCTCTTCACGAACCATTCTGAATTCTAAATGTTTGTCTGTGGAGATTGCATGGCTATGTGCTGGATTTTATGCACCTGTTGGCAATGGGTGTGGCTGAGACACCTGAACTCAATAATTAGTAGGGGTGTCCGCTGACTTTTGGCCATATAGTGTATTTGCCAAGTTTGGTTGCTGTAGCCCTTACAGTTTCTGAGCTCCAGACACTTTTAGGGCAGAATAATAATTTAAAAAATAAAAATAATTGGAACGAAAACAATAGGGTTGCAGCGGCTTCACTGCTTGGACCCCTAATAAAAACCGTGGCACATGAAAATACGTCACTGCAACGGTCTGTTTAAAAGTCTTCTAATTTAGTGAGAAAGCGTATAATGTAGAAAGTCTGTAGGGCACAAAACTATGTCTTACGAATTTAATAAATGCTAACGATTTTAATTTGTGTATTTTAATAAAAACCAGCAGATGTGTATGGAATTTTGAGGATTAGTTTTAATAGTCTCGGTCTTAGTCAACAACACAAAAATCTGCATTGCATTGGTGCTGTAACGGCGTAAAGAGGAGACTGGTCATTTTCATATTTTTAATATAAACGCTGTGCAACAATTATTTTAACATTGCGCGACCACATAGTTGAATAGTTTGTTAGGCTTTTGCCGGTAGGCACTATTGAGTAGAATATAGTTTACGATTTTTGCATGAAACCCAAAGGCATAGCCATGACTGAGCAGCAACGTTACCTTAATTAACTGGGCTATAGATGGCATCCAGCGGGATGACTGTCCTTTCCAATAACATGCCAGCAAGCTAACAAGATTTTATAAATGTGATTCAACAACACAATGTGATGCTGTATGAAAATGTTGCATTCTCTGAACCCAGATCACCTCAGAGCAAGTTGGCAAACCGCGATTTAACAACCTGCAATTATACATTTAAAAACATAGATTTATGAACCCAGATCATTTTCGAGTGTTCGCTAGCATGATGTATGATTTAAAAACTGGTGACATGACATAAAAATAGCACATTCCGAACTCCAATCTCTATAGTGTTTGCTAGCAAGTCTGTGTGTATAACACCATCTAATCTCCTTCAGGTGTATCTCTTCCTATTTTGTTTACCATTTAATATGCAAGGGTCAGTGCATCGGCTTTCAGATTTGGATTATGAACCGAACCAAGACGAAGTCAATCCTGTTTATTACTTTCGCCAGTGATAAAGGCCCAACACACAATAGGACCTGCTAAACAAGACTGGAGTTTGATGGCAGGCGAAAGAACCCCATGATTTAGTAATGAAAGACAGCGATCGAGACAATACATTTATAAAAACTGAGACAACTCGACAGTACCATTAAAAAGTGTTAAAACCAAAATACTACCAGCACAGCTTTAAATGTATAGCAATGTATTAATGTTTTATTCTAATTACATTAAACAGAATATATCAGTCCCTTATTTGTACAAAAATACCTGAAAAGGTTACAATTAAGATTTATAAGCCATTTAGCCATTTACAGAATGAAGCAAAGCACATTATGGATACAGGATTCGTCTCATAAAAAGTGATAAAAGTTGATATCTTTACTTTTTTTTTTTTTTTTTTTTTTTTGCATTCCCTGATTTTTTTAAACTTTACTTTTTTACAGTCACTATCTCTTGCATTGTGACAATTTACATAAAGCACAATAATCATCACTGGAAAGGGGTTTGACGGTTGGTCAATCTGTCACGTATACTGTAGGTTAGTGCAGAGAGGAACATGTTGTAGATTGAGGCACCTGCTGCATTTTAGGCTTGTTTATAAAAAGAGAACCAAAGAACCAAAAAAAAAAAAAAAAAAACCCAGCATAACCTGTACTACTACCCATGGTTTTACTATTGTATCACTGGTAAATCGTAAAACTTACCTACTTGGTGTAGTAATAAAAATTACTACATTAAGTATTGATCATATGCACCAAAAAAATAAAACAAAAACAAAATCTCATTGATCCGAAAGACCAGTTATCAACAGGTTTCATTACCAACCCTGAGCTGCCCTGTTACATTCATGTCACTCATACTGTATATCAAACAAAGTACATCTCCTTCAGTTACTGACTTGTCACCAGTTCAGAACTAGCAGGTGATGAATTGCTTTTATGACAGCAAGACATTGCGTGAGACCAGTTTCAATTTCTGATTTTAAAACAAGTAACCCACTGTTTTATTTTCAAGACGGCAAGATAGCATTTTGACAATAGTAAAGCCATATATAAAAATAATTATTTTGTTTTAACCAGTGAGTATAAATTGGATTTTAGCTTAAATGTTCTTAAACAACTTGTAAAGATGCATGCCAAGAGTCCAGTCCAGAAGATATAAAAATCAGCTTAATTTAAACATTACAGATATATTCTGAAAAGTTCATTTTTTCTGACAAACAGAGAACAAATATAATAAACTCAATATGCATTTAACCAAATAATATAAACTGCACTAAAATAAATCAGTTTTCTTCATTTTATATGCAGTGATGATCAAAAACCAAAACTGCCGTAAATAGTGATCTGAAACCTAAAATACAGTGTTGCATCTACGTCTTTCCAAAGTTTCATGCACTTATACAACATATTAATATAGTACAGGTTTTATGAAGTTTGCATTGAACAAAATTAAGCAGACCAGAAGAACTCTGTGAAGGCAAACATCACTGCTTCTCACTGGAGGAATTCTGACCAATGGGGCCACCTTACTGAAATAATTCTGACCAATGGGGTCATCTTAACAAAGAAATTCAACCAATGGGGTTGGAGATATTGTGCAGCCTTGTAAAAACGTCAAGCAAAGTTGAGGGTCATTTGTTCCTCTGAAACAATGTGCTCAGGTCACATCACATCACAACCATTATTCATTATTCATATAAACTCCCATTTTTGAAGCAAACACCAGATAAGCAGATATAACATTCTATTTTAGTGTGTAGTTGCTTAAAAGATAAATTGTGTGTAAACTTGTACATAATGAGGATAACATACTGGCATAGAGTGATGATGGTGTGTTGGTGTGTGTGTGTGTGTGTGTGTGTGCGCGCACATATATATATATATATGGCATAAAGGTTTTGAAGCCCCCCACTTCTCAAGCCCCCCACGTCTTAAACTGAGCAATGCCAACTCAATACAAAGAGAAGAGGAGCAGTTAGGTCGCACATTTATCATTTTCCCCATAAAGCACAGCTTGGAATCATAGAGCTTTCAAGGGAAAATGAGAGAGAACAAGCTGTACTAGCATGGACAATTAACAAACACGCATTTATGCAAGGGCTCAACAAATCAATATATAAGAATGAGCAGTCTATGTTGTGTTACTATAGAAACCCTGGAGTCATATGTTCCTACTGCATAAGCTTTTACCCAAGTTATAAACGTTTGCTTTAACAAGGGGGGCTTTTAAAGGGCTGCAGATTAAAAGAAGAAATAGTTAAAATATATGGTGAATTTGATGAAGACGACAACTGAATAAAATACTTTGAAAAGATCAACAATCTGAGAGGGCATTGTGACTTGCGGCAAAATATGACAAGTTTCAACACACACGGGTCACTGGATTGAGTAGATACACTTAACTTCTGTTTGAATTTAAAAATAACATTTTCAATGAGGAGGATGCGATCTCCCCCAGTTCTAACTTGACTGGCAGTTGCTTGTGACATATTTTCAGTCTGTGACGCAAACAATCACGTCTGAACAAGAAACCAACAGCAAGACCCAGGGAAGGAAACGCAACGGGGGAAGGAAACACGAAGAGGAAGGAAACGCTGGGGCCCTTTCCGTCTCACACCGCCTAGGACAAATAAAGGTACTCGCGTCCCCTACATGCAAACATCTCACATTCTGCATTCAGTTCTGCTTGGTTCACCCATTCACCCTGAACACCTAGCAAATCCCTCATCTGTGTTACCATACATTCTCATCCATACCTTAAATCTGCCTTACCACTTCCACATTCAGGTATTATTATCCAATTATTTGTATTATGAGTTTGAGGATCGCAAAATGCTGAATATGCCCCAGGTTAGGGCGGGGGGTGGGACAGGATTTGGGGCTAAAGCACTCCACAATCCAAACCTGAGAGGTTCTGTATGAAGGGTGCAAAGTGGGTGAGAGTATTTTATACTTGCCTTTATGTTGCTGTAATTAATACTGGTGATGATGATGATGATGTGTGTGTGGGGGGTGGTGGTTAGAGAAAAAAAAAATCTTAAGACCGCTTTAACTAATCAAAAAAATTAAACTACCAGGCTGCGGTATAGAAAACCACTGTGAAAGGTGAGAACGGGCCTTGCCGTGCCACTATCACCCGCGCTGTGAAAACGCCTACATTTCAAGTCATTATTTTCTTCCAGATAAATAAATACCGTGGCTGAAACGACCCTGAAGGTGGTCAGTTCACCATTAACCATCGTCACGAGGAGGCCTCGATTCTGTAGCCCTTCGCTCACCTGCTCGAAAAACACTGCAAAAACACTACACACGGGGATCCGTTTAGCATTACTGTCATAAGCCGGGAGGACTTCATTCTCCATAGAAATGAGGCCAGGCCAGAAAAGGACCCCTTCTACTCCACATCTGTGGATGTGCTGAGCAGCTCTTCTGCTCTTTAACGCATACATTTCAGACGCTCACTGGGGAGTGATGACAACACGAAATGGAATAACAATAAGACAAACAAACCCGATATAAGATAGCCATTCAAGCTTCTCTGTACATACAGTACACACAGACCACAAATGAGTGCCATTCCACATACACTAATAAGCATATTCATCATTTATAGTCAATCAGACCTATGCAGCACATGATCTGGGGGTTTAGTGGTTCTCATTCACTGAATCCTGGCAGTGAATTTAAGTAGTAGGTTAATCCAATGAGAATGTGTATTTCTTATTTCTTAAACATGGAATAGTGGAGAATGATGATGGTGCACCATTGAAGGACCGGACAAATTAGTGCATTTCGTTTTCTTCAATTTGGAGCAGTAATATGGGGTCAGTGAAATGGCTGGCTATCTACAGCAGAGCTGGCCGACCATGTGTGGAAATCAGGGGACCAATGGTAATCTGAACGGTCTAAATATAAGACAGAATAATAAATCAGTGTTACCCAGGTAATCTACAAAGCAAACGATGAATACCTCAGCACCTAAAAAAAAAAAAAAAGGGCAGAGAAGATATGAAACATATGAAAACACAAACATGAAAATGTGAAAAGAAATCCTGCTGAATGCCTTGTCTGTCATTATCGGGGGGAATCTGGGAGATTCCAGATGGTTCCATGCAATGAATCCTTGGACAAGCACGTGGTGACGGGTGACTGCAGGAACCTTCCCCGAAGAGAGCCTTCAGCCGTGACTTTTCTCACGCTCAGATTCCCCCGTAATCCAATTAGAATGGAGCGATTTCTCACGGAAGCATTTTTGAGGGGGGAGGAAGAAGCAGAGGGCAAATGTTGTGCCATTCTCTGCACAATGGAGATACTGACCACACATACGGAGTGCAAAAGGTTAAATCTGAAAACTCTAACAAAAAACCCCAAAACAAGACAGACAGACATAACAAAAAGAAGCAAAAAAATAAAATAATGAACGTGGTTTAGTGAACGCTCAGATTTACATTTAAAAGTGAAACAGATCTCTCTCTCCCCACCAGTTTACTTTCATAATTGTAACTTGTTTTTAAATTTTTTATTTAAAGTGGCCCAGCGTGAAAAGAAAGTTCATGGATGACGGTAGGAGGAAAAAGGCTAATGCTAAGAAAACCAAGTTGTGAAAAAGGGGACTATCGGCAGCTTAGAACAAAAACTTTGATGGGATTTTGAGTCTACTGTGTGATTCTTTTTTGTTTTACTTTCGCTTTTTGAACTTGTCCTCCTCATTCCCAAAACATGGCAGAATTCCAAGGCTCCCTAATCTGAGGGTCTCCGTCAGTTTGTAACGAGTGGAAAACGATAAATAGATGAAAGGTTTTTTAAAAGTTGTCTTTTAAACGAAACAAATCCAGTTTATACGCATGTTTGTTTTATAGGCAAAGTCAAGTAAAGTGTCATGTCAAAGGTCACAAGGCCACGATTGTGCAGGGGTGTTTCAGTTTGCAAGGCAGGACTCCTCTGTTGAGCTGGTAGAACTCCACCAAGTGGATCAGGTCAGTGAATTTGGTGGCGCCGTCGTCAAGGCTGAAGAAGATCTGACCGTCCTCTTCGCACTGGAGATGGGGTGGGGGTCAGGGGGGGGGGGCGGGGAGAGGGTGTGTGGTTATCATTGAGAAAAATGAAAACACCTGCCTGAAATGCAATTTGTTGAGCTAAACCAAAACTGAACAAAGCTAATTGATCAAACAAATGTCCTAATACTCCATGTAAACAGTCAGAAAATGACATTTTCATTTCCCTCAGTTATTGCATTGTTGAACTGACTGACAGCTGTCATCCATAATATACTCTACTGTAATATGTAGTCACATATTTCAAAGGTCATAGGCCATTGCCAAGGGCACAGAAACACTCACGGGCAAGATCTGGAAATGCTTGATTTTCTGGTGATGGCACAGTGTGAGGACAAACGCCTTAGGATTGCTCTGGCTCTCCCTCAAGAGGAATAATCTGCCATGCAAGGAGGCAAATGATTAATCTAGACATTGCAGCAATGGATATCACACGCATAACGTTTCCACACTCAATACAATGTAAAGTAGTGTAATATTCAGCTCTTCTAACAGTGTTACAACTGTGCATCAACTTTTCTCCCTGTAGGCAGGGAAAACGTGTGGTGCACTGTGGGTAATGTAGTTTTAGAGTCTCACCCGTCTACTTGACCCTGTTGCAAGATCATCTTGTGGGACTCCTCTCGCATGATCCGACCGTGAAACCACAGCTGAGTTCTGTGAATCACTGAGAGACAAACGCACACGGCTCACTTACAAAGGAACGCACACTCAGTGTGACACAGAAAACTTAACAGGGTAGAGTCTGCCCTTTTTTTTTTTAAGCAAAAAATACCTGAGCTTAGTGATGACGGATGGAGTGGACTGGGGCTACCGAGGACGTTCATTCGCTGACCTCTTTTCTAAGAAACAAAGTAGAAACACCTCAGTCGCACCCGAGGGCTTAACCTCAGGTGCCAACGCTTACTCAGCTGGAATGACATACATGCATGCTAAAGGCACATTAACACAAAGACACACAACTGACCGGGAGGACAAATAAAACCTCTAATGGGCATTTCCCTGAAAGTTTCCCCATGATATACACTGGCCATGTTAAATACCAATCTCTACACAAGACCTGGTAAAACTTTTCCCAGTAAATCATTATATACAGTACGTTGGTATATATTTTTATTTAGTTTGGGCTTCCATGTGATTTCGGGGACTCACCCTCCACGTGTGGCCCTCCTCCATAGCCGCGCTCTGTGCCTCCACGGGGTTCTCGATCACGCGCCCTATTCTCCCTGAGAAATCCATCGCCACCAGAGAGTTCTCCGACACACTCCGCTGCAAAGCACAAAGAAAAACGGTCACCATGAGAGACATCAGCCCCCCGGCTGGCATGCTAAACTGTGCACGGGACAAGCCGGCATTAGTGTCGGACAAATCTCACGAGCGTGCCATCCTCTCTGCTTCACTCATACTCAGGTGGAAGAATAGATTCATTTGATTCCTTGCCGTCTAGTTTAGAAAACGGTGCTTTATAATACTGAGTAGCAGCAATTATCCACGGACAATGCGAAATATAGCCATATTAGATGGCTTGCTACTGTGAAGAGCTTGGTCGTTTCACCGCACATCAAACACAAGTAAGGATAAGGGGTAAAGCGCTGAAGCGGCGGTTCATGTGACTGTGCTAATTCTATATAATGGAAACATTTGCTCCTTCCCTCTAAATAAGCTCTAATTATCAAAGGCGCTATACACTAGATGCTACTGCCTTTCTGGAGAGGATTCACAGTGGTTACTTGGAATGCGCTGTGCAATTGGCTTGTTCACAACTGCCCTCAACTCCTTTAGTGGTTTACCACCCCCTACCCCCCTACCCCCCACCCCCCACCCCAAAACTACACTCCAACCAGAGCACTGACCATCGACTGCAATGGGAAGGGAAAGATGGAAAAAAAGCTAATAAAAGAAGACATGAGGGGATTCTTACCACTGGGGTGGAGAAATGTGAGAGTGACGGTTTCCTCTGTTGGGGGATCTTGTAGTTCTGATACAACAAAATTCCATACTGCAACAAAGCACAGCAAATGGTCAACACATGATTAAAAATGAGTTCCTAAGCCTAGCTTAGTTTAATTTGCACAAGGCCATTTTTGTTATTATATTAGTATTGCCATTTGTGGTCCAGGGAACACAAATGGCAAAATAAAAAGTTAAGCCATTTCTAAACGGATTATTCTCCAGGCATAATCTGTGACATCATTCAGTATTTCCAATGCAAAACAGGGTATCCACAACCTAGCAATGCAATGCCAAAGTCGCCGCAAAAATAAATCCACGGTTAAATATAACCCAAAAGTGTGACCAATAAATCCCAAATAATCTGCAATAGGTTGTAAAAATAAATACAAACTAATTAAGATTTACAATCGATGCCAAATATACCCAGCACTAAGAAGATTAAAAATCAAAGGGCCATTTTTTCCTCTGGTTTCTTGCACGTAGCATTTGGCAAATAATTAGCTTTGTGTTCATTGTGTCCGAGAGAAAGAATTTCGGAGCAGGTCCAAGCTGAGTCGCGCGTCGGTGATTACGAATAATATTTATTGTCGAGTACCGCAGGCTGGCATGCCGCTTGGAAATGTTTTCGTGCGTCAACTGCTCGCCGCCAAAAGTCGCCTGACCGGGTCGGGCTCTGGTCCGCCGCTTACCTTGAGGAGTCTGAACGCAGTCATCCAGCAGGTCCTGCTCTGCTCGTCCTCCGTGCACAACATCCTCAGCTCCTTGGACTCGTTCCTCACCTTGTTGGGCTGTCGCAGGCGACACAGTCACGCCGCTCTCGTCAGTCAAATCAACCAGTTAGAGCATTTCAACACATACTCATCTTATGCCACCCTAACACCTTAAGCAACTTATCATTCCGACAGTGGGCCAACGGACCCGTTGGCCTTGCCAAAACGCATTAGAATGATTGCATTTATTAACTTAGCCTTATTTGTGCCGTCGGCACATACATTTTTTTTCTTTTCTTCTTTTTTTAAACATCCTACGTCTTTTGCAAGCCAGCTGAGGCGGGATTATCTCAAGGTCGAATGAGGTGAGGCGCTTTGCTTGAGGGTACGTCGGCAGAGCAGCCCCGGTGTAGATTTCAAGCCCGACGTCCACGTCAGTGTTCCGAACAGAAGCAATCCCTGTTCGCCGATGGCGCAAAGCCCCGCGTGGCCGGCGCAGTGAGGTCAGAGTCTGACCCTTAAAAGGGGCTGATCCCCCTCAGCTCTGGGAGGATCGCCTCGTGCACTCAAATGGCCCGTGACTCATCTGCATACAGGGTCCCCCTCCCTTAGTCAGCCCCATCTGTTAGCAGACTCTCGTTTTACGGGATGAACTAAACTGAACTGGATGAAAAGGTTCATTTGGGATCGGGACGTGGCTCAGGTCAGCTTTGAAGGGGCCTGAAGAGTAAGCATACGTTCTGCTGATTTATCTGGCTCGGAGTGAGATAATCTCCTGCACACGGTTTTAATGCTCCTAAGAGTGCTTACCTTTATGCAGAATTCATAGTCCGTTGGGGCGTGGTGAAGCTTCTTGCTGGTGATTACTGTGAATATATTGCTGTCCTCAAGGTCTGCTAGTAACTGTAAGTGCCTAGGCTCCTGCGGGAGAACAGGTGATAACTGATGTCATTTCTTTAAGAAGACGAGGAAAAATCTCTACTGAGTTATACTCTGTGACAAGTGGAACAAGTTGAATTTGGGAAGAATAGCTTCAGCTCAAACAGGCCTATTGAACTTCTATACCGTGCCAAAATAAAACAATGTTGTGTGCACAGCACTAAGGAAATCCTGAGAGAATGTTAGATTTTATCTGGGTACATGTTACTGTGGGGCAAATTTAGGCACATGAAAAACTGAACGGTTTAAGTTCAAAACACTGGATATAAAAAGCATACATATACACGATTATAATTTTGGACATTTTGCTATCTCTCTTCAAAGCAATAACAAATAGATTGCCTTGGAGTCTTGCAAAAAAATTACATTTGATTACAACCAGTATATGTGAAAATGTAATCAAAATGACCGTACACACTATTTAAAGCCTTTCAGGTCACAATGAGGCAGAGTTACAATAACTCCAAGCAGAAAAGAATTACGAGCCGTGGGAGTAAATTAAGCACGTTATTAAGCACGAGAAAGTCCGGACAGTCAAGTCGATGGAAGGAAATAAATGCAAAGGAAGAAAAATAAGGGAGCATCGGAAAATCTAAATGTATGTTTAAAGGAGTGCGTCTTATGGGAGGAAATAATAAACCGCTTCAATCTGACGCTGGTAATTCCGCAGGCGCACTTTGGTTCGGGAGCCACGTAGTGGTTTTGAAACAAATACGAGAAAGTGAGAAACATTCTAAGAAAGGGGCAGAATCTATTCATTTTATACACAGGCAATAAATATGCAATGAAGTATGTTGTAAAAACGTATCATAATTCTACGACAGGAGAAAGAGCACTGCAACCAGGCATGCCTTCAACAGAGAGGAGCACAGACGCAGAGGTTTTGCAAGATAAGACAGAATAACAAAGATGCTCACGATACTGCAGGATGCCGATGTGGCATTTAGAAGCTTTATTTACCTTAGACATTCCTTTCGTTGAATAATACAATCCTGATCGTCTTAAAAACATATACAGCTTCTTCCACGACTTTCTGGCCGTCTCTTTCATGTATAAAAAACCTTGGATTTCGGGACAACTGCTGGAATTCAAGAAATTCTGGAAGAAAGAGAAAGCAGAACCATCTGGAGAGTTAAATCTCTCTTGGATGTCATCCACAATTCAACAACTGAGGCCCTATTCAGAAACCAACGAAAAAACGCATGAGGTCACAAATAACTGCGGAGAGAGCGTCGGTTATGAAAGAAAAATGAATCAATTTGTCCGTGTCTCTTTCAACCAGCGGATGAAACCTTACTGTCATTTTATTTCTGTAATGGGTTGAGGAAAATGCATTTAAAAGTTTTTGGGATATAAACTTTGACAAAAAATGGAGGAACTACTGTAAAAGTCTTGATTTCTGGCACGTTTCTTAACGATTCATACCGAAAAACAGACCGACTTGGACCCATTGCTAAGGTTCTGGACAGGACCCTCACTGTAGCGTAACTTACCTGTAGAAGCTGGGACTGCGGAATGGTGCCGTTGGTCTCTTGACACCAGGCCACCATCTGTTCAGGGAAGAAGTTCTGCAGATATACAAGAGGAAGAGGATAATAAGGTGAGAAGCGTATCGGCCTCTCGCGCACATGATGCACTCAGCTCAGCGTGGGCCCCATATTGGCAACCGGTCGCTTTTCAGAGAGCGACCCCTAGGTGCCACTGAAAATATAATTGCCGTTAACTGGATTTGAGATGAGCTCGAAGGACGACACAGGGGGGAAAAATAAAAATTCACATGACAAGCATCAAATCCGATACAGATTGCGATAGGAACTTGCACAGGCGAATCGTCTCCTCCGTTGGCTACATTAATTCACACCCCGCCATGTAACAACTCTCCTTGGGATGGAGTGCTGGCGCTCGCTTGCGAGACGTGGAGCCAAATTAAAATACTGCATGAGCTCACCGCTGACGCAACCTCCTCAGCCCTCTCTAATACATCTTTATAACACTTACCGTGATTGACAATGAAAGGGCATTTCCAATCGCTGCACATTTTTTCAGTGGTCATTTAGACTATACCCTGAGGTCATTTGGACAGCACTGACAGCACTCCTAAATCAATACCGAAATTGGCTTTTCGGGCAGCCCGTTGATTGTTGGCAACGGGCTGCTTACTGTATTCCGTGATGCTCGTAAGTTCGTCAGAAATCCTTTCTTATTGTTCTCACTGGTGTTTGGCTGCGCCTGTCAAACATTTATCAGTCAGACTTGGGGAAGCTGCGCATGGCGTGTGCTTTGTACTGCCGATCATTTATGTGGGCTTCGGTCTGAAACACTCACAAACTGTTTGTGATTTCAGGAATTCTGGTTATACGTTGTGAAATAATGATAGGGCATCATATCACTAGTCTTTCAGGGAACAAACCCAGGACTTGCAACAATGCAGAAAACACAAAAGCACAAATAAAGACAACGTTCTGTGCAGTGCTGCCGTGAGCTTTCGTGCAATGTCATAGAATAGCCATGTAAAAATATATAGGCTTTCTTTGGCTCTCGCACAAAGCACTGTGTTACAGTTTGTTTGTTTGCCAATGGCGGTGATGGATCTGCGGAGGAGCTCAAATAGCAGGCAGCGCTCTCAGTGAAACGCAGACCTCCAAATGAGATGCGTGCGAGCTAATGCTGCACTAGCATGAGATCATCTCAAGCTGCACACTGAATCATTAGAATGAAAAATTGGAGCGGATCAAAGTTTGAGATCAGCCGATCCCTAGTTAATCCCCCTCCGGTTCAGCACCAAGTATGAAGCTTTGTTACTGTCCCAGGGGAAATGTGATTAGTTCCCACAATCTACAGCACACCCTCCTTACGCTTGTACATTTTCCCGCAGTTGAAAGAAACACCCTAACTTCCAACACTGGCAATAGGAAATAAACTTTCACAAAAATACCCAGAGCTTTTAATATTAGCTGACACATATTAGCACCACTGCAAAAAATATATATTTTCTCAGTAAATGATATTCTCATGCTTGGAAATGATACTCTCAGTGGTTTCATGTTTGCAAGAACGTGCTGTGGACATGATTTTGTTCAATTCCACAAATCAAACCTGAGATGGTTCATTAATGCATAGTTGTATTTATTCCAATGTACTCATGCATCACTCTTGCAAGCTGGACATTGACAGCAAGCTATACTTCAGCTGAATTAAAGTGGTCAGTATGACTACTCAAAACAAAACACCCTGAATGGATTTTCATAAAGAGAACCTTATGTTCAGGAATGAACTCGACTGAAGAAGCATCCATCATAGATTCAACCAATACAGTTGCCAAGCGGGAATATATTTGTTCCATTGATCTTCTTGCATTGCTAGGTCCAGATACCTCAATCTACAATATTCATGGGGAATGAGTGAGTTCCACAATACAGATGCATTCTGGTTTTCATCCATGAACATACTTACTACTTTAGTCTATGGGGAAAAAAAGGGGTTGAAGGTAAGTGTTGTGCTAAAGTTTTCCTTTAGAGGGCGCTGGTCGCAATTTTACACTGGCTGCCAGTGGGGATCAACTTTGAAACACAGCAGAGGATCATGGCGCAGTTCCATGTACAAGGAAAAGAGGACCAAACTAAAGCAGAATTTACCTTTCATGTTACTTCAAATCGTAGTTACAGAGGGATCGGGTGTTGGTTTACATTCAAATCTGACATGTCACCAGAATCAGACTGTACAGCGGAGCGCGCGCAACACCCTCCTAGCCGCCGCCAACACCCCGGCATTCCGAAACAATGGGAGTTAGCGCACAGCGACCATGTTTGCCTCTGAAACACCCCCGAAGAAAGCAGTCCACGACGCCGCGCGTGCGCTTGTGTACATGTGATTTCAATTAGCGCACAGTTCTGCGGCGGTTGAACACAGAGGCGTTTTTAGGCGATGCGCATGCGCGGGAAACTCACCAGGGGATTTCTAAAGAATTCATATTTGGCATAGTTCTTCCTGAAGAGAAATTTGCTCTCGCTCGTCATCGACGTTTGCACGTGAACCACCAGCTCGTGATCTTCCAGACAGCGTTCTGTGGAAGGAGGCACCACGTCAGAGCATGCACTTTGCGGCCACATTATCTGCACATGCATTCACTCAGCAGACGCTCCTACACTGGGCAACTTGGGAGCGGTTTACAGTTTTGAAAATGGTCTTAATCACAGCACGTACACAGCATTTTGTGTCTTAGGGTACAACAGTAGTGTCAAATTCAAGCATATGGCCTTATTCCTCAGGAACAGACCAATAACTGCAATACCACTGCCGTACAACCTACTGCTTACTACTACTGTGCTATAATTTAGCAAAACCCCTTATTCAGTACAACTTGCATAGCTTATATTTTACACATTACCCATTTATACAGCCAGATATTTACGGAAGCAATTGAGGTTCAGTGCCTCGCTCAAGGGCACAGCGGCAGCGCTTCATCAGGGATTCAAAACGGCAACCTCCTGTTACACATCCATTTCCCCCGACCTCAAAGCCACAGTACGCCCACTCCCCTGCCCCTCCTCCCTCCAAGTACCTACAATCTAAGCTGCGCTAGGGGCTCCACTCCAGCTCCTCTGCTGGGCCATTCCCAGATTGCCCATCTCCAAATTAGGGGGCTAGAGAGGAACCCCGTCTGTCCACTTAAAAGCTCGCCCACCGCCCAGCCGCCCTGCCCCCTCACTTCCTCTCTCTCTCAGGCAGTCAGCCAGCTCCTCTTCCAAACCCGCCTCTGACACCGGCGAGGACAGGCCCCGTCTTGCACTATGTCCATAGGTCTGATTGAATGTATATGACGCGGCCAACCCGGAGGTTTAAAGGAGCTTTCTGGTGGCTGGCAGGGTACGTGGTGGGAATAAGCCTGCCTATCAGAGAGTAGGGCATGCGTTTCCTCTAAAGTCTAATCCGGCAGCCGCATTAGAAACTTTCAGCCCAAGGAGGCGAAGGCCGGGCATTGCGGAGGGATGATGTCATGTGTTTAGCTTGATTAGATTAAGCAGCAGAGCTGATGGTATTACAAATCAGACCAGGACATATAATAATTTTTAAAAGGCTTATAGAAAGTAACCACACCAAGTGGCTAAAATGCTGCATTGGTGTTATCCTACTGTGCATGCCCATCTTAGAGAGGTAGGGCAAATCAAGCTGGGACACACAAAAAACGTTTAAAAGGGTTTATAGAATGCAACCTTCTCTTGAATTTGCTCTAACATGGAAGTGTGGTTACCATAATGCAAACACCTATCTCATAAAGGCATCAGAACTACAGCTGTATAACACAGTATGAAACAAAATGCATGCAATGTTACCATGCACAGTACAGTCCAAATGTTGTTCTTTTGTACTACAACTTACTTTTCCAATAACTAGCTGGGCAATTTAAACAGAGAATGTACAGAAGATTCAGGAATGGGAGATCTATATTTAATAAAATATGTAAAGTATTACTAAATAACTTTCAATTCTGCTTGAGAGTGACATCAAATATGAAAAAGAGTGGATCATTTTAAGAGTTACATCTCAGATATACGATTTTCTCTTTGCAGGGGGCCACCCAATCAATCCATAATTGCCCTCACAATGTTGAAATGGCATTTGAGCAACATAGCATTACTACAATGTCACAGGAATGTTGCGAGAGTGTTATGCATTAGCTGAGCATCTTTATGAGTGCTGCAAACCGACAGTATCCTAAACATCTTGAATATCCTGCAAGTTAATGGAAAAGTAATGGGAACTGAAGACAATGCCAAAAAGTACTCACCTCTGGCCATTTTGTGACAATGACCAATAACAAATTCTTTCAACCACTTTTCATAATCAACATCAGTGTAATTCACGTTACCCATGACACATTATTTCCTAGCCTCAGGCACTGTGAATATCACATTTGCACAAAACTGGGCAACAGTTGCTATAGTTACAGAGGGAAAATAAAACATCTCAATCCGCATATCAGTGTGTGACATGCAAAGGAACAAAAATCGAGCAGAAAGCTCAAAGCAGTGTGTGCATTGTGTCGTGTTGGGCTCACTGCTCCTACAGTCTCTCTGAACAGAGAAAGGAACACGGACGCTGCCCAAAGGCACTACTTATACTCTAATCAGCAGTGTCTCCAAATATTCAACTGCTTCCTCAAAAAAGAGAACAGTTGAAACAAAATGTTTACATTCCATGGCAGAATGGCACCATGTGAAGATACAAGCGTCCCCCCCTGGCTTTTACACCTCTTTGAGAAGAGGGGGGGAAGCATATTAATTAAGCACCACCCCCCCCTCCTCAGTCTCACTTGACAGAGATGGAAAGAACAGAGTCTTCGTACAGATAAGGGAGTGGTGATTAGAGAGGACCTTCTCTGTGGCCAACGGGATGTTCTGACTACACTTGCCTCACTTTCAGGGTGAATATTACTACTTAATTTATCATGAGAGAGGGGGGCCAGAGGGGGGCAACAGTAGGATGGGGAAGGCATGAGTGGCATGCTAATCTGAGTAAAATTAGAAGAGGCACGTGTTGTGATTGATTGCCATTCGGATTAACAGTCAATTCCGGGGGCCTCTGACAGCGTAGCGGTCTAACGCACCCGTATTGGCTGGTCCTTTACAAGTGTGACCTGCCTATCACGGTGGCAGTTTGAAACCCGACTGTACCAGAACAGCCCTGGTGGGGAATCCCGATCGGGCGCGGCGTTTGGCTGTCTGCCCCAGGGGAAGGGGGGGGTGAGCCAGCACGAGTTCGCCGAGAAGCGTGTAAGGGTGACTCCAGAGTGGATGGGTGGGCAAATTCCATCTCGAAGGAAGTGGAGTTCGCTGCCCTCAGAGAATTAGCTTGCCTCGTAGAGACGAGCGGCGAATTTGCATGGGGAGGGTAAATCGAAAGAAATAGAGGGTATAATTGGGTATAAAATTGGGAGAAAAATGGGGAAGAAATCAGAAACAAATATAAAAATTAAAAAATTAAAAATTAAAAAAGCTAGCACCTTTAGCTAGTCAGGTTTTCTGGAATATACTGGTGGCTACTAGCAGGGGATCTTGTGCCCAAGTCTTGTGATTGCCACAGGTCCGCACTCGGAAACAATCACAATAAGAAACAGGACACAAAAAGCTGTTCAGGTCCATGTGAGCGAAGGGGAGGGGGTGACAACCAGTGACAAGGTGACTTCCTGTCAGAGGGGAAGGCACGAAGCCTAGGAGGAACTGTCTCTGGTTTCATGAGGGCGGACCAAACGTCACTGGAACTCCAGCTAGACTGCTGCTTGCTGCTTGCTCACTCGCCCCCTCTCTCTCTCTCTCTCTCTCTCTCTCTCTCTCTCTCTCTCGTTCGTTCTGGTTTCCAACCTCTCTTACTCTCCATGTTCCTCCACAAAGCTCTTAAAAGAAGTGTCTAACATCACCACCATCTCAGAGCTCAGCACATCCCCCCCTTCTCTCTC
Organism: Aldrovandia affinis; assembly: GCA_029706075.1. Classification (NCBI taxonomy): domain Eukaryota; kingdom Metazoa; phylum Chordata; class Actinopteri; order Notacanthiformes; family Halosauridae; genus Aldrovandia; species Aldrovandia affinis. Next base: position 951,507 of record JAINUG010000118.1, read on the forward strand.
TCTCTCTCTTCCCCTCTCTTAAAACGGCCTGTCCTGTTCGCAGCATCAAGAAAAGGGTTAGAGAAATTCACTGTGATAAAAGCATGGCGTGATCTCTACGCTCCGTGAGAGGGTAGAGAAAAGCCAGCGTTCTCCTTACATATAACAACAAAAATGTTCCCTGCCATCGGGCAGGCATGGCCACCACTTACCTAGCCCGAGGAGCGGGTGATGTTCAACAAGTGCCCAACTGTTGTCGTCCACACAATGGCTTTTGTACACCAGCAACTGGCAGAGATCTCTGGCAGTCATGTCCGCGGGTATTTCCACTACTTTGCCCGTGCCATCTTCACTAAAAATTTTGATAATCTAAAACAGACCAATAAAAGAAAAAAAAGAAAAAGATACTGTGACAAAGCCAAAGGACACACACACGCTTCAAAACGGACATATCCGTGCATACATTTTTCAATACTGGACGCACAAATGAAAATGGCGCTCTCGCAATGCAAAGTGTGAAGCGCAGACAGTTAAAATGATTACATTCCTCTAACAATAATATGCTTCCCCCTGCATGTCTTCCCTTTGGTTTTCCTATCCACAATCGGTTTCAAGTCCCACTGCATTCTACTGAATAAAAACCCACATTTTAGATGCACGGCTCTCATCAGCGTCACATATTAAGCTTAAGCAGTGCAAGCAAGATTCAAATAAGTCCGTTTAAGGTAAGCTGGTTCCACTCACGACATACTTGTACGCAAAAACCGAGGAGCAAATTCCATAAAAAATGCACAAAAAGAAGAAACCACAACAATGGAATAATCTCCGTCTTGTACCCCACCCCACCGCCCGCGACTCTAATTTCCTCTGGTTCTCCGAAGACAATTTGTTTAGGACATATCCACATTGAATCATTTCTGCCTCCCCTCGAAAAATCGATCTCTCCCCGACCATGGCAAGTTTTTCACACACACATTTTGTATGTACATATAATTTTTTTTATTAACCAGAATGAAAACACCAACAAGAAATGTTTTGACAGACAAAGAAAAGCAAACGAACGTTTCACGCGGATTAGAACTCCTTACCTCTACGGCCCGCAATAGGCAGCAGTCTGGAGAACACGATGGCATTTTGAAACTGAGCCTGCCTCCAGTGTTGAGAGCGACAGAGAGCAAGATAGAGAGAGAGGGGGAGAGAGCGAGCGAGCGAGCGCGAGAGAGAGAGAGAGAGAGAGCGCGAGAGAGAGAGGGAGCGTGGTTCCCTGCTGCTGGATAAGGACGCTGGACGGTGCGGTTCCACAGTGTCACAGGATTACTGTGGAGAGCGGCTACCTGTCAAGTATTCTACCTCCAGATTTGCGTTGCCGCGGGACAGAGAGTGCAGATGGCACTGTTCCCAGCCAGGCGTGCAACTTCTCACTGATCTACTCACAAAGGGTTACAGGCATACAAGGCTTTTAGGTACAGAATCAAACCACACTTCCTTAACCAATCATAGAGCCAGCTCAGGCTGATGTAATCATTTCCCACACAGACACACACACAGACAGACGGGGACACACACCGAAACGCGCACGCGCACACACACACGTACAGACACACAGTCACACGCACACATATCCAACTTTTCCTGGCTCGCAGCGCAGTTTCAATTTCGTGTCAGCTCCAGAGTCCGAAGACGCTTCTTTTCCCTCTCCCTTTATAGATGCCTCTGACAAGTTTCAAGTGAGAGCTTGTTTCATTTCTTTTCGCCTTCCTTCTTTCCCCCCCTCCCAAAGTTAAGCTTTGAACCGCACTGCCAAAAATCTCTCTCTCACGACAGGGCAAGACTCATTACGGAACACATGAAATAAACCTGAGCTCTTGAACCTCTCCTTCGCCTCGCCTTGAGCCCCACTTTGAGCCAGCATTCCTCCCCCGAAGAGAACACAACCCGGAAACTCTGAGTGTTTTCACTTACACACACCCCCCCCACCACCACCAACTCCGTCCAAACCCCTCGGCAATGCCCAGCATGCAAGACCCACGAGAGCTCTGACCTGCCGATTTAATAAATGCTACTCTTATTATTTTTGGGGGGTTTGAAATCATTTTAGTCTGGACTTCAGTTTCGGTACAGACCTTTTGTTGTCCATACTACAGCCCGGTAACTTTGAAACAGAAAGCCCCCATAAATTTCCCTTAATTTTCTATTTATCAGCATCCTGAAAAATCTGTCTGGAACGTACACCGGAGGAGCACAGGACACAACAGGAGCAGCAAGATGTTCCAAGACACTAAGTGCTCAAGAGAACACCCAAACTAAATTAGAAAAGAGGAGCGCATTTCATCTAATCTAAATGATAAATGGCGTTTGCACTTGAAGCAGCGTGTAACATGGCAAATTCTATTGTCGCCGCTGTTTATCGTTTCACTTTATTTGATTCATTTTGGGGTTTCGGTTGCGACGGTCGTTGCTGTACATTTCCACACAAAAAAAAACCATTCGGAAGATAAAAAGTCAAAAAAACCCTGCAATGATCTAGCTCGAAATTAAGTTAAGTCTAGTTAAGTGTTGCCCTTCCCCCCCACGGGGTGCGAGAAGGGGCTGATGGGTAACATTGCTCAGCGATTTTACTGAGTCGTGACAAAGACGCAGCTCCTCAAGAATGCAAGTAATGCAATACTGACTCAAAATCAAACTCATGTGTGGAACAGCAGAGGCAGCTGCCCCATAATAAACATTGCATGAGAAATGTTAGCAATGTTAACAAATGCCAGAGAAATCAAGAGACATAAGAGCCTAAGCCCCAGGAAGCGGATTGAATGGGCACCATCTACGCAGTTTCCAATGCTCCTCTCTGAGTTTAACCACAACCACCAATAGGTCACCTAGCTGGCTTTCGCAATTATGGCTGAGTCTACAAATAAACCCTCCAACAACGGAAGAGGAGTAATTTGGGGGGCATTAGTGCGTTAAAACTGGCCCCCCACCCGCCCCCACCCCCTCAAACCACATCATCGCTCATTTCTTGTCCTTACCTCTGCCCACTCCTCTCATTCTCCCTCACAAACTTCCTTATGACTCATCTGAAAAGACCTTCAGTATGGGTTAAGCCTAATTAGCACCTTACTACAGATTACAATAATCCTGGCCAGGCTACGTACGGTTAATGAAGACAAATGCTTGTGTCGTGTGTGTGTGAGTGAGTGAGTGAGCGAGAGTGCCTCCCCCACCACACAGAGACTCATGCTCACAGGTGGAAGAGCACATGCACATGCACGTACGCACACGTCCGCGTACGCGCGCACACACACACACACACACACACGCGCACAGCCCACATTCTATCGCAGGCACCCTTCTGGTGATTCAGAAGCTTTATGCTAATGAGCAGCTTTATGATGTAATCCTCAACTGGAGTTTCGTTAGCGTTACTCAGGAGAGCGAGGTGGCCCAGTAGCGGAGTTTCCCCACCCCAGGACCGATCAATCTAACAAACAATCAGCCTTGCGGTTCAAGGCTCACAGATAAATTCAGGAATGGACTGCTGGACCCTAATTGGCCAAATTGACACAGGGACATTTTTAAATTTCATACTATTGAAATCCACGATTCGCGATTATTCGGTATATACAGTTAGATGCACATCAGCCATATATAGTCAATATTTCGCCTAAAGTTTTGAAAAAGGGGAGCTTCAGAGTCCCCACTAAGTTATACCCCCGTTTGACCGCACATAACCAAGACCAGTTGGAGTACAACTGCTTTGGGATATAACCGCAATAACACTGTGGGCGTGAGATACTGTATAAATGAAAGTGGTTCTTTCCCCCCACCCCCCCTCCCCCATTACAAAAACAATGTCTTTCTGGTGTAAGCGCAGGACTCTCTGGCCTTTTCCCCCCCGCGGGGCGACCGCCTGCCACAGTCAAAGACTCTCCTGGTATTGAAAGTCAAGCCTCTTTAAAGATTAATAAATCGCGAGGCCACGTGTGCTGCTCCGTTCACGAGTGGAGTTTAAATCAATAGGCCACATGTCATTCCGAGAGCACTCCCCACCCACCCCCTCCCGGAACAGACACAGAGTCCTCATTGTGCAGGGGGGGGGGTTTGAGTTAGCGGAGGAAGACTGCTCGAGCATGTCTGGGTGTGTGCTGTGCATGTGAACTCAAATAACATCCCTCATCTCTGTCGGCCTCAGAGTCGGGAGTAATTGTAAAAGTCTGATGTGGCGAACAGAAGGTCTCCTTGTTGAGCGGGCAGGGCGCAGGCCCGGCCAGAAACAGCCGGTTTAAGAAGACTCCTGAGGTCGTGACGAGGTCCCCCGCTGCTCTTCGCGTAATCGGGAACGGCAGCGCGAGGTAAACGACACAGCCGGCCGATATCGTGACCAGAGGATTTGGGAGTCCCAGCTGCTGCGGCCCTGACCAAGTGAAAATCCATCTGTTTAAAAAGGGCCAGAGGACGCGAAAAGCACACAGCTGCACGCCGATAAGGAGAGAGGTCATTATAATGTCATCCTGCCGCGTCCGAAGGGACTGCTTTTTAATTAATTATTTTTTAACTACGGAAATCCACGAATCAGCTGGGACTGAAAGGGACCGCTGTGGCATGTGGCATAAATGCAGGGCTTCACCAAACACCAAAGTTGAGTTGGGGGTTTAGAAAGTTTTATTTGTTGTGTTCGGTTCGTGTTGCAGTCTCTCCTCGTTAACTGCGTTAACCAGAACCCTTTACAAGCCCAAAGTTGGCCTGCGTTCAGCTAAGTGAGCGACAACTCAAGTGGGCCGCCCGACACGAAACAGATGCAGCGTTTTCCACACACTGCCAAACCCCCGGAGACCAGCGTCTCGACCTCCCCCCCCTCGTCGTTTGGACACTCTGCCTTTGCGTGCCTCTGGAACTCTGGCTGACCCTGTCACAATGTCTCGCTAGAAATCCAAAAATGAGATTGCAGAGGATCTCATGGTTTAAAAAGGAAGAAACCGCCCCCAAACAAAAACCTGCATCATTTAAAAATCAAAACGCTGTTATTTTCAAGACCAGGGAACGGACTAATTAATCAAGCCTCACTATCCACCTCCTCCCTTTTAAAGCTGCAGATACTCTTCCCTCGTGCGGTCGCTGCCAACGGAAGACTTCAGACACGCAACACTCGCGGGGGCCAGCTCGATGGGAATGAGAGATCGGTTTCAGGGCACGACACTTTCCCCATCCTTAATCCATGCACATCGAAATTAATAGTTTTTAGAGAGGAGCGCGGTTTTACTGCGTATAGTCGTCTCCGGGTGACTTGATGACCGCCATATGGGGATAGGAGACAGAGGCAGCTGTGCACATCACATTTAAACATTACCTCACTGGTGCGTACGCTTCCTTCACACATACGCCGATCAAACTGGCTCATGTTTCAATCCCAGTTCAGACTTTACTTTTGTATTACTTACGATCATTTCTTATTCATTAGGCTATAAGTTATAGGTTGCCGAGGTATACCCTATACCTATATTTATAGGTCACTGCAATCTTCTATGTGTGTACCTTTAAGATTAAAAACACAGTGGGATAACTGCTTTTTAAAACATGACTTGCTATAGTAGGGTATCCAAGCCTGATGCTTATATAAAACACTTGCCATTTTCCTATTTATCTTGGAAAAAAATCTTGTGTTTGCTCCTATTACTAAGTTGGCAACATGGATGTTTTTAAGAGACGCTATGGTCAATCAACATCAAGTGGAATTTTTCTTGGCCTATGCAGGCTACTGTGCAATCAATACCGGCTTTGAGTTTGGAGTATATCGGGGGTGCAATATATATAGTGGGTATAAAAAGTATTCACTCCCCTTTGGCATTTTCACATTTTATTTTCTTACTTCATGAATTCAAAATGGATTTAATTGGGATTTCTTGCTACGGATCAACACAAAAAACTATGAGAACAAATCTTCTATCTTTCCCCTGATTGGTGCTTTTGGAAAACATTTTCTTGGATTTGATTGCAATGTTCTTTGGTCTTCAGGGTGACGCTCTTGTTTGGAAATGCACTAACCAACTGTGGGACCTTTCACAGACAGGTGTATTTAATTTAAATCATTTGAAACACCTTAATTGTACACAGGTGGACCCCAATCAAATAATGATGTGACCTCTGAAGACAATTGATTGTTTATTTAGGTGCGTCTTAGAAAAAGTGGTGAATACTTACACAATCAATTATTGTACATTTTTTTATTTGTTAACAATAGGCTTTAGATGGTTTTTTTTGTTTTTTTATATATATAATATAATATGTTGATCAGTGGTAGGAAATCCCAATTAAATCCATTTTGATTCCATGAAACAAGAAAATAAGATGTGAAGAATTCCAAAGGGGGCAAATACTTTTTATACCCACTGCATTTGTAACCTAAAACAAAACCTCTTTTGGATCACTCCACCGCACGTACTCGGTTTTCAACCGATCCATTCATTGGATTTCCACGGGCCTCCAAGGTGCATAGCAGGCCCCAGTGACAACAAGGCCCGATTGAGTAACGTTCCGGAGAGTCCCGCGACCCAGGGGAGGTGAAGAGAGGATCCCGGGACTCCGAGACACTCGTGGGGCCCTAATACGGTTAGGCCCGGGGTGATGGGACGGCAATGATTTTCCTGGAAACTAGATTTTCGAATGAACTAATCCTATTGGAAAATCCAAATGCACGAATGCACGTATGCTGTCGGAGCCTGACCCGTCTAGTTAAATTAACGCAGGTTCTGGAAGGCTAAAAGGAGAAGAAAAAAATGTTTTAAAAAAGTAATAAAAAAAATGACACATGATTTAAATGACACAGAATCATCACTTCACTCCATCAGAGGGAAACATTAGGCACTCACTCGGCAGCGTGCTCAAATCCTGTACTCGGACAGTTTTTTGGGAACATTTGGTCATCTCATCCCTGGCCCCTGGGGACTCTCCCGCACGTAGCACTCAGTACACTTAATTTAAATCAGCTGACGGGACACAGTGCTCCAAGAGGACGAGCTGATCCAGTTCATTTCATCAAGCTTTTGGGAATAAAAGAAGGGATTCATATCTTCGCGGTGGAAAATGTGCCATCCAGTCATTTGCAGCTTTTTTTGTTGTTGCCGGTTCATCAGTGCATGGCTCATGGACGGGGTCGGGGCTGTGAGCTCTCTGTCTGGCTGCCTGGCTTGCCCTTAGGCTCATGTACAGAAGTCTGGAGCAAAGAAACCCCCACGATGCACCAGGAGCGGAAGGAGCAGAGGAATAAAAAAAAGCCCACGATGCGCCATGGTGTCCTTCCTGATTTAGAGTGAGGAAGCACAGAGCACAGCCTTGTCTAAACACTCCGGTGAAAGTCGCCCACGAAAAAAAAAAAGAAAAAAAAAAGAAATAAGAAAAGCTTTGCATGAAATTCAAAAGCCAGAGGGCGCTTTCGACATCGTTCGGTTATGTAACCCCTAGGTAACCCCGTATCCCTTCCTGTAGCCTATTTACTTTTATTTAGGAAACAAAAACGTTCACTGCGGTGCACGGAAAGGCCAGTCTCTGAATGCGTGCTTGTGTTCATGGTCACGGCAGACCGTTTCACCGTAAAGAGACTCTTTAGGGACTTCTGACTGATGTTGTTCTGAGGCCATCCTCGTCTCGGTTGAATTGAGGCTCTCGCAAGGAAGACCCGGAGGTTTAGTCACTGACGCCGGACGAGGACCCAGACAAAGCCTGCATGAATCATGTCCGTGACACCGGAGTGCTTTGCCTTGGCCCACCGTTTCCGCTAAGCGAGGCTGCGGGCCTGCCGCCATAAACAGAAACACACAAACACAAAAAGAAGGCCCATTAGTGAGGGAGGCTTTTCTGACTTGACCCTCCGTCGACAAGCAAACTGGCCAATGTACTCCAAGCTTTCTTATGGGTGTCTTGCTTCCTCTGCGTTACCACAGAACGGATGAATGACTTTACTTGTGGATGTTTTTTTTTCCTTCCATTTTCTCCCCCCATATGAGCGATTAAAAATAGTCTCTCAGTTTTCCATGTTGCGCTTCACTATGCCATCTGCACAGCAGGCATGCAAATAAAAAAAAGAAGAAAAAAAAGTTTAAACTCTGGTTATTTAACATCTGTCTGCACAAGGTTTAGGCCACACTGCATTTTACACAAGGCTGCTCAATATAGTTTATATGTGGATCCGATAGAGCGACAGCGTGTTGAGACAACCTGCTATGCTTTATATCAGCTTTTTAACAGCCACAAGTGGTGCTAACATGGCACCTTTTAACATCGTCATTTTTGTTTCCTGGCTAGGTGATAGCACACAATAAGCTTGTATCCGTGTTCAAATCTGACATCTTCCACAACCCTGTGACGCAGCGTGACTTTAACCATGGGCAGCAAAGACCTCGGGCCTAGAATGCGTGCGCTAGCCAGCAACGCTGCCTGGCTGTCAATGCACGGAGAGAGGCGGAGACTGGGAGAGCTCTCGTGCCACACAGGGGAATGTTCCAACCAGCGTGTTTTGGAAACAGCGGATTAAGACCACACACACACACACACACACACACACACATGCATACATAGACACACACACACACATACACAAACACACACACAGACAGACACAGACTACCTGTTCTGTCTCCAGCCTTCCTTGAAACACCGTCTGCCAAAATAAGGGAACAACCGAGGCACGATAGGGACACTGTGTCACAGACACCGCCTTTGAAATTGGGTCACGCAATAGCCGTTCAATTTTGCCCTGACATTCAGTTTGGTAAAAAACCTTGGAAAACGGATAAATGTATGTAATTAAAATAAGCTCATAAATAAAATAAATTATGGAAGATCGCTCTTTTAAACATACGGCAGCAGGTGAATGAAAAAAAAAAAAAACAGCTTTGTGACACCCTCCCCAAATTGTGGATCGATGACTTAATTATGTCATGCCACACATAATGCACCCCCGCCCCCTTGCCTCAGTTTTCTGAAACCCCGATCCCCAAACTCTCATAATCAAATCTCTGCCCCACACCCAAAACCTCCACATCATCCAGTGCCATCCTGTTCAGTGTTACAACACCACCTTATACAAGCTCTACTTTACCTTATAGTACAGCATTGTTGTGGTTAACCCTTCAGTGGTTTCAACCCCCCCCCTCACCCACCCCCTGTAACTTCCAGTTGCCTTAATTACCAAAATAAGAGGTTTGAAATAATAGCAGGGATGAAGTGAATTAATGCTAATGATAGAGATAAGAACGTTCCAGAAGGTAGAGAATCATGGCCCGTCATTTGTAAAGCCTTCCCCGTTGGTATTCTTGTTGCCTTCTCGCAGAGAACCGTGCCACTTCTGTGTTTTTGGATTACGGCAATACATTTTAACCAGTCTCATAACTCCCCACAATTGAAATGAGTCACAGCATCTCAGCACAATGTGGCATAGCATGACATGATTATAATAGCATTTAAAATGATAATAATGAGGCTCGCACGCATTACTTCGCAAAGGACAACGAGTTCATCGCCGAGCAATGTTCACAACGCTGCAGATTGCAGTCTTCTAAGAGGATGGGTGACTTGGCATTCAAAAGGGATGACATCATTCCTGTACATTTCAACTTAACAATCAGGCCAGCGCACTCTGCACTGTACTCAAACGCCTGGCTGCAATTTAATGACCAATCATTTTTAACAGCAGAGTGCTCTCGATCTAAAAATAGGCCTGCAGTATAATGCAATGCAATGCAATGAATAAAGGATCCGCTGAAAGCCACTTGTTGTCCACTCGAAAGCTTGAAAATCAGTAAGAGCACAGAGACTGAAGCATAGGACAAGGGTAAAATTATGAACAGAAGCACAAACGAGCTGCAGAAAAAGGCTTTTTAGGAATGAGATCTTTTGTTGGACAGGTCTTGAGGGTTTGAGAGTCCGTGCGGGTCGACTGGCCAAGATGCGGTTTTTTGGAGAAAGAATGTGGCCAATTTTATCACAAAAACATGGGCCGTCAGAAACGTCAAAACTTCTTTGATGTGCTGCAGACAAGCGTTTAATGATGCAGGCTTTCACTTTGTGAGCTGCTCCCCCCCCCCAAAGTTTGATGGGCGGTTGACAGGTAACCACAAGTACACACTCCCCTTGGGATGCAGATGCTACTCTGGAGAGCAGGGTCACCCTATGGATCAAGATCAATTTCACACGAACACTACCCTGCAACAACAACAATGACCAATATCAATCAATAAATCAATTGATCAAACTTTATCTTTGTACAGCGCCATTTACAAACTGGCTGTTGCGCAGTGCTTCATAATGGCCATTTTCCAGAGCGAATAATTATTCTTTTAATTATTCCCTGACCCCTTAAAAGGCGATCGAGCTGAAGTATTTTATATCCGCAACACTTTTTGAGATGACAAGTAGTCAAGTTCACAGTTTAAAAAAAAAATACTTCACGAGTCAGTGGCTCAAACACAGTATGAGAGGTGAGGATGGGGAGGGGGGAATACATAAATAAAAAGGGGGCTGGAAAAGAAATGACTAAAAACAATACGCCACATAAAAATGTAAATGAACATCGAGTACCTGCGAAGGGGTTTAAATAAACTGGCTGTCAGAAGATCTTTACCACAGTGACACACTGACGGACTTAAAGATGAAGTACATAGGGAATACAGCACATTCTGTTTCACTGTTCCTGCAAACAGAGGTACCTGGGGAGCAGCCAAGGTTAGCCCTTATGCCTCCCCTGTTCTCTCCCCCCTCTCTCCCTCAACCTCTCCCTCACTTTACGATCTCTCGCTCTCTCTCCGTCTCTACATGCGTACCGGCAAGTTATATTACGATAAGACAGACGTCGTGTTCCAAATCTTGAACAAGATTTTAAATGACGGATAACTGTGATTTAACTGCTCTTTATGAGAAATCCAGAGCTGTCCTACTTTCTCACATTGCACGCCGTTGAGAAACTGGCGTTCGGAGTATTCTCGACTAGACTAGATTCGCCTGGTGTGATTGACGGTCTACAGAAAAATGTGCAAAGGTGAACAAAACTCAAATTCAGGTTCTGAACCTCTGCAACCCTGTGCCCATTGACGAGCTTACAGACAAGTTTCAGAATATCGGAATATTTCTTAAAAATGACCCACATTCTTCAAAACGTGTATACCGGGATATGACTTCCAAAATATACATCCTTAAAAGAATACTCTTCTTCATTGACCCAGGCTTTGAAACTGGTCAAAGTAAATCACTAGCCATTGAGAACTGCTGTAGTTGTTTCTTATTATTATTATGATTTAGTTACAGCCGGTAAACAAGGTCCACATATGAATGGAATGCCACATGATTGCGTGTTTTGTTCTTGCCAGATCCTTAATGATATAATGAGATCGGCTACGAATCTGGTGATGAATGGAGTTTAATGATACGGCCCGACCTACGTCAGCAGTGCCGTTTTGTCACTGGAGCAGGGACGAGCAACAAGACGTGAGGCACAAGCCAGGAAAAGACACCAGACTCATACGAGAGGTGCCCTCATGACGTCGGACATTTGGCAGCAAAATAAGGGTTTGAGGCCCCTATTCGACCAACTTATCCAGGGCTCTGCTCTGCTCAAACTTCTTTCCTAGTAGCACAAAGCACAATTCTTCAGTCCCATCATAGAAATTGACTTTGATTGGTACATGTTTGATGCACTTTACAATAAGTCGTCACTTTCATCAATCAGACTTGGTATTGCCAGCCTTGTCCATGACATACTTACACACAGCGCATTGCAATGTCCCTGCCCTTCCCAGGTCTTAACCACGTAATCTCCTTCAATCAGCAGGGGTTCCCAAACAAAACAAAAATTAGACATTTTTTTTAAACAAATCATGTGGCACTGCTTATTGCAATGCCAGAAACGGATTTTCATGTTACACAGAATGAATATTGCATATTCATTTCAGGACTTCTAATCAGTCGGATCAGTTCTCAGACAACAAACGCTTTCATTTTCTGTAATGTGCTACATGGCAAATGATTCCTTTTGAAAGAGGGTGATTTTAACTGATTTATTGACAGGCCTACAGCTGACATCAGTGAAGTCCTAAATGTGGATATCTCGTCATTGAAACTAAACAATTTGCAGAAAATTATGTCAAGGACATGACATAATGAACCTAAGCACAAAAGTATGGAACTTAAAGTCATATTTTCAACAACCCTAATTAATTAAGAGATTGGTTGTAATGAAAACCCTGGGTCCCCCAGGATAGAGTTTGGGAACCCCTGCTATATGGAATGGAATGCTGGTTCAGGTGATGTTGGGGGTAATGCCAGGAGGTCGAGGTGGGAGATGATGGTATTGGTGGTGGAGAAGATGAAGGTTGGGCATAGGCAGTGGCAAAGGAAGATTGAATTATCTGCTTAATTTTTTACTTTTGTCAGTCTACACTGTTGCCGCTTGAAAGGATTTATTTTAATGTGGGTTGGGACCGTAGCCTACAGTTAAGTGGTAGGTAGCTAGCTCACTATCACTCTTTAGCCAGAAACAGTCAGGCTAGCTAACTACAGAAGCTAAAACAGAGACCCTAAAGGTGTAAGTGTCAAGTGTAGCCAACACGATTACGATTTTATATGATATGTAGCAAATTGGGGGGCAGCTAATCCAGCTAGTTAGCTCTTTTGTTACTTGCTTGCTACGCATTATTTGAAACTAGTTAGCTAGCCAGTTTGTAAACTGTGCTATCTATGGTTTGACCAGCTTGCTAGCTATAGTTGGCACATATGGTTGTGATTATCAACTGGGGTAAATAAGGTCAGTTGCTAATTTTAGCCTGAAGGTTGTTGCGCAGGGGAAATTTTCACGGTTGCAAGTGTGCCCCAAACAGATTTGTTTGGTCGCACTGCAAAAACTTTCGGTCACATTGGTCAGTCTGGAGCCCTGCCAAATGCAGTCTGGAGCCTCGCCACCCCAAATGTTTTCAAAGACACACCCATTCTAAATCCTTCCATAAATGTCTTCCACTTTAACAAAAAGAAAATTTTGGAAAAAGTTCCTCATGGGGGATTTTTGAGGTGGTGGGGGGGGCGTCCTCAACTAAAAATAACAGCCTGATGAGCTGTCCAAAGCTGTCAGGCCGCCTCGTTAACATGACATACAGTTGTTCCCTGTTAACGACCACTGTGACAACAGACTCGCTCAGGTCACTCTGGTGGCACACCCCTTGGCTTGTCCGCAATGAACTCAGCAGAGGCGCTTTCCCACAAGGATAAGCAGGCCGCGGCTCGCGTCGACTGGGGTCAGCGGAACGTTCCATCTTCGTTTCATGTGCCATGTATTAATGCACATCTTGTAAGTTGGTCTGGATAAGAACGTCTGCTAAATGCTTAAAATGTAATGTCAAATGTAATGTAATGTTTCAGTGCCCGGCGGGGTAACAGAGATCAGGGCCTTACTGCACCCTTAGTCACACCTCATTCTGCCCTCTGCATCCTCACAAAGCCCCTTTCCCGATTAAACGTCTGTGGATCACAGGTCTGGGATATTGCACGCCATTCAAGATTAATGTTCCAGAGTTCGAGGTATCTTCGCTCTTTCAGCCTGCGGAGCGAGGGGGGTGGCGGGGTGGCAGCCTCCCGTCTTTAGAAGGGAGAAAAAGCATTAAGGTAAAATACGTCAAGATTAATTACGTGATTAATGTGCATTTATTTGTTTTAATGAACGAGCGCCCCCTGGCACTACCAAGCTTTGATGGGTTAACACGTCTTCATAACTCAAAGGGACGTGCTAATCCTCCGCTGGCAGCCTGCCATCTTGCACCCTTCAGCAGGCGGTCGGTGCCTTTTAAAGGTACGACCCGTTTCAGGGGATTTGACAAGAGGTAATCCCGGAGCTGAACTGCCGGACAAGACCACAGGGGCTGCCGCAGAGGTTTGCGTGCGCCCGGGTGGAGACAGGGGGTCCAAGGCCGGGGTACGCTCAAACTCCCGACCGACTTCCCGCGATGGGAACAAATAAGGAGGCTGTGCTCCTAGCGATGTGTGGCTAAGGTTTTACGAACGGACGTCAAGGATGAAAACGTTGTTTAGAAAAAGCTAACGAGAGCACGGATCAAAAGCATTGTCTGGGGACTTAAGGAGACAATGGACGAAGATCAATAGTCTTTTGAAAGCTACTTCTATTTGTGCTGAGCTCAGCTTTCTACATTTCTTATTCATGGGTTTTTTTCCGGGGGGGGACGGGACTGGACTGTTAAGGAAAAATTCCAACACGTATCTCAACAGTGAAAAACAAGATGACACTTATGCTTGGGGGCTATCGTATTACATTACATCACCTATTAGCTTTACAGACATCTTTTTTTTCCCTGAGATGACTTACAGACCGTACAGTTGACCCATTTACACAGCCGAGCAGTTTAGTGCAATGTTATTTAAGCCCAGCCCTGGGGGGTCCCACGGTTTATTATGGTTTTGGTTTCACCTGAGCTCTCTTGATGGAGAGCTCGCCGTCTGATTGAGCTGTGAACTGAATACTGCCATTTCTTTCACATCTCTACTTGAAACCTGCTATGGATCTGTCCTGAAGAAGCTGTGCTTTAAGAGGCGTGTTCGTGCTAGCATAAAGACAGAGTTTATTTAACATACTAGTACGAGCATCTGCCTCTTGAACAGCTGCCTCAATTAATCTTATTCAATTGACAATTACTTGCCAATAAATTACTCTTAATATATACAGTTGAATACTTGTCTGTATTACTAATACGTTTTAAGGGGCTCAAATGAGCATAAAAAATTACGGCAATACCCTTTTATACTCCTGTTAAAACAACACATTTCAGACAGCCTGTATCAATAACAAACCGAGTCGCCAAAGAGCCAGCGCTCGTTAGGTGATGTCAAATGCCGAGGAGAACTCAGTTAACAGCGCAATCAAATCAAATTAATAGAGCGTTCATCCGTAACTAAAAACACATTTGAGAAACGCGTTTTCTGGAGCAAATTCTGGCTCTGCTCAGAGGTAAAACCGTGGGGTTCAATCAGATGACGGTCTGGTTGCTGGCCCAGTTCCCTGTACATGACTCCACAAAGCTGTGAGCACAGATTGTACTCATCAGCGCATCACATGGTAAAAAAAATACAATTAGACCGAAGACCCAGGCTGGCATACAGTGGCTGGCCCATTTCAACAAGGAGATTTCGAGAACGCAGATAACATTACATTTGTAACACAAACAGCGTGGTTTACCTGGCTCTGGCAGTCACCAATTGCTTTCACTGATGTGAAATGACCATTTTGCTCGTTTCTTTTAAAACCACAAGCAGCAATAATGCCGTGTGCAAGTCATTAGAAACAGATTTGCAAAGTGTAGTTTTCTACACTTTGTAAATGAGAGAAAAAACAGTACAACCGAAATATTACATATAATTAACAAGTATATTATATACACTGTAGGCTACGCAGTGCAAAAAATCTGTTATTGAAAATATTTATAGCACCATTTATATTTCCAAGGCATCGCACGATCTTCATAAATCAGCCACGTAGTTGCGTTACGGTAACGAGTCTGTAGCAGAGGACAAATCACGGATGCGTGTTCAAATTGCGTGTAACGATGCAAATACACATAGGAAAGAATGTTTAAAACCATTTTTCTCAGAGGGGCGTTTGAAGTGAAAATGTTTGGCGCGATAATTGAACCGTTTCCTGTTTGGCGACATGTATAAAGGAACGGGTCATTATTCATCTGTTTCCCATGTATTTTCATTGAACATAGTAACTGAACATTTTCTATTTTTTTCCCACCCCTTTTACCCTTAACACGCAGAAGACGAGGAGCAAAATCTATAACGCGAAGGGGCATGATGGTGGCTATGTAGTAGAGCATATTTGTAAGGGATGTTTGTTTGGATGAGGCTTGTCTGGTGTGCTCGCGTGTGTCAGTGTTCGCATGCTCCGAGCCAGACCGCGGAGCGAGTCGAGCTCTATAGTTCTCGGTACCTCGTAATTACTGTCCCTCGACTGTACACCAACGTCGTCTACCACAGCTCCAAAGTGCACATCTATGCAGAGCTTTACGGTCTCCCTCGCTAGGTGCATGCATGCACTACCTTTAGACGGTTTGGAGAAGCTTGTGCCCATTCCGCTGGCTGCTAAAGGACTGTCGCACTGGGCCTACTGATGAAAGCCTTAAGTGAAACCAGAAGAGTCTCATTAGATGAAATGCCTCGTACGCATTCAATGAGCTCTAACTGGCTAGTCGCCGTCTGTCGATCGACAGACTCCTACTGGTTAACTGAGGGATTTAAAATACAACAGGAGCGCCTTGTACATAGTCCATGAGCCAAGACCCGAAAATTCACCTACGGGGCTCATCTGGGTGGGCAAATTCTAGTTGTGTTTTTTGACTTACTATACATCTCTAGTTCACAGTTTGGCATGATAACCATTGCGGACTGGTAGCTTAGTGGTAGTTATCATGCGTTGAATATGTGGACCCCTATATTGTCCCACGCAAATTGTCGCGGCAAATATATCAACAACTTTTGAACCTTATATTGTACAGAGACCTATGAACCCACTTTTCTGCATAATTCAAGGATGGGGAATTGATTGGAATGGTTATTTTAATGATTCAAAACTTCCATATAAGCTTAAATGGCCTTTTATTGCAAGATTTTGCAAAAAAGCTCAACGAAAAACAAAAACGTCTAGTAAATATCCCCAATTTGTAAGTATGTGCTGAAAAACAACATGCTTCTAATGGCTATAGAAAACTGCCCAACATTCTAAGCTTTAATTTGAGTGGTAATATATGGTTGTAGCTCTAAAGATAAAGTCAGGAACGTCATTAACCCTTTGAGGAGTACGTTTGAGAGTTCTAGTTCCAATTCATAGTGTTCTATTCTGAATAGTCCATTTTGCATTGATAAGCCTTTATGATGTCATCAATTAGAATTAATTAGAATTCTAGATTGCATTTTAGAATGATCACACATTTGTGACCGTATGCCTCAAAGGGTTAAGGCTATGTCTATGATGCAGGTAAAAATTGGAGATAACTCTTACAGTCAGACAGACTGAGGTGTGAATTGGTGGATACTATAGTACCAGTCAGACAGACTGAGGTGGTGGTGTGTATTGATAGAGACCACACCAGGAACTTAAAGGAATAACAAAGATACAGTATATCACCCTTGTATTATGTTTCAATGTTTACCCAATGAATAGTGTTTCTGCCAAAAATAGCCGGTGCTATACAAGTCACCTCAAAATTGTATGATATATATATTTAACCTCCTCAAAAACTAATTATTTCAAATTATCATCATGTCACTGACCATCATTACAAACTTGACCAGATATTTCAGTTTTTTGTCCATATAGGACAGGTTTCCCTTGATATTACACCACTCGTTTTTCATTACAAAGCACACAAAATGTACTAATTATTCATTAAACTGGCCATGATGGTCATAATGTGCTTTAAAAAGAATTGCTGGCATGTTTTTAGTATCTTACACATGTAATGTTTGTTTTGCATTTAATGAGGGGCAGATTTGGCACAATAATATCCATTATGACCTGTAACTCACATAATATATATAATATAATATATGTCATTTAGCAGACGCTTTTATCCAAAGCGACTTACAGTAGTGAATGCATAGATTTTTCAGTATAGGTGGTCCCAGTGGGGATTGAACCCACAACCTAAGCGTTGCCAACGCCATGCTCTACCTACTGAGCCACACAGAACCACATCAACGGATTGACGGACTACAATGAATCAGAGGATGATTCATTGTAGTCCGAATTACACGGTCGTCAACACCCCCATTTTCCAGTTTTTACAGAAATTTAAGCAGTTCAAGTCCAGTGGATAACCTGAAATGGTACAAAGGTTTTACCTTTGTACCATTTTAGGTTATTCACTGGACTTGAACTGCTTAAATGTCAATAAAAAATGGAAAAAGGGGCTGTTCTAAAACTTTTGACTGGTAGTGTATATTCAACATTGTCCTCAGTTTCAGACACTTCCTCCTCTATTTCACTGTCATTATCATTGTCTAAGAGTACAGCGAGGCCTTCACTGGCTGTACATGAGTCTTCTGCTCATGTTCCTCTTCTGACAATTGCTTCTGAGTGATCGAGTGAGTAAATGGTGAGTGGGACCTTTTTATATCAGTGTTGCCCCTCTCAGACAGCAACAGAGTGGATTCCCACAACTTACATCTGCATCTGTCTCATGTTATGTCTATGAGGCATTGGTAAGCTTTTTGAACATAAAATATATTTATAAATATGCCTTTAGTTCAAATAAAAGTAAGAAAAAATATTTGCATCTATTTGGGATAGTCTTTATGCTTGTGGTGAGAACAGTGTGTGTGTGTGTGTGTGTGTGTGTGTGTGTGTGTGTGTGTGTGTGTGTGTGTGTGTGTGAGTGTGTGAGAGAGAGAGAGAGAGTGAGAGAAAAACAAAGTGTCCTTCTTATTTATACTAGCTGCTACTTCATAAAGGCCTATTCTCCTTTGCGGCTAAAAATGGCCGAAACATAAAAATGGGGTGCAAAGTGCATATAGAAATAAACAATCAAGATGTCAATATTCTGTATAGAAGTTGATGACCCCAAATTAGGCAAAGTCACCTGGCCTCAGGCTAAAAACAAGTATGTTAACCAGCCTTTTTGTGATGATAAACACCTAAATTCAGGTCAAATCTGTCTGACACAATACAAGGGTATGAATATTTAATGAAATAATGGACCAATACAAACTAAGCAAACAAAATACATGTGCTTAGGGAGAGGGATCTTCCAGAACAATGGAGATTGGAGTCTTTGTTAGCGAGGGTCACACAAGTGTGAGGGGTCCCTCCTTAAGATCAGTCCCCTGTTTCAGAGTCAGTCAAGTCTGCCGCTGTGATCATCATGCCAAGGCCCTCCTCTTGGGGTTGATTGTCACATGTTTGCAACTTGCACAGGTTTGTACATTTCAAGCCGCTGCTCATGCACTGGCATTCCAGGAGCTTGCATCTACGGCTGCAGTTGCAGGACAGCAGCTGCAGCACTGCCTCAGGGGCTGGAGATCCCCGCATCCATTCCACGGTGAGCTGGCCATCGTCATTTCTGGCCCAGCCATGCTCGACTGGGCTTAGGATATGCAGATGTTCCTGAAGACTCGCATGGTGGCAGCTGGCTAGACTCGAGCTCCCCACACTGTGTGCAGAAAAGCTGGTGGTGGGCTGTGTTGATGTCCTCTGTTGTCGTGGACGCTGTGTACAGTTTGCATGTGAATGCTTGCAGCTTCTTGAATAGGTCCATGGATAGTTCCCCGGACTGTCCCAGCTTGCGAAACACTTCTTGGAAATGCTCTGATCTCATGATGAGCTTCAAGGCTCTGAGCTTCCCACGACCTGCGAAGGCACTCAATGTGTCACATCCAGTGTATGCGTACATGCCAATCACAGCATTACAGACACAGTCTCCCAGGGCCTGGCGTAGCTTGGTGATGTCAAGATACCTTACCCGGTTCTTAGTTCCGCAGTTCTGGAACAAGGGACAGGAGATATCGGCATAGAACGCAAGGCAGAGCAACAACACATCGGTGTCATCAGCTGTTACTACAACAGCGCTGTAGCCTTCCTCTGCAGCATGAGCTGCATTCAAAATCATTCTAGTGTCAGCCTCTTCTTGGTTCGACTGTAGACTTGCAACCTCAGCCCACTGATCCTTGGTGATGTGCAAGCAGCTTTCCTCACTGGCGACGTAGAGCTGCTTGTCGTTCAGCCTGTCCTCAGCTTGGGTGTTTTCCACTCGGCCACCAGGAACCTTATGAGGTTGGCCTTGTTAGCTGAACTGCTGAGAAACTTTCTCCATTGCTAGATCCGGTGACCTGGTGCAATGTTTCGAACTGTATTCCTGTGGTGCACCCCCTGTTCGCTCTCTCTGCATTCTTGATCGAGTCCTCCTGATATACATCGAAGACCACATCGATTCTCTGGCTCCTGGCTCCTTCATGTAGGATTTGAGTCAGTGCTGAGGCTGCACGTTGAGAGAATGTCTGGTCATTGCCC
Organism: Aldrovandia affinis; assembly: GCA_029706075.1. NCBI lineage: Eukaryota > Metazoa > Chordata > Actinopteri > Notacanthiformes > Halosauridae > Aldrovandia > Aldrovandia affinis. The sequence goes on from JAINUG010000118.1 coordinate 971,530, forward strand.
TTCATCTTCTGAACCAGACTCATCCCATCAAGGATGGTAGCAGACAGCCCAGGGATGGTCTCTGCTGGTAAGACCTGCTTCTCCAGCCCCCTGGCCAGAACAGCTTTGTTTGTCTTTCTCAGTGTCCCATCTCCATTGGCGAGTGCCCATGGCAATGGCCCTAGTGAGTGGGAAAGGACATCACTCATCTGGAGATGGCGGCTCTCTGCCACCAGGACCATGTGGGCGAAGAGCTTCCTGTCAGCCTGCAGAATGACCTTGTTTGGGTTGCTTGCAGAAGGTTTCTTTCATATATCTGAAAACATCTTCAGCCTCTTCTTCGTCATCTTATCATGGAACTGGGTCTTTGGTTTTCGTCTTCAAGCCGGTCCCGCTTGAATCCCTCGTATGCTTCCATGCCAATTTTGTGGGCATCAAGAACGTCCCTTGCTACATCTGGAGGGGAAAGGTACCTGTCGAAATGCTGACAAACTCACTTTCATTGGGTCGAAAGGGTTTGTCCAGTCATCTTCAAGAAGCTTCACAATGGACTGTACATCTGCTTCATCCCTGGTGATTCTAGGCATCTGCAGGTCTGGGTGGCTGAAGTGGGACATTCCGCGTCCCACCATCCTTCTGAGCTGCTAAAGGTAGTTGCTGCGGTACCCAGAAGTCAGGTAGTACATCTCCACAGCAGCCTGTTTCAGGCTGAATCCCTTTGTGCCTCCTGCTGTCTGGGTATCTCGGTTGACTGTTTCCTCAATGGTTTGATCCACAGGGATCCGGCCGTAGGGATTCTGGCTACCAAGCTGGACACTGAAGCCACCATGCATGAACTGCTGGTGCACCTCTGGGTGATCAATGGGCAGACATGACATTGTGGCATAGTAGTGTGGCAGGAAGCGTGGATAATTCAGCTTGTCATAAGCTAATATTAGCTAGCATTAGCTGTTAATGTTTACGTTAACGTTACACATATATTTTGCGGGAGTGGGAGAAAGCTCGCGCTACTGTTGATGTCCAGCGTGATGATGGAGACTCCGGGGCATCCACGGCACTGGCCGTGGTATAATTCATGCCCTGAAAGAGAAATCCACAACTAAACCACGCCCCGAAACGCAGACTGGCCAATCACAGCGCAGCATAGGACAGGCTCTGACAGAGGTCTGACAGTTTATGGCGGCACTCCGTTGACTCTGACGGAAAAGTTTGAGATTTTCTTCATTTTCGAGCTGGTTTTGTGGACTTTTAGCGAGTTATGGTTAAACGTTGTGCCTGGGGCACTTGTAACAGTGCCACTCGTTACCCGGAGAGGTTGGAAGGAGATATATGTTTTTTTCCCCTTTCCAAAACCAAAATCAAATCCTGAAAAGTGTTAGCCAGCTAAGCTAACGTGGCTACGGTCTGGATATACAGCTCCAGGTTGCAACGTTGGTGAAGTTAGACTAAATGTTAGCTTTGCTATTCGTGATCCAGCCAGCTTGCTAACGTTAAGATGTTACAGTCAAGCTCTAGAAAACCTCTAGTGGGTAACGTTACCTTGATGTCAAAATGTAATACTATTTTTTAATTACTATTTCAGCACTTTGTCAATGGAAGCCCAGTCCCGAGTACCCAAATCTTGTGGAGGACTGGGCTGACATACTGCTGATATTTTTTGCTTTACAGAGGTCCAGGGTATGGATAAGTCCGATGAGATGGGCGCAGAAACCTGTGGAGCTAACCAGAGTAATGTCGTTACAGCACACTATAGGCTACTAATGTTACATTAGTTAGCTAATGCTAGCTAACTTACTACTGAATATAACGTTATATAGGCCTACTGCTTTTGCTTTTTAATGATTGCAATAGTGAATAGAGACCTACCCAGCTTTACAGGAACAGTGTTGCTCCTTAATGTCATTGTTCTCTGTCTCAATCGCCAGGTGATGTGGTGGTTCACTTTTACTCTGTGATCTGTAGGCTTTCGCTTCTATCTTAATTTTTTTTACGTCATTTTGTTGCTGAGTCAGTGTGATATCTTGAATATAACCTTCAAATGCATATTGTAGACCCTTCTGTCTGCTTCTATCTGAAATCGCTTTTTCTATTTTCCAAAAATTGGACAATATTTCTCCAGGGAGTGCAGTTAGCGACAGTGGGAGCACCATGCTGGCTCCGAAAGCTTGACGGACTTAGCAACAGTAACTAAGGGGGGCGTGGTTTAGCGAAGGGTCAATTCCCTCTGTAAAAACCTTTGACTCTAATATGTCAACAAAATGAAACAAGAATTTTGAATCTGGCTTGATCCAATGTTCAGATTTCTCTTCTGGAATGTTATGCAAATGAGGACATATTTAATTAGATAATGCCTCATTTGCATATTTAAACATACAATTTTAGAAAACTTGTAATACAATACATAATTGTCTTAATGTAAGTAATCAACTGGGGAAGTCTCATGGTGATATCTATTAGTTAATATTTTTATCCTATACCCCTATAGTGTCCTGCACCCATAATAGGGGAAAATAACAAAATGTCCAATAAATATGAAAAGCTACTCCTGTGGAAAGGTTATCATATATTAATTTACTTATATTGACCCTATAAACAATTTAGTATAGGTAAGGTTTTGCCCACTCAGATGAGCCCGATATCTCGTCTGGCTCATGGACTAACAGGCCAGGCTCAAATTAAAGAAATGAACCGACAATGGGGAAGCCGTACAATGGGCTGTGCACACAATGACGTCTTTTGAAAGCCACATTGTTACGTCAGGGGTAGGCAGAACCCTGTTCTTGGGAGTTCTTAATTATCGGCCAAATTAATGAAGATGACTGTCGAGTCTACATGATGTAATGCCCATGCAGCCCATGCAGTCACATGGCCACCTCCATGATTACTTTATGTAATTAGAGATCATTTCATTTTTTGGAACAAAAATTCATGTCCAACCCTCCCTGACCAGCATTTCCTACCCTGTCATGTTGCAGGACAAAGTGTGGGCAGGGAGAAACGCTTTTGACAGCCACCAGGGGGAGCTGTAGTGTCCTCCCCGGGAAAAGCAGACGGGCCAAAGACGCCGGGGCAGGAGGGCACAGGTACACCCTTCGCCGCCGTGTCCGGGCCATCACCCTTTCACAAACCTTCCCCCGCCGCAAAACAATCGGCAGAGACGGTGGGAGAGTTCCGCAGGGGGTCTTCCCACACGAGCAGGAGGGGGGTGGGCGTGACAAAGACGTAGTGGAAAAAGTGGAAACCGAACGCCTCCGCTGCGACGTTATGATACGCCCCCCTGCGATACGTCCAAACCGCTGGCGCTGGACTCGGTCTCGTGCGAGCGGGGAATTGGGTGCCTGCGCAGCGCAGTGCCCGGAGGGGGGGAAAAAGTCTGTAAACAGCGCACGTCTAACCAGACTTGATTTCAGCCTCACATTCTCGTGCAAACTCCTTCCAGACGGCGAGCCGAGCCGAGCGGATCAGGGAGGCAGACGAGGGCCAGCGGTGGGCCGGGCCTCGGACGGCGGAGGACTCGGAGGCGGTGACCTCCCCCTGACTCCGGGCGCGCGTCATCGGCCGGCACGCGTCCCTGCACACGAGACAGTGAGCGGGAGCGGCGCAGATCGAGGGCCTGATTGGGGCCGCTTCTTCGGCACAGAGACACATGCACGTACACACTCACTCGCGCATGCACACACACACGTTCCCAATAGTACACGTTGTGCACACACGTGTGCACGTACGCATGCATGCACCTGCCAGATTGCATGCATGCACACATGCACACACACACACACGGCAAGGAGATGGCGCCAGCTAGCACAAACACACATGCAAATGTCAGTTTCCACAACCATACAGGACTTGAAGCATGAATTCAATCGGGTGACATATTTTACACCACGTATAGCAATCACACGTTTATCTAAGTCACTACGTCTAGGTCACACAGTCACCAAGTTTATCTTTTCACCGACGCCCGTGGAGAGAATATGGAAACTGAATCTTCCACTGTCGCAGACAATTCTGGGAGAAGCACTGCGTGCGTTATATGATTGATGTGACAGGGAAAGTTTGTCAAATTCTGATGGAGATTTAATAATAACCAAGGTACCAGAAGTTCAGGTAGCTACAGTTCACATTGCGCTGTAGGCAATAGGAAATTTCCAAACAAAGAATTTTCCCTTTGTCATATTCCTCTAGTCTGCTGTAATGAAAGAGGCAAGAGCCACCGTGGTGTGCGCTTCGTGTTATGTGAAGGTCTTCCAAAAGAAACAACACGCTCAGAGACACATACTGTACATAATTCAAAAGCTACAAAATAAAAAAATGTGAAAACCCCTGCGTGGCTCCTGCACGCTGCAGAAGCCAAGCAGAATCCTGCGCAGTCTACATCAGAGTGGTGCCAACGTAAACACAAAGCCATGAAAGGGGCCCCCTGAGACTCATTTCTCTCCCCCTCTGCTGTGTGACAGATCCCTGCTGTCCCCCCCCCCCCCCTACCCCACCCCCCAAACCCAGGGACCACTCCACGAAAAGAACAAAACTCAGGGAAAGCTTTTAGTTCAACATAGCGCATGCGTGTGCAGCAGCCTCGAACGCGGTCGTCAACGTGGTCCGTAGTGTCCGACTAAACGCTCTCTGCGGGTTGTGTTTCCAAAAACCTTATAGCTATAGAACTTTTCCTCAAACGTATATGAAGCGGCAATTATGCACAGCGAAGCCATTTGGTGATAGTTGTACTGCAAGTCGCCGTTCGTACAGCATGGACGTTCAATAAAGGCTGTGTGGTAAAGTAATGATTTCTGACGGGGTTGCCTGGACATGCTTTACAGTTCGAAATCGTTCCTTACTGTACTGTAGCCGAAGGCCATCTCGCGTCACTCGCCATGCTAGATATAAATCAATAGCTTTTCCACGAGAGTGGACCTGGTGAAATAGAAAGAGACAAAGGGAAACACCGCCAGCTTGGTGTCATCACGAGCCCTCCGGTGTTATAACAAAGCAAGCATCTTTAGCGATCGCTGCGCTTTTCGCTTTTATCCCGGGGAGGGTAAGTGAAAAACACATTTAATACATTAAGAATGTGTAGCTGTGATCCTAAACTAACGGCTGATTTGTTAGTAAGCTTTCTACAGATGTTCCAAATCTGGGTTTGGTCGACCGTTTGCACCCCGGAGCCCGATGAGGCACGTAAGCCCTGTTCACGGACAACGCGGCCCTGCAAGGCGCTTCGGTAATGGTGCCGGCGTCTGTCCACGGCCAGTCGTAGCCCGTCTGTCTTCCTATCCAGCAACCCGGGCTGGAGCGTGGCAGAGCGCCGTCAGTTTAGCTTCATCGTCACCGAAGTCACGGACCGGCGTACGACAACACGGTAATGAGCTTTCCCGCTGCACCACAGCCTAGTCAGACAGTCGTTTGCGTTAATAACTTTCAGAACTTCCCGAAATATTAATCTTTAATGAGGGCTTGGTTCTCGGTATTAGTTTGACGTCCAGATATCCAGTAATGAGCCAACCACCAACTAGTGCCAGGGCCCTGATCCAAGGCCTGAGAAGCTCTGGGTAGGAGGCATTTATGTTCTTGTTTTTGTTAGTTATGTTTTTTTAAACGATTCCTTATTATTTGACTAAAGTTCAGGTATGTAATGTCAATGTCATCTCCCCCTAGTGTTTTTATGTATGGATGTTTAGAATAAATTGGAGCTAGTGATTGGGGAAGCAAAACAAGTTTTCCTGTACTTTAAAATACATGGCACAGCTGAGCTAATATTCTTCGAGACGTTTTGATCGATGTTCCAACACACTTAGTGCAGTCCTGAACACAATTAACTTAACATAAGCGCAAACAAACCAGACAAATTCTGTTATGATGAATATGATACAGGTCTTTCGAAGCATCCCGATAAACATTGAAGCACGTTTCACACAAGATTTATTAAGGCCTCAGTCCCATTTTACAGTAATCAACAGTCCGTTACAGTAAGGAGTGAGACAACTCCATATGGACCTGATTAAGAAAATATACGTTTCCCAGAATATCCGCCTCAGTGTTACCACAGTATTTCTTTTCAAATAAAGGGATGGATTATGCAGTTCTCCTTCAACTTTGGGTGACCCTGTGTCGATTTCCAGTTAGGCTAACTATAGCACGCTCCATTAAAAAATCCCAAAAATCTGTTGATAGGCCATAGGTTATAAGGCAGTGAGTCACTGGTTAAATGAGACACTTATGATAGTGTGCCGGTATATATGGTCACATGCTTTCAGGGCACCACCACAGGTTGTGGTTGTGCCGTCATGTGAGTCACAAGGTGCCTATTCAAACGCGGTAACAGAGAACCCGCCACATCAAAGTCCATTTAAAATACAGTCAGGTGACCAAAACCACAAGTGACCACATCACCTGCTGCAACAAACCTCTTGTCACAGAAGTGTCTTGACTCACAAAACCTCTGTCTCTTTCCCCAAAAAAAGTCCCTTAAGGACAGAACCCAACCTTGGGCAGAGGAAAAAAAGACGTTTTGTCGGTAGGGGATTTACATTGCGTGAAAATAACTCGGTGACGCTGACAAGACTTCTCTGGGATGGGAAAAGCGTAGATAGGATCTTCCGTGGGAAGGAAAGGCAGGGTTTGTGCCATTTGACTGTCGCTGAGCTTGTGTGAAAGGGAAGTGCTTGTCTCCTTTTGGCCGGTGTTGGAAGGAAAGGGGGGGGGGGGCAGGGAGACAGCAGGAGGGCCCCCCCCAAATGGCACGCTGGCCAACACAAGAGTGTCGACTGACAGAGACAAAAACGCGGAGACGGAAGAGGGAGGTACATTTCCACTCCAGAACCTTTCTCAAGGAAACCGCTGTGTGAAAATGGACGAATGTTCGTCTCGCGCCTTTAAAATGCACCCACGTGGCTTTGGACGCAGTTTGGACTGGCGGGTGGACTTCTTGGTCTCGTCTCGTCTGTCCGCCTTGCGCGTCTGTCCTTGCATGGTTCATCTTTTGGCATTCCCCCGCTTACAAGCGCCAGCCAACTCTCCTGTGTGACCCACACACTGCATGTTAGTCTTACAATAGCTGCCATACGAAATGCGCGCACACACAGTAATGAGGCCTAAGAGAATGGCAACTCTGTACTGCAGCAGTTGAGTAAACACTTGAGGCCAAGTGCCTGTACACCGCTGATAATGAGCGCTCTCCCCCCGTAAGGATGACACTGCAATAGTGACTGGCTGGCATACGGCTTAATGGGCTATGGTGTGTTTGTTTCAATGACGGTACAGTAGATCTGTGGTCCTGTCGGCTCAGATAAGGTGGCCACAATACCCACACAGTTTTGTTTTTTTCCACGGAAGTTTTTTTTTTGCCATTTCTTTACGACTCATTTCTCAGGGCTTGGGAGACCAGCAACCCTGTCCCGTTTTCCGTCAGAATCACAGAATGAATGGCCGTATCCATTTCCTGTTATGCGCCGAATGCACATCCCGACGCATTGTTCTGCATTTGGCCGACTTGATTTCCTCTTTGGTGATTAAACTTTTTTTTTTTTTTTTTTACATTTAAAAAAAGAAACGATGAACAAACGGAATGCCATGTTTGACTGTAGACCGTAAGGCCCATTGGGTTCGCATAAATAACGAACACAACAGTTTCCCCCTCGGGCGAACTAACGAACGTGGGAAAAAAAACCAACAACCCTTTCCGTGCACGCCAATGGCAAAGAGCATATGTGTGCGATGTAACCGAAACCTCTCCTCGCTGTTCGCCAAGGTAAAAGCCCTTCGACCGTAGCCAACGCTGTTACGCCACGCCAGTGGAGCGGAGAGCAGCCCGCTCGCACTCCCGTCATGGGAATCAAAAAACACACAAACGGTTTGGATAAGCAAAAAAAAAAAACTGTTACGCAAACGTACAAATCACGAAAGCTCATCCCCGGCCCTTCCGACTGGCTGCGAGCTGTTGCGGACGACCCTTCGGCAGTGTCTGCGGGATTACCTCACGCTAGTCTCGCTCATTATGTCAGGCTTCCAAACACAAGGAGAGGCTGATCCATCAAGCTTCTAATTGCTCGCTGATTTCACCGCGATACCACCCAAGGAGAGAGGGAGGGAGGGAAGGAGAGAAAGACAGCAAGAGATAGAGACGGCCCTGACCGGAGAGGAGAGGAGCGGCGCCGGCCGCCCGGGGTGCACTGTGTGCTCGGACCTGGATCGGCGCCATGCTTTACCAGGTGGGGCTAGCTGAGCCGACTGGCGGGAGCCAATAGCTGAGCCAATAGCTGAGCCAGAGCTGAGCGAGGCCCCGCCGACGTGCTCTCCTCGGTTTCGTCCGAAACGCACTCAGGAAAACGACTGCAGACGAACGAAGAGGTGCCGACACATGACACTGGCCCGCACCTTCAACTGCGCACCTCGCTAATCTGTGCGGAAATTATGGCACGGAGAACCCTTAGCGCTAAATATAATTATGCAGTTACGCGCAGTTTGCGCTTAACACGACAAATGACAAAGGTAAAAGGCTGAGGTGCGACCAAAGAACACAAACCAACAGAGCGGCTAGCACACAGGTGCCCTACAACTCTGATGGGAGCTCTGAACTGGAATAAGAACCATAATAGAACCCCGTACCGCCCAGAACAGGAGCATGACGCACGGCGCTGGGTGAGGCTGGCCTTTATCAAAACCGCGGTAAAACCGTTTATATTTAACCGCGTGTTCCGCAACCTTGGTCGGCGTGTGATGTGGACCGTGGGGTGGAAAGAGGCGGCTCTTACGTATGTGCCGGAGGGCTGACACTGAGGTAAGGATCCGGGGCTGAGGATGGGCGAGCCGGCCGGACTGCAGAGCTCGGGGAAGGGGTTGGGGATGGCGGGAAGCGAGGATGTCCGCAGCTCCTCTTCCTGAAGTCTCCTGCGGGGGAGGGGGGGAGGAGGGGACAAAGGGTGACTCAGGCCCTCCAAAAACGTCAAGGTTTCAAAGTGCCTCAGGCACCAGAGGCTGCAAGAGGGAATTTAACCCATGGAAAGTCTTTGTTTGGACTGAGAAAGTAGTTGTACATAGGCTTTTTAAGGTCCATTGAACTTGGCCTGGATTCAATACAGATGTGTTCTCACAATTAAAGTGTTAGTTTCAAATCCTTATCACCAAAATGAACACGGCAAACTATTTGCAAGTCACAAATTTTGATTGAATGCAGTTTGTCCCCCCCACCCCACCCCACCCCAACTTTTACATTAATTCCAAGTTCAGTTTAGTAGCACATGTCAAAACTGCAGCAGTCAGGGAAAGTAGTGGGGGGTTTTTTCTCTTTAAAATGATGAAAGGGACTTCGGAAGCGTTTGTTTTTGCCTTGAACGCAGCGTGAGGCAAGGTGGAAACGGAATCAGCCGAAAACCGACAGCGCGGTGACAATTTCGAAAGCGCCGACGGAAAAATAACGGCTGAGGAAAAAAACAAAACAGGAACGTTTAAAGTCAGGCACAAACACTCGGGTTCGTGACCACTTTAACAGATGACATCACCGATCCGGCAAAAAAAAAGAAAAAAGAAAACGACTACCCCCTCGTTAGAACACCTTCAGCTCCTCGGCGGCGCTCGGCGCGGGGGCGGCCTTTTGATTATCAGCAGCATCCATCAAAGCGGCGAGAAGCACAGAAACGTCGAAAAGGAGAGCGCTTAAACTCCCGGAGTGTTTTCTAATGACTTGTATGATCAAAAAACCACAAAAAAACCACAGAGAACTTTTCCTGTCCGTCACGAGCCGCTTCCCGTCCGCTCGCCGCCCGTCAACTCCGCCGAGCCGCACGGCTTTCTCCCTAACCCTGAAAGTTTAATGAGACGTGCTTCTGAAGGACCCGAGTCTTGAGTGTTATCGGCGGGGCAGAGCTGAATAATAACCTCGGCGTGTAATAACCTCGGCGTGAACCCCCGGCGAAGTCGGCGGTGAGCGCGACGCTCAAGACTCGCGGCGCGGCGCGGCGCCTCATTATCCCGAGGTGATCTGGAGCGGCGGCGGAGGCTGGGGCGGGTTATCGGTTCAGCCAGACTGCGCTGCTGACAGAGGAGAAGGTACCCCGGGTTTAATCAATGCCTGGCAGGCTCGGTTCACAGGCAGCCTGCGCCCCCTGACAGGCAGCAGGTACTGAGGATTGCCATCAAAGCCTGTCAGGTTGTTAGCTTGCATCCGGACGCCGCCGCGGCTGACAGAGACTGGGTACCGATGGCTTAATTAGTGGTCTTTGGAGTCTGGTGCGGTACGGTACGGCGCGCGGGAGCGGTACTGTTTTTCTTTTGCGCTTTTTTTGGTTTTGTTTTCGTTTTTTTCCCCGTGACTGGCTTTGAACTGCACGCCGCGCGCTTCACGCGTAACGCGTGAAAAAGAGCATCCGTGATGTTTTTCTCCCCCTGCGGCGAGGGGTCATCTGGGGGGCAGGTGGGGAAGTGGGTTACCGGAGGGGTTCGGGAGGGGGTGAAATTTGAGGAAGAGGGGTGGGAGGGGGGTTGGAAAGTGAGGAGTAATGCGGAAAGCTTGCAAATCCAAAAGCCAATAACCGACAAGAGCGCTGCGATCGGGACTGTGATGTTCCGGTTACGGATTTCTCCGTGAGAACAGTAATAACAACAGATAACGTTAACAACAGTTGCAACGACAGTAATAACCGTACAGTGGTGCGCGACGGGCAGTGACGGGTGGGGTGGGGGGGGGGCCCGTACCTGACAGCGAGGATGTGCATGGGCTGGGACCGGCGGACCTTCTGTTTGGGGGACGTGGGCTGCGCCTGGGCGGGGGCCGGGCGGTGGGCGTGGCCGTGGCCGTGTGGGCGGTGCAGCTGTCCGTTCTGGAGCAGGGGGGCGGACTCGGCCGCCACGCCGCAGGTGGAGTACAGGCTCTCGAAGGAGGAGTTCATGTCGTTCACTAGAGCCTCCAGGTCCACGTCGTCCTCTGCCAGGCAAGAGCAAACACCGGCGGTAAATACCCAGGAAGAAGAGGCCTCCCCCCTCCTCTCTGAGATACGTCTGCACCGCAGTCGGTCTGCAGCGCCACTTCAGCGCTGAAGAAGAGCACAGCACTCGAGCGGTATATTTTTACAACACTTCAGAGTTTTGCTAGAACATTCTTTTTGACTCCACGGCCCGCCGGTCCAAAGTCTCATGCCTTTGGCCTGAAAGCCAGCCTTAATGGTGTCTGCAGAAAGTGACAGCAAGTTATGGTTTATTTATTTTGAGCACAATGTTCTTCTAAGGGAATGGAATATTACTTAAGGAGTCTCATCTTGAGATTCAATACAAAAGGCAAGAATACAAGGAAGATTAGTGATCCAATATACCACAGTGCATTAGCCATATAAGAATGGTACTAAGAAACCTCAATGCCTCCATATTAAGTGGTTGACATACATCATTAAAATTGCATTCGATTGACAGACTTGAGACATGTACGGAGGGGAAAACCTTCCCAATGAAAACCTCACATAAACAAGGCACAAATGCATGTTTAAGAGCGTTTAAAATGCAGTCTGCCTATTTACATTCCATAAATAAAAAGGTTAAAGATAGCACAAAGAAGTCATAAAATGCCTGCAATACATATTCCTCTGTTATTAAAGCAATGAATCCTGCTTGTGTGCTGTGTCTGAAGGAGAGAAGTGGAGAGGGCTCTTATCACAAGGCTCCTGTTTGACTGGAGGCAGTGAAACGCAATGCTCCCGCTGGGGAGAGAGACCACAAGCAAGAGGCAGCACAACTATATCACTCTGTATCACACACACACACACACACACACACACACACACTATATCACTCTGTATCACACACTCACACACACACACTATATCACTCTGTATCACACACACACACACGTACCATAATCACACAAACAAACACACACACACACACTATATATAATCACACACACAAACACACACACACATACTATAATCACACACACACACAAATATAGCACTCCGTATCAATGCATCACCCCGGAGCACAGACCTCCACATCACGATTCGTCCTGTTAACATGTAACATTCAGTACTGTGTATGACACACACACACACACACACACACACACACACACACTAGATCACTCACACTCACACACACACTGCATCACCCAAGAGCACGAACCTCCCTATCCAGACACGTCTGGTTAACGTGTAACATTCAGTATTGTGTACGGCGTGCATTCTTGCACATACATACACTACATCAAATGCGCACACGCACGCGCACACGCACGCACGCACATCTACACACAAAGTCTATAATGGAATACTTAACTTCCAACTAAAAATATTTTTTTTTTTTTAAACATCACAGAAGATGGGCAGCTGTGTTTTGGCCACATTCCATTATTAATGTTCTGTTTGAAAGAGCAGGGTGTCACTGGGAACGTGTTGCACTAATTACCACAGCTTGTAGTCATACTATCAGGCATTATTAGTCTAGTTGCTTCAAACTGTTCATGTCTTTGGTACTATTGTAGAGTTTACGAGACACTGGCCTGGATTCAATCAACTTTTGTACTTAAATTTCACTTACAAATCATTTGCAAGCGTTTCCTTTTCAGGGTAAACACAATTTATTATTTTTCCATTCATTATGTAGATTTCACAAACCAGTATGTTTGTGAAGAAAACAAATAAATAACATTGCGACACACGATGTTTTGAACGAACGTGGACTGAATTCAAGCTGCATAAAAACACGACACGACCAGTACAAGAATAGGATGTCACGAAACTAAGTATCACGACGCTCCAACGGACAGCGGTTGCGGAAGCCTGATAGAACAGCGTCGTGAGTAGAATGAAGCGCTGTCAAGGCTAGCAAATAGAGCAGTGTGTTAATGGAGCTTGGGCGCAGTGCGCTGGTGAGCGGAGGTACCAGAAATAGAACGTTTATATCATGGAGGATGTGATCATCACACCTGCAGTGCATATCACCGTTGAGAGGGAATGCTCTAGAATGACAAATACTAGCTTGACAACTAGGAGTCTAGAATTAAACTGAACAGTGTGGACAGAAAGAGTTAATAAGCGCAGAGCACTTAAGCCATATGATGGATATATCATATTATATTCATGGCATATGCCCATCAGACTTCACAATGGAAACAGTTTCAGTGTTTTAGCTGCAAAAATATCTACGTTGTTGGCATTTACACCACTTTGCTTTAAATAATTAAAATATGTGCAATTTAACGTTTTACCACTAGATGCCACCAAACACCCTCGGAGAGAAGAATTATTGCTATTCTAACTTAAGTTTAAACTGCGACAGAAACTCTCAGAGATCAACATCTTTCAGACCAATTCCCTGTAAATTGGTTACTTTGAAAATGATGATGTCATAATTATAAATACTGTCTTTCGATGATACAAAGCCACACAAATCCAACAAGACCACAGATTTCTCAGCGATTTGCTGCTTTGAACATCAACAAAAACCAATGTGAAAACCTTCACTGGCCTTTGGCATATTAAAAAGTAATGTCAAACGCGTTCAAAATGATCATAATGAACAGTCCTAGAGAAAAGTAATACACCATCATTTGTTCCACAAACTGAGCAGTCGGGCCTCTGCTTTCCCCTCAACCTAATGCCTGCAGATTTCACAAAGCTGGTTGTCACAAATTCAGGCTTACTGTACTTCAAGCTAGTACATCGCTCTCACTCCATTTCACAGCACTGGTTTAGAATGAGCACGATCCAGCTAACCGAGGCTGGCTTATTTAATCCCGCTATCTGCACGCGCATGTCAAACCTAGGTGGAGATGCCGATCACTGATTGGTGAACACGAGGTTAAAGAGAGGTTAAGGAAGAGGGATCCTTAAGACGGCCTGACAATCGATCGAGATGCGTCGCGCGAGGGAACTGGTGCATTCAAGCGTTGGCTGCATGGCAGCTTGTAGGAGACATATCAACATGTATAAAATGTGCCATAAAATATAAACACAGGCTATATAAGTAACAACTGCCATAGCTACCACACGTATAGGGCATAATGGATTATAAACCTATATGCACAGTGGCCTACAACTACAATTGTACTTTAAAACAGCTGTAAAAATGTACCACTGTAATTTAAAAAATAGTTCTACCAGACTACTACTGTACTTTACAGATGGCTGAGGAAACTGCAAAAATATAATGACGAAAGTAACTCAGGTAATAAAGTCCAGGGTGCCAAAGAATATGCAAGCTGAAATTACACGTGAAGACCTCCCAGCTATTCACCACATTGTCCTCATTTCATTGATTAATGGATTTATTCACTTTAATCATTTACACTCCGCTCTGTACAGCACATCTATTCCGAGGATTATTCCAATAACGGAACATCCAAGCATCTAATACATGACAATTTGCATTTAGATCCAGTTTTGGCATTACATTTTCAATACCAAATTCTTCTCAGTATCCCGCAGCCCCAGTGGCAATATGGTCTCCGTCAAAAGTGGCGTCAGTTTGTCAGAACAGAGAATATCTGATTTAATTGGTCTGGACGACCTCAATTTAAACCCACTGCCGGCATGGCTCGGGAGTTAGCACGCTACGCGGCAGGTTAAAGACACTCGACGAGTTGCCATGGAAATAAGCCCGACTCCATGTAAGATTTGTTTCGTGGAACAGGAAGGGCAGAGTTGGTCCGCAATATTAACAAAAGTTGGCCGGCTAGCTCATTAATCCCGCTTGGTGAAATGCCCCCTGGTGTCATCTTGACATAACTCACTGAAACAGGACAGCCCAAAAGGGTCCAACCGCAGGGCAGCCTCGTCCATAATCTTTACCTCTGTGGCTCACTGCAAAACAGGAATTTGGTTAAGGGTGACATTAGCAGGGGGGTGGGCTGAAAGTATGTCATGCTCCTACAGTTCTGCGAGGATTGGAAGGTTAGGTTACTCAAACACAAATCTCAGAGCCATCTCGAGGGGCCTTGCGCCTTGGCGGTTCTCTACCTCCGACACCTGCGCGCTTCGCTACGCTGTGGACAGCTTTCTTGGCCTTCTGGCGTCCATGTGCGCGTTTAACCATTAATCACTGATTTAACCACTGATGGTTCCCGCAGCACTAAACACAACTACGCACGCACGCTCGCACGCACGCTCGCAAGGCAGATGCGGTTGATAGACGTGGCAGTAGGTATTTAACCAAGCAGGTAGCAAGGGTTCTCTTGTTTGTAAGGCAGCTGAAGTTCATTCTGGGAGCACACGCCTTCATCAAACAGGAATCAAACACTGTAAGAGAAACAATACAACAGTTTGATTACTCAAATATTTCACATGAGCTCGAATGACCATCTGTTAAAAAAAAGGTGGAATACTTAATCAAAATCAGCGGAATGTCTTGAATAAATAAATAAAGAAAAAACATTTTAAAATCCCTGTGCGGTTCCTGGACGTTGGCCTTGGTGTTGAAGCAAAAAGGAAAAACGTTAATTAAATAATAACAAAAGATAAGTTGAACACATTAATGATTTACTGCCCTCTTAATAAAAAATCCTCAGCTCACGGCCTGAGCTGTTCACTAAACACGCAAACGGCAAATATGAATGAACGACACCCATTCTGTTAACAGTTACCCAACAACCCTTTAACACTTTCGAGGCACTTGACCAAAATCGCATCGATGCATTTACTCAATCCATCCACTATGAGGTTCGCTTTTTGGTGTCCGTACCAATGTCATCACAGATTTTTTTTTTTTTAAATGTTTAAAGGACGATAAATGTTCGTAATAGCGCCCGTTAAGACTGACGGTACTGATGTTGCAAGTCTCGGGAAAAGTGGTAGGAGCAGGAAGCATCGCCGAGACACGACAGGCAGGGTGCGAGGCCTTCACTCAGCTGCTGGCGACGAGGAAATTGGCCATGGAGGACTCGTAATTTCTTTCCTGTCATTTAGGGCGTCTAGGGAAGAAAAAAAAACTACAAAAGAACTACAAAGCACCCGGGAGACGGAGGTGACGCGATCCTAAGCCCCCGCGGGATTATTGTCAAACGCTTTTTACTTTGTGCAGCGACAAAAAAAAAAAAAAGAGAGAAAAAAAAAAAAACGAGATCAAGGGTATTAAGCTTAGAAATTCAAACTATTTTCGCCTTGAAATTTGACTTCTTAGTCTCCAGTAACGTGCGGTCACACAGAGCATTCTTCGCATGCCGAAGGTGAGACGGAGACTGCTGTAGGAGACGGCCGAGGGGGGGGGATTACGCCGGGGGTATCCACCCAGAATCTCACGCTAAAAATAACCGTAATACCGTAATTACATTATTTCTTCGGCAGACGGTCTCGTCCGTGGGAAGTTGCATCGCTCACATTTTTGATACGCTGATCGTTTCAACAGCAGGGGATGTGTGCTAAAGCCACGCTAAGCCCCCAGCGGAGGAGCTCAGAGGCAGAACAGCAGCAGTACTGTATCGGGGGATTTGAACCTGCAACCACACGAGCATAGCGACTCCTCAAACACTAAGCCACGATGACGTGGGGAGGCTTGCAGTGCAATTGTCGATTATTGCACCCAGCCCTGTAGCAGAATGACCGCAAAGGTTTGGGTTAAAAGGGTGACCTTAAGCACAGAGTTGACCTACACAGAACAAATGCTGATAAAAATGAATAGTATAGTAATTATTTAAAATGTTATATATAGATATTACCATTGGCGCGTACAAGCCGTTTTGTGTAAAACAGTTTATAAATGAATTGTCAAATAAGAAATGATCATACGTTCTTAAACCATTTTTCCTCCCACTCTTCCACTTTTTGGACCGGTCCTAAAGCATAATAATCTGGACAAAAAGCTATTCCAAATATTTCCTGTTATTATTAAAAAGAGCAAAAGCTTAAGACATACATTTCACAACTTGGCCATTTCACCATATGGCACCTTTCAGTGCAGAAACGCATTCATTGCAACCAGATGTGCCCTTGAATGCATCACAAACACAGTGATAAGACAGTCTTTAGTCTGAAAAGAATGACAATCCACAAATGTTTGTAAAATTACTATACAGGAAGACACTTTGGGGGGTCTATGAGAAAAGGGAAAGAAAACTGTTTAGTCAGACATACCAAGGATTTGGGTCATTAATTTGGTATGCATTTGGCACATCTAACCAAACACCACTCCTGTTTTTCCCCTTAGAGGGTGCTGGCCCCCTAATGCTGTTCTTATGATTTATGACAATTATCATTTTTATTTGTTATCACTATTATTAGCAGAAGCAATCTGAATTGTGTTTACATTTGAGCGATTCGTTTGTGCGCTTGGCAGTAAGGCACACTAAAATACTGTTAAGAGGCCATTTTTGTGAAACCATCCATTGCAAGCATGCGTGTTCAAGTTCAATTTCACTGGGGAGAACTGGAGATCTGCTTGATAAGGCCAGACAAAGACCTCTATGGGTAACATGTTTTTTTTTTTTTTTACATGAAACACTTTTGTGAGAATCAGACAGACTTCACCACAGTTCCATATCTTCGTACCCAGTATTGGTGAAGTTCTACCACATGCGTGCGCAATATGTACCACTGTCTTATATATTGGTCTGTCTGAAGCCACTGCAGTAATCTGGAGACAGTACATAGGACATGGATTTAGCGAATGGTCGCTAAAACTCTTTAGGTCTAAGCAAATGGATAAGGGCATTAAAGCTACCATGCACTTACAGAACATGCTAATTTGGGACAAATTAACCCCGGTCCTTAATCCCAACCCAGAGTGCCATAATCGGATCAATAGTTGGGCTCGGTCAAAGTGTGCCCAAAGCGTGCCGCGTACTCACGGTGACGGTGAGTGGAAGGAAGCACGGCCCTCTCTGTAACTCCACGCGTCCACAGACTATGCTTGAGCGGCGACCCTCCTCCACACTCATCGTGCCTAATCTTGTTGCGGAATATAATGTAAAGGAGACCGCTATTGTTGACTGGATATCATGCAACCGCAATTGTGTCAACCCTAACTCTACGTTTTTAGAGGAGCGAGGGAGAGAGGCGCGGAAAGAGACGGGAAGGGTGGAAGTGGGAGCGGGGACAGAAGTGGGACGGAGGGTAGAAGAAGATGGCTGGATGGAGAAGGGGCAGAGGAGAGAGGCAGAGGAGAAGAGGGAGGGAGAGGAGACAGTGAGAGAGAGAGAGAGAGAGAGAGAGAGAGAGAGAGAAAAGAGAGAGTCTGAAAAGGGTGGTAGAGGGAGACCAAGAGAGATATAGGAAGGGAGAGAGGACAGACAGACAGGCCAAGAAAGGGTGAGCTGGAGAGAAAGAGTGGCTGAGGGGGCAGAAGAAGGAAACGGAGTGAGGGACAGGAGGACAGGAGGAGGGAGATTGTTTGGAGGTCTGCCTCAATTAAAAATGGTAGACCCTCAAATCCAATTAGAGCGGTGGTTTCTTGAGCCCGGCACATCTGTGCAACCTAAATCTGTCCATCTGCGCCAAAACACTTTCATTTAATCTGTCATATTCAAAACAGACACACACAATCCAGACCGGCTCATGAGCATTAAACATATCATTATGGTCAGAGGCAAACATAGAGCTGGCAAACCAGAGATTAAACCATATAATAAGTCCATAAATCAATTACATCAGATCTAAATTTAAAATAAAGGAAGGGTTAAAAGTGACTCAAAATACTTTTGGAGATTTGTTGTGCAGAATTCCGAAAGATGCGTCAGACGGGACTGTGCTTCTGCTGGGTGTGATTTCGGGAAATCATTTACTACGGGAGACAGGGGAGAGAGCCCCCGCCTTAAACCGCTCACTCTTCGCATTTACAGTAAGCTTCGCTCGCGTGACAAAAGGAACGCTTCTCGGAGGCGTCGTCAGTGTCAGTCTACACCGTGGGCCTTCAATGAAAACCCCCTCGAAGCGGGCTGTCGCCATCCCGCATAGTGTCGCCAATCGCACCGACGTCAGGCTACAAGCGCACTCTTCCAGGCTCGGCCGACCCTGTGGAAAAACAGACCTTTTTCCTCCTGACAATGGGAGAAAAGGCCGAGCGTGGACCAATGGCATTGGCCGCGCCGCTTTGTTCTCTGGCCTCCCAAAACTACAGGGGGTAGACAAAATAATGGAAACACCGAACAATGCACGAATAAGAATACCGTGACGCATCCAACACAGTTGGGAGCAGGCGACGTGGGTTGAGTGCTTCCTTTGGCTTTCTCCAAACATAAAACCTGTCCAGATGTAGGAAAAAGAGAAAAAGAGATGACTCATCGGACCGTATTACTTTCTTCCACTGCTCAGAAGTCCAGGTTTTGTGCTCGTTGCACAAGGTTATGCTTTGTTGCGCATTGACCTTGGTTAGAAGCGGTTTCTGAATGGCAGCCCTGCCATGAACATCAACTCTAGTCTGAAAAGAAGCTCACGACGTACCGTTTGTCACGACTGGGTCACGGAGGTGCGGATTCAGTTCTTTGGTCATTTTTGAGACCGTTATTTTGTGCTTTTTATCAACTATCCTGTTAAGTGTCCATCAATCAATGTCAGTGAGCTTCAACTTGCGACCACTGTTCCTCTTTCCTGATGTAGTTTTTCCTTGTTTGGCGTATGCCCTCATGATTTGACACTGTTCTCCTTGACACGTCAAATCATTCTGCCGTTGCTGTGACTGGCACACCTGCAATTTGGGAACCAACTATTTGACCTCTCAAAATCTGTTAGATCTCTCACTGTTTAGAAACTCATAATGCTAGGGTGCTGACAAGGACAAAGAAGTGGGAACACATTACCTCAGCACTTAAATCCCTGCATTTGCTAGCCACAGTTAGTTTTAGAGTTGATTTTAAAATTCGATTAGTGGTTTCTAAAGGCAGAAATGGGATGGCACCTGATTACATAAAAGACATGCTTTTACCGTACAAACCAGAGAGAGCAGGTCGGCCACTGCTGGACTCCTATATCTCCCAGAAGTCTGGTTTGAGAACAGGGTACAGACCGCTTTAGTTTGTATGCTCCCAAACTCCCCCTTCAGTTCCAAAATCACAGCTCAAAACATACTTTTGTATGATGGTATTTGGTTGTGCTGCTTTTTTAATATTTTTTTTTAAAACTCATTTATTTGACTTATTTTATTTGGACTTATTTTATGGGGACTGCATTCATTTTTTATTGATTAAATTGGTATACCTCCCTGGCATCTTAGATGTGTATCTATGTATGAATACTTATGCATATCCCAAGGTTGTAACTGATTTCTGTGTTGTGCAAATGACTTCACATTTCAAATGGAGTGAAGATGTGTGTGTGTGTGTGTGTGTGTGTGTGTGTGTGTGTGTGTGTGTGTGTGTGTGTGTGTGTGTGTGTGTGTGTGTGGGCTCTTCCGTTAAAGTGTTGCACCCCATGGCACAACACTGCCCCCAACTCATTATTATTTGAATATAAATCCTGATATCAAGAATGGTTGTTTTTAATATCATGAACTGTACTTCATATCATGAACTTGATATCAGAAAAGCAATTGCTGATATTGGGAATTGTACTTCCTGATATCAAGAAGTAACATTCTTGACATCTGAAACTTCAGGATTAAATGTTAAAACGGCTTGCCATACACCTACCCCCTCCAGCCCCTCCAAACAGTTTTGCCCTGCAGCCTCTATATACTCTCTGACTCCTGCTATGTTTCCATTTATGAAACCTCCCATGTTTTTTCTTCTTCTTTTGCTTGTCGAAACTTCATAAACCATAATCCTCATTGGATTTGTGCTTGTTGGCTTTTTACAATTTGTTTTAATTACTGTTTAAAAAAATGATTTTTATCAGACTTGGAATATGAGTTTGGTTGGTCATGTTCCAGGTGAAAAAGTGGTCACTGGTAGCACCTAAGGACATGCTAAAGCGGCCTAAGAAAGTCCAGTTTGGCTGAAACGCATAGCTGGAGTCTGACCCGGAGTGTAGGCACCGCCATATAAATATATGTTCCGTTTGCTGCGTTTGAGCAGGGCAGAGTTCCGTACTCTTCCTGTAGACAAAGTCCATGGGACAGGGCTTGTCGCGCCGCACTAATGATCTCTCCCTGTTCTTAAAGACACCGACGTGGGCTCCGTCCTGTGCGTGCCCTTTTATATTATGCAGACCCTGAAATTGGAAAAGAACGTTCAAATTGAAATTTCTGCTCCATTTATTTCCATGACAGCACCAAGCATTCTCATCCACCAGCAGACATTCCGGCATACTTCGGACCGCACCTCCCATGCTGTGTCAATATTGTGCTTAAATCTCATGCTCCGATTATTATGGGCGCATTTACTGTATGGTACAATAAGATTGAAAGCGTAATTATAATGGGACCCCCTGTGTCTGTACAAATCTGCTGAAATGTTTACAGCGGAAGCATGCTGAATGTATATCCCAGCTTGTGCTTAATGAGTAAGTCTCTTACTTTAAAAATGCATCCAACGCCACCGCCGCCACCCCCAGTTCCATATACACACACCCACCCCAGACACACACACCTTCCTTCCCTCCCTCCCTCCCACCCTCCCACGCAGACGCCTCTACACATTGCTGATGATGCCAGTTTTAAACACTGGAATTAAGTGCTCTCAGACTTGCAGACACTTCAGTTCATCTTAAACAATGTAGCACTTAATTCACTACAAAATGAGGTTACTATAGTTACTCCACAGGTTCAAAACGTATTTATGCGAGATAAATGAAATGGGCCTTGCACTCAAAATATACCCGATTCCTGACTGATAGGGATTCTTCATTTTCAAAATCAGGCACCAAAACTTTATCCATCAAAAATAGCTAAATATTTAATTTAAAGTGAAAAGAAAAAATACTGGAATTATTTCAAATGCATTTGTATTCTCCACAAAGGCATGCAGCAGTGTACAACTTAAATGGGTTAGTAACTTTTATTTAGGCATTTACATGTGATTAGGTACCGTGTTTAGCAAACTGCCAACCTAATGCGCATTGCTGCCAACCCTGGAAATATTAATGGTGTTAGCACACTTGCCATGTTGGTTAGAAGAGTTCCGATTGGACGACTGTTGGAAATTCGGTCCAATCAGATCAGGTGTTCTGTGAGTGGCAGTCCGGTCCACATTGTCCTGCCAAGACAAAAGGACAGACAAATCGGCATGACAAGACTTTGCAACAAACGAAACAAGTTCAGCATCACAGCAGCATGCAGCTCATGCTCATTCACTTGAATAACTTTTTATTCCCAGCCCCCTAGTGGTTTATCTGGTACCAGTCATACAATTATGACTTGTCACAAATCCATAATGCATAAAATCATTTCTGACAAACCCACCGCAATTTCGCACTTGCAGCCTTCACTCGACTAGCCTACAGCTAACACCACCATTGTTCCTTGAGAGAAAACTAGCCGTTTGGGCTTGCCCATTGGAGTCCAGAGTAGAACAAATTAGCCTACCGACGCATTGAAATCTGGACAGAGCTAAAAACGTGTATGCGTTCGCCTTTTCGTAAACAAAACTACCGATTAATTAAACGTCTGATTGACCTCGCCCATATAGTCTCAAAAGTTGCTGATGAGTTCCACAAACCACTTCCGGTAGCCCATCTCCCAATACCACCGGTCCTGCTACTTTCTCTAATCAAATGGTACAGTCTGTTCGTATGGATAAATCTTTGCCTGACAAAATATGTTTTTTTACCGAAGGGTAAAACGTTGAAGGAGTCTTCCTAGGCAACTCCTGTGCCACTGCAAAGGAACACAATGCCTCATGACACACTGTTGCTTGTCCTACAATTATACAAGTTTACGAGTGTACCATTGCATGAGGTGATGCCCCAACTACAGTTTCCCCCCCCCCCCCCACTCTCTCTTTCATCGTTTCCACCAATCTGAAACTCAGCTCTAGCTATGCTTGTCCTCAGTCTATCAGTGGAAGATAGACTGGGGCAGAGTTTAGTGAAGTGCTGACACAGCAAATATTGCTATGTTGTTGAGGGCAAATTTCATCACAGCTTGTTTAGCAAAATTGATTTTGCAGGGATTGATGAAATGTGTAACCACCCTGCAAGGAATTGGTGGGACTGAGTTATTATCTGTGCACTCAACATGAAGAGAAAAAAGATCATAATATCCTACGTGTGCTAAAATAACCTTCAATTAGGGTCTTTTCATTTAGAGAAAAAGGAAACCAAACAATTCAGCACTAAGACTGGAATGAGAAGCACAACCGTGACGTCAATATTGTCTGATGCTTGTTCAAACATCAAATCACTACTTGAAGCCTGCTGTGCCATTTAACCAATAAGCTGGGTCTTAATGGCAATAGCAGGAAACAGGCTTCAATGTCTGAACACTGGGAGAAATTATTCACACTGCTGATGAAGTAAGGGCTAGCTGATTAGCCCTCAGGAGTCTCACACTCTTGAAACACACACACCCACAGCCCCAACCCCCCACCCCACACACACACACACACACTCAAACACACACAAGCGCGCACACGAGCGCACACAAACACACACGCGAGGCACACACATGCGCACGCATGCATACTCTCCCCGTTACCCCAGGCGACACCAGAAGCTCTCAGGAGTCTCACACTCTAGAAACACATGCGCGCACACACACACACACACACACACATGCTCACGCTCACACACACACACACACGCACGCACGCGCACACACACACAGTCCTCAAAAGACACTCCTCGTTACCCCAGGCGACTCCAGAAGGTCAAGGGCCATGTTTGCCTACTGGCAAGAGTAAAAGCGCATTTACATGTGTTCTGCAGCAGGACACTGTGTCCCTGTGCATGAGGTGCTTGTAATATGAAATGAACCACAAAAGAGCATACACTATCCCAAAGGTTTAACCATTTCGAAAAACAAAACAACACAGCAGCTTTAGAAAAGCAAGCAAGAGCTGGAAGCAGTACAGATAGTGTGTACAATACAGGACAAACTGTGTTCTCTTGAACTTATGTGCCTCAAATCTGCTTTAATAAATACACAGGGAAGAAAGGCTTTTTAGAAAGTGTTATTTATTTAAATGCTCGCTGTTCAGACACAGTGTGATCCCCAAGCTTCACTGTGTAAGGTAAGCCAACCACTCCCTATAAAGAACACTAAATAAAAAAATAAAAACATTCTGAAAGGCAGGACATGCATGCCACAAAATTCAACAAGCCTTACAGGGCATGTCATGTCATACAACTCCAGCCTATACCACCTTAGAAATGACGCTTTCCATAATGATTTTTTTCAAATATTAAGTGGGAACATATGATCATCTTCGGAGGATGTAAAATATCCCAATTGCTCATTCATTTTAACATGATCACATTTGATTAGCTGGGAAATGAGAATAAGAATCCACCCTGCTTTGCAGACCCAAAGCTAATCCAAGTCAAATGCGTCTAGACATGGCCATCACCAGACAGAGCTAAATAACCTAATTACCCAAGTGTGACTGATCCCTTCTGATTTCAACCCAAACTACCCTGCATGACCCTGCCCTGACCGCTTCTTAAGTTCACTTCTACTGTGAGGTCAAGCACAGCGGGCAGACAGACACACTTTACGCCCTCTCTTGCTTTCTCTCTCCGTCTTCATTCTCGCTCTCTTCCTCTACCCCCACCCCCACCCCCACCCCCACACACTCACACACGGTCTGAACCCTTGTGTTTGCACCCTTCCTCTACTTAAAAACGCACACCCTCTTCTATAAAGCATTACCATCGTCTTAAATTGATGAGCTCTGACTTGGTTTCTGTATTTTAAAAAAAAATAAAAAAATAAAAAAAAATAAAAACCAGGAGCCAAATTTAAGATACCATTAGTTGTGTCAAGGATGAATGAGTTTTATGCTCAAATAAATTCAGACTTAGCCAGTTAAATGTTTTTGAGTCATTTGTTATGAATAATCAACAGAGTGGATGTGTGGTGTGTGAGCACAGCTCCCTAGAGGAGAAGCCAAAAGTGCTACCCATGGTAGCATGAAAAAGAAAATGTATGTTGTACTGTCAAACCAAAGCTCTCAGGTGAGTGCAAAGAACCAGACTCCCAGGAAATTATTTAAGCTTCATAAGTTTGCGGTCTTTACCATTTATTGTTGAGCATGGAAAACCAGACAAGTCACCAGTGGGTGTGGAATTTATACACTGCCCTGAAACAGTTCAGAGCTTTGCTCTTGAAATAGCTCTGAATCAAGAAATGTTGGCACATGTCCATTGTCTAATCCAGTGAAAAGTGCAAGGTTCAATGCTTTATGTAGCTACTGTAGTTATTTATACACGCTAGTTTACATGTTTTTGTAATAAAGAAACTGTTGAGGACAGACAAACAACAAGTGAATGAGAGCTTATCCGTGTTGTGTCACATTTATCTAATCCGTAAGTGACCCAATGGTATTGGGAAATGTTACGATAGCTTATGCTAGCAAAATAAAACACACGTTAGCCAGCAAGCTACATAAAAGGCGTCACTTAAAACTTTTGATTAAAATAAGTAGCTGATTTACATAATGATTGATTCATACAAAAAGAACGGAAAAATGTTAGAACTGTTGTGTGAAAGTGTCATGAAAGTAGATGTTTCCAAACTGAAATGGTCTTATGGTAGCCAGCTGTGACAACACAGAGAAGTCTAAAGCAGTCTTGCACAGCTTAGCCAGACAGTTTTACTGTAGGTAGACAACTGCACCCAGACCAGTGTGGTTTGAGGCATGTTCAAGTGCTCTTCAGACAAGTGGGAACAGGGGGTAGATGGATTCTGCCTAATATAAGCAAGGTCTCAAAGGACTCAGTTCATGCTGAAGACTGCTTTGTCTCATCTAATGACTCTATGGCCCTGATCCACGAGATGAGCAATGTTGATCTGTGGTTATGAATGTAGGACCAGAAAGTTGTAGGTTCAATCCAGAGTCCAGATTGAGAGTTGCATATTTATGTGAGTAAGCATCAAGCAGTAGTGGATAAACTGGGGAAAGCTGCCCAGTAAGTTTATCTGAATAAGATGGGTACAGAAACATATCGAAATATATCAAGTTGAGAAAATGGGTCTGGGAAAGATGAGCCTCTAAATATGAAATTCTCATGAAGCAGAAAACATGCAAAATACATGATTGATGAAATATGTATTACGCAAGAACACTTTCAACTTAATCATTTATACATTCAAAAGTATAATATTCAGTGATTAGCGGGTATTTGACCTTTCACTCTGGAAAATACACTTGGGACGTACAGATGTGCAAGTCACTTTGAGTGCGCGTGATCTCGCTCAAAATGCTCACAACCCCACCATCTGTTCAAGTTCAGCCACTTGCCAACACAAATATGAAACAAATATTGGAACTGCGTGCTGTTTGTTCAGAGACGCTTTTCACAACTCCTTCCATGTGAAGTTTTTATAACCTACGTGGGCAGAAATAGTTCCTTAAGATCAATATATCGCAACAAAAAATAAAGAGACCAAATGAAAATTCAGGGGAAATCAAAGATTGAAGTCTCCTTTAAATGCATGAAATCTGTACAGACGATTCATTTCGGCGAAGAAACGTTTGCAAATGGATTACTCGGCAGCCTTTTCAAGCATGCAGATAGTGAGCCAACGCTGTCTGTTTAAATGCAAAGGCAGATTTGTCAATCCCTCGGATCCTTAAACGCTTTCTAATTTAAAGCGGTTCAAACTGAAGACTGGAGAGAGAAAAAAATAATAAAACCGCATTTTCAATTTCCAGCTTCCAGGAAATCCAAGAACACAGAGCCCAAGCTTCCAGGAACTGAGCACCGCCAGAGATCCCTGCTCGGCTCACCCTGAAAACATCTATAAAACTCGAGACGGAAATTTACAACTCTGACAACGCTGATAGGTTTCAGGGAGGGGGGGTGGGGTGGTGGTGAACTGATGGGTATCACAGCGCGAAGGCAAAGTCAACACAGCCACCGTACTAATGACAAAGCCACATTTCTTCAGTGCTGCGCGTACATGGAGCATGTCTTCGGTCTTCTGCCAAAATTGTTATCGTCGCGCATTCGACGAAAGCTTACACGCGTCGAAATCGAAAGAGCAGAAGACCATATTTGCACTTATTTTAGTTTGTTAAAACTGTATCACAGAACCTGTTAAAAGAAGAAAACTTCTTACAGAGCAATATGCTATTGGAACACGTCAGAAATACAGTGGCAATCGAGCACGGAGGCATATTGCTTGACCTACTTTCAGAAAGAGGTGTATGTACAAACAATGCAGATCGCTACACCAATGGCAATATATGGCCAATAAATGTATACATTTGTTGCAATATGTTCTATTTTGGGCAAGGTATTATGACAGAAAAATGGCAAAATAAACTAAAAGCAAATCTTTAATCCTGTAGGCTGTCTGACATTTGAGCCATTTATTCTTGCAGTTTCACAGGGATCATTCCAAGTAAGCACAACCACCCTTGGATCAATTTCTGTTAAACTTCTGACAGTTGAGATAAAGCACCAATCAGATCTTGACTGGGGTCTTTGTTGAAAGGTAAACTATGTAACTAAATGAATGAACAGACTGTCAAAACAATCTGAAGCAGCCAACATGGTACATCTAGCGAATATTTGAAGTGGACTGTTTAGGCTATAACCTAGATAGGAAAATGATTATACCACATCTGACGTAGGCCTACACTGTTTAGCACGACAAACTTCATTTTTGTGGACAGAATGAACATTTTGTGGAACAAAATACAATTTTGCAGATGGGATACATTTTCATGGATGGAATGAACATTTTGTAAACTGCCTTAGCTGGTGTATAATGTGTTAATTATCTATCTACTTTGACTACTTCGGAAAAGTGCTGCAGTAGGCTACAATGGCAGAGATTCCCACAACAATATATAGTTACAGCAGCCCACCTAAACAAAACAACACCATCGCCTTGAAACAATTATTTTAACATTTAAAAAATGTCTGTCAAATGTCCATTAATCACAATCCATGCTCTTGTCTTAATTTGAGGCACAATGCAATATCAAACTGCGATATCTCTTGGTCAAAAAGCATAACAAGTAGGCCTATGTTTGATAATGACTCTCCCAAAAAAACTAAATTAGCTAGTTAGATGAGCTTCAAATAATCGCTGATTCACACCAATTAAAGCTTTGACTAATTTAGCAAGTTGCAGCTATAGCTAGAATGTTTTACTAAAAGCAAATTTCTATTGATCCCTTGTTGATATCGTGAAATGATGTGTAAATACACAAGTCATTTATTTATTCATTTATACCACCCCATGGTGGAATGTGCAATAGCGCTGTTGTAGCTATAGAGTTGTAGCTATTGTGGTGAACTTGCATTTTAGAGTGAGGTGGGGACTGCATAATTGAAACCAGCAATGTCGTATTATCATTAACATGTCTATTTTCTAAAACTAGTAAGTACGCCAATAAAAGGCAAATGTAAGGTTAGCCCCTAAACAAAGCTACAATGTTCATGCCAAATACAGAATTAGTGCTCTGATATGCATGTACAAATAAACAAATAAAAAGTAAACTGTTTGGTTTCGTTCTTACAGGCTGACAGTGCACTTTTTATTAGTTTATTTGTACATGCATATCTGAGCACTAATTCTGTATTTGGTGTGAACATTGTAGTTTTCTGCAGATAGCACATGCACAGAGCTGGTAATCCTACAGGTGGATGCTTTTCTTTGCTTAAAAGTATACTAAGCAATTTGACATCATCACTCCATGGTGGGGCAACCTCCAAAACAAATGTGATGGAATGCATACAAACTGCAATTCACCAGGTAGCCACACCGTCCTCCAGCAATAGTTGTTCCTGTCAACCACCTAGTTTATGTTAGAAGAAAAAGGAAAAAGAACACTAGCAAGCTATGGAACTTAAAAGCAAAACTTTTGGTAGAAACACAGACACTTACATTGTTGTTCTTTAAACATGACATAGCAAGGGATATAAACCTTTCATTTCATATATTTATATATAAATAAGTCATCATAACTATTATTGTATAATGCCATTTTTAATAACCCACGCAACATACCAAATGTTTAAAGAATTTCGACCCAAATGCCCATCCCTACCCAAGTAACATGAGGCTACTTCCCGTGAGGGAAAAAGTCAGAGCTTTTTTTAACAAGTCACACTGAATGAGCCACCTTGTGTTTAAGTATTTCACGATTACAGACAACGCCCCCCCTCTTCTTATCAGAGTTCCTTCCTCTGGTCTTTGGGGTAGAGAGGGTACAGCTGGAGGAACACAGCCGCATCTACGGATTTACCCAGTGGGGGATTGCTGTGTGCACAAATGTGCACCCGGATTACCAAGGCAAACACTGTAAAGAAAGCTGAACAACATGCTTAAGTGGAACAGTAAGAAGACCGTGCACCAAAGAACAACACATTAGAAACAGAAGCTACAAAACAAATAGAAAAACAGGGCAGAGAAGGCAGAATGGAACTTTTACTTCCACAGGAGGTCAGATTCAACCATCCATTGAAGACAGTGGTTGGTGAGCTTCCCCTGAAGTGCTGTGGCAAAGCTCCAGTTCCCCAGCTCCAAGAAGGGTTTGGACATATGCCCAAAGTCCTGTAACATTCTCCCAGAGTTATATAACTGCATAAAGAGGTCACTTTTGCCTCTTATTTATGCATACAAAAGCTGTCATATGGGAAATGAGCCTATGAAAAATATTGCAAAAGCCACTGAAATAAAATAATGCGCACAACAACTGTGTTTATTTTTGCTCAATTCGAAAATATTAGGTTCGGTCATGATGACGGGCTTATTTTATACAACGGGAACAGTGGCAATATCCTCTCGTCGCCTGGACCACAGCCCTGCTGGGAAAGGCCTAAATCCACAGGGCGGTCTTACAAAAGAGAAACAACAAACAGACAAACACAAAAAATGCTGCAATAACCTGGTCAATCCTTTCAGCGAGTGACATTTTAAAAGGCTTGTCTGTGGAGTTCGACTGCACCAAATCCTATGTGCTCAACTCAAAGGCATGCTCATCCCTGGAAGTTACTACCGAGCATAGATTCTTGGTTTTTTCATTCACAACTGCATGCCAACATCTCTCAGCCATGACAGATCATGTGCATTCAAACACAAAAGAGGTTTCTCTTAGGAACCTAGTTGGCCCACTCATAATGTAATTGGTAGAACTTTCCCCAATTGTCCTCTTAAAGGCTGACAGTTATGACCACTTTTTTTCTTTTCTTTACATTCTCTTTTCGCCTGCATTATAAAATGGTCTTCCTCGTTTATTTGTACACACTTTCTCCCCCATCTACAAACATTAGAAGGTATTTAAGAATTATGATGCAGCAATTGTCCACAACATCCACAGAAACGTATTAGTGCAAAATTAACAAGTCATCTTAGCATCCTCCAAACACACATTTAGGACTCAAGCATAATAATGAAATTGGTTAATGGTCGGAAAAAAAGGATGGCCTCTCAAACTACTCTAGGCAATATATACAAAATATATAAACTCTAAATTACTTTACATTAGTAAGAGAAATTCATAAATAAAAACCAGATTGAGACACAAAAACGGAATTATACCAATTTCAAAGAATGTCGGGGAGTGCACTCAACCCAAATAAACCCACGTCTGTAAATAGCAGTTTGGAAGTTGATGATGGATGACCATAATATAAATAAGTTGTTTACTTTTTGTGTTGTCTTTGAGATTTTTAATGCATTTAACTTTTAGGTCATAAATGTAATTCATTTGACATGCGGCTGCAATTTTACGCCTTAATTATCGTGGATAGCATGTAGTCATTTTAAATTCACACATAAACCCAGAATCACATGAAATATCCGATCAACAACATTCCAATACAGTTAGCTAATCACAAAAATCAACAGTTATATAAATGTAAATAAATAAAAGAAATACATTTTTCAACTTACCAAATAGCACAATATAACACACCTCTCGTGCACTGTGCATTGTGGTACAAACACAGGATATGCAATTGCCATACACCCAAGTAAAAAAAAAAAAAAAAAAAGTGGTCACTCGAACATGACTTGTGTACCATGCATTCTGTACGTTTCCAGAATATAAAAATGTGTAAAGTGGACCTGAGCTTAATTCAACCAGAAAATGTGGAAATTTCCCCTTTTCTCTTTTATTAGAGACCTCCCTAAAACTGAATTGATCTTTGAAGAGCGAGCGGGCGCACACACATACACAGACACACACACACACGCATGCATATTAATGCTTATTCTTAAGATTTGTTG
Organism: Aldrovandia affinis; assembly: GCA_029706075.1. NCBI lineage: Eukaryota > Metazoa > Chordata > Actinopteri > Notacanthiformes > Halosauridae > Aldrovandia > Aldrovandia affinis. The sequence goes on from JAINUG010000118.1 coordinate 1,002,694, forward strand.
GTATGCAATGAATGCCCAAGCCCTTGAATGCTTGAACTCAATGACACGGGGCGCCTGAGGGTAAAATTAACATGGCCCTTCACTTTACATGACAACGCCTGCACACGTGGGACGTGTGAACCGTGAACTCACACAGGGATTGTTTACATTTACAGGGCTGTAAGCGACAAACAGGTTTTTTTGGTTACACGATTACAAATTCCACTGTCTACAACATCTTCCAATTTTCCTCCTATTGTAAACTTGTGATATATGAACGCACCCTGAGGGAAAATGCCTTGGTGCTTATGCTCCAGTTTGTATTGGGAATGCCAGATATTCTTGCTGTCAGAACAGTTCTCTTCCCTGTTAAAACTTACCACAGCTGACTAGAGCTGTAAGTCAGGAACCAAGCAAGAAAAATGAATCAGTCCCAGATGGGAGTCCCTTTTTGAAGTCATGGGTAAGCATAAAAAAGAAAAAGATTCCCACTTACTTGATGCTCCAACTAACTGATGATCTGGGCAAAGATGATCATAGAGGTACGGCAAGTAAAAATGCTTATGCATAATGATGGTATCGTGTTGAAGTCATTACCACGCGCTGGTTATGGATTTTAATCGCTGCTCAAGATACGAGTAGCACACAAATGTGTATAATCCAAATTGAATACACTTGCTAGGCCTGTAAGCTCATGAATACGAGCACAGAGAAGCCTTTGCGTTAGGAACTAACAGCTTCTGTCGTGGGAAACTTAAAAAGGAAACACACCGTACAATAGGTGGAGAGTGGAGCATCTTGCTACGACGGAACATGTTTGGCACTCACAGCACCGGACCATCTAAACCCCCGTGATTGACGACCTGTCAACAATCACTCACTTCCCGTAGCGCACATGCACGCACGTCCACTACAATTATGCTTAATCTCTGATCTTTTACATTCGTTTGATCCAATGGCAGTTGATAGAAAAATGAGTTCAGCGAGGCCTGGAGGACACTGTCCCATGAGCTGATGCATTGACACCAGAAACAGGTTTTGCACCCTCTCAACGACCCGAAAAGCTTCCTCTGGCAAACTTTGTACTCTCGTTGACAAATGTAGACTCATTGACCTTTGATTAGTTATCATGCACATGTCACTGCGTCGCTGTGGATTTTGCGAGTAAGTGACGTTTCACTTTGCCAAAGTTTCTTTTATGCTGTTTGAACATGTGGAATTGGCATAAATGGCCAGGTCCGAGGTAAAAAAAAAGATATATAATAACTCAGACAACCAAGGCACACCGACACAAGTTTGGTGCTTGCTGTGGTTTGTTGGAGGGAATCTGGTGAGTGTGTAAGAACCTTACTGTAAACACCATTGACTTAAAAACTGCAGCTCCCTGCTTCAGGACTTCAAACACAGCACATAGCACAGCACATTGAAGTTTCAATATCAATTCCCAACAGAACCTATATATACATTTAAAAACAAGTCCCAGATTGCATCCCTCTTTGATTTTGACTTTTGATTTAAGTGTGTTTGGGGAGAAGAGAGGGAAAAAAAACAACCCAAAAACATTGATGCACGTGCACCCACACTCACACCCACACCCAGTCTCCCACATTGGGAGGATCACGTGTGGGCTGATTTGGAATGAACTGATCTCTCAATGTTAACATTAATGTTAATGTCAATGTTTTACACACTCCAGGTTAATAAGAAACAAGTACATTATATTCACTAGCAGAAATTGCTACCACTCAAAAACAAACACCAAAAACATTCAAAAGAAAAGCAAAGAGAGAGAGGTTCAATAGCTATGGGAAATATCCATCTGACAAAAGCCTGTATTTGAGTGACCTTACTATTCAGTGAGATAATATCTCAATGTGGCTTGGTGTTCATTTAATTGTATTTTGCATGCTGTGGGTTGTGGGTTGTATTGCACTTGCCTATGTCCTCTTTGCATTCTGCATTATATTCTCAAATTCGTTGCCCTGAATATGTGCATCAGCCAATAAATGTTATGCATTTGACCTCCCCGTTCACTCCAAAAATATAGGTCTACTTTCTGCAACTGAAATTTGGTGGCCATTCTTTGCTTGTGGAATAACCCCCCAAAAAACTCAAACTACAGTCAATATTTTAACCATCTACAAACGATACAAATAGGCCTGCACGTACACAAAAATAAAATGGTGTGATAAATAAGACTTAAAAGGTCTTTAATTACCTGGTAATTTGGGTGGTGAAGAAAATAATCCGGACATCCGGCTAAAGCCATTTTATCCCTTTTTAAACTCTCTCACTCTCTCTCTCGGGTATCACATTCACTTTTGATTGGTGTAACAAGAACCTGTGAAGAGAACGAATCAACACGTTAACTGAAAAATTCTTGCAAAACATCTCACTCTAATTTCTACCCTGGATTTGCTTCCGGGGGAGAAGGGGGAGGATTGTCCTGTGGTGCAGACAGCTAACGATAGGAAAAGTGAGGATTCATGCTCTTCTTTGTTCTTTGTGGCAAAACCATTTAGCCAATTGGTCCAAACCCAAGAGTCAATGACAGCAATGCATTAAGTTCATGAAGCCTCGCTCTCCCATCACAAATCTAGATCCACACAGTTACGTAGCTTAGTGAACAGGAGTTGCACAGACGGCCTACATCTCTGGGGGCCAGAGAAACATGTCAGGCTAATCATGGCTGCCACTAAACATGGTGAAACACAGTTAGACATCATTTAAATCACTGTGTTCAGAGACTATGGGGAAATCTGAGTGCTGGAGCCGATCACAGTGAAAACCCAGGGAAAGAGGATACAGTCTTTTCCATACACCACAATATATCATATTCTACCTGGGTACTGGAGACCAACATTCATATTGCATTGTATCCCACTTGTGGATTGGGGGGGATTTTGTTTGAATTTAATAGCTTTAGCTTGATATTTGTTGATTTACATTTGACAATAAACTAAGCAAAGTAAAATACGTTTATTTGAAGCTTGTTGCTGTTGGGGGGCAGGAGCGGGCCAGTGACATGCGTGTCTGCATTTGAGGGAGGGGGCTACACTTGAGTGAACCCCGCCCCCAATCTAGCAAACCTAATCTCCACCCAGAATGGCAAAATGGGCAGAAAAGGTTGTATGGCAACCATGTTAAATTCAACTTGCCCAAGGACCCTGGAATATTCAATAAATAAAGCGCTCTGTCTTCCTCCCAACTGAGAAACAAAGGCTTAAATATAGCTATGGAGCAAAAATGCTCACACAAAATGCATGTACAAAAAAACTACTGCATAACACAGAGCAAAAGTTAATGTGTCAATAATATGCAATAATCTCCCCACAAAAAAATAAATGACTGGACACACTCCACAACTGGTTTACTTCAAGAGCTACCACAGTCTGTGTATTGATACTGTAAGACAAGTTGTCAACAGTAAATCATTTCTTGGTTGCTTAAAATAGGAGCCAGCCACTCTAGGTTTTGTTAGAGTATCGTCTTATCTTGAGATGAGATCAAGTTCGAGAACACAGCCATGAGCTATGGTTTCAGCACTGGAACACTTATATCTGACACACTTGAACCAAAAGTGCTGGACTGTTTGGTAGTTGGCTGAAGTCAAATAATCAGAGTTCAGGCACCATGAAGCTGCCGGCAGCTAGATTTTCAGCCAGCAAAATTAGCTGGCAGGACATTATTGTCAGCTATCCTTCTGGTGCACTTTAGCAAAAATAACCAGAAGCTGGCTGGACATCTTTGGGTTTGTTAAAGTCAAGGACATGTTGTACTATTCAAGAGAGAAGACGGAAGTTGACTGCATTTTGAAATCGACCACAATGATTAAAAGTAGTATTCAAGATTTTTCAATGGCTACAGAAAGAGGAACTGAGCAACATAGAGTATGACAATGTGACCCTTACAGTTTTCAGTTAAATACTTTTAATACATTGAAAATGTCTTCCACTGATGTAAAATGGCCTGCTCAAAATGAACAACGTTTAGAGAAAAGTGCTGTGCAAGCTATGAAGCCACCTTACCAGGTAACGTACCGTATCATCGGACCTATATGGACAGAGTGAATTACTTTCGGAAATCTCTCCTGCATTGCCTGTTCAGAACCCCCATTGCAAAGCAGAACCAAGAACAGCTCAGACAAAGTCTAAAAGCAATTTAACAATGATTTGTGAAGCTTAGCATTTTTAATCTCCCTTCCCAATTTAGACATAAAACAAGTACTGTATGAGCAGACTGCTTAACCTTCAGACTGGGAGTGCTAATAATGGCCCAGTCATGAATTTTGCCAAAACAATACGCCTTCCTTTTGGATCGGTAAGCAAATTGAAAGGAGTCACTAGTAATGAGCCCAGTGTGTGTGTGTATGTGATTTCGTGGTGGGTGTTCTGAACAAGTTTTTCAGTTATGTACAGTACTGGATAGTGGGAACTCAATTGAACAGTTGGCTCAATAGATCCAGAGCACTGTGGTGGAGATCTCACCTCACAGGAATCTGGTTCAGGAGCACTTTAGGTCTCGCTTTCATGGCGCGACACATTTTCCTAACCCTCTCATTTCTTTTTCATTATGAACATTTTCTTTGTTCTTCAATGTTGCTGTGGAAACCGACTTGCCGCCATTACGACCTGTGTGGCATCCTGTTCTTTGACATGTGATGAGCGTCTCTCTTATCTATACTGTCAATCGTCGCTTGACTAGCTCTTGTAAAAATTGACCTCCCCCCGCCCCATCCAGACTAATCCACAGTTTGTCCTGACCACATCGAGTACAGGTTTTCCTCTGAAACACATGCAACTACCAACCAAGCTAGCTAAATATATAGCCATAATACAACCAGAAATCATTTTCACCCATTGCCGCTTATCCCGATTGCTACGCACAAAAAGAATAATCTCTGGCCAGCCAAATTTCTGAATCGAACAGTCCACCAGAAGAAGACAAGTTACTGGAGGACAGCTGGAGCTGGAGTCTCTTACACTTAGACGGACTCAATGCTCATTTTCTAGATGAAATAAGAATCCCCTTTCCATATAGATTTTCCTTTAATTTTACTTGGAAGACAACGAAAACTTTTGTAAATCAATAGCTGAAAAGAACTCAATGTGCATGGGGTGGCACTCATAGTGGGTGTAAAATAAACTAGTGAGTAGTGCATGAAAAGCATGGTTCTTTTGCAAAGGTTTACTGCCTGTTTGAAAATAGCTCTCTTATATGCATGTCTGAGGAAAGGCATTTCTGGGAGGGGGGGGGTTGTAACAGGTGATGAATTTGTGCGCCGATATCAATACTGATAGAAACAAACATGAAATATTAAAGAAGTAAACACACATAGCTACAATGTGCAGTTAGATGGCTAGTTATATGGAAGTGATGTCCTTATTTGTGTTATCATTTCTTTGCTGACTAGGTAGCCATCCACCCCTGAATGACCTAGCTAGCTTGCTACAGTAGAAAACAACATAGCAAGCTAACTAGCTAATCAGCAAAACGGTCAGTTAGTGAAATCCCTCTCATTATCTTCATTGCCGTGTCCAATCTGACACCCAACATCAGCAGGTCAGTGAGCAAAAAGTAAAAATGTGTTAATGGCCCAGAGCCAAACACTTTTCAGGCTTCCCTGGCGTAGCCCTAAAGAAAAAAAAGAATGGCGGATTTACTGTAAACTTTTCCTGGAAACATCACTGTGAGCGGGCATGAGATTGTACGGCAGACATGAGAGCGGTGCATGTGGAATCCTGCTGGGTTTTTGAGAGGTGAAACTCCGAACAGTCAAGCTAAACAGTCAGCTTTCATTAGAATGCTTATCACTGTGAGGCCACACAGAACAAAGGGCGTGGAACAGTGGAACACTTGACCTCTTGACCCATTGTGCTAAAAAACGAGGCTGTGCCCAGGGAGACCGTTAAGGCCTAGTACACACATCAAGGAAATGGGCCCGGACAAGCCAGAATTGCCGATTCTTGGGGACTATCATTCTTTACGGTACAAGACACATTGGGGCACACCGGATCGACCGTTCTTTCCTGTATCCGCTCTGAGCCTGCATGGGGAGAACAAAATAAACATTCCGGAATGCACAGAAGAAGCTTTTTTTTTTACCCTTATCTTCACAATCCAGGGTAGGTAGATGTTGTGGTTAAACTTCTTTAATATATATATAGAAAAATCTATACTTCACACCCTACAAACAGATATAAGGGTATAGCCACGAAGGCAAAATTGTCCTAGAGGTCATTGCAAATATAATTGTTTTAAGGTTATAGTATAAAATATGGTTTGGTTTATAAAATAAAAGTAGAACTAAAAATACGAGCCCAACCATCAGGGTCTACCTACTATACAAACACTGCAAATTCACTTGGACTGCTTTTCAGAATAGTTCACGCTTGCTATAGTTCACAATTCTCAAGTTGCACCCTCCTGCTCCCTGATTGGCTCAGTACTTAAAGGCTGGGGGTTAACTGGCCTAGGTCCATCAAGGACCAAGTGGGCATAGCACACCAGGTGGATTTTCTGAGCCGACCGTCTGGCTGACCATAAGCAGCTCGGTCTGTACTGGCTTTCAGTCACGACGGAGACAGTGACTGCATGCCTTCCTGATTTGGCCATGAATTCCAGTATTTCAATTGTAGAGTCTGCCATCTTGGTTTTATACAATACATTTTCTTTGGTTCCCTCAGCATCTGCAATTTCCAAATAATACTTTACAACAATTTTGTAGTGCAAGCAAAATCATCAGTCGCAGCACAGAAATATACTTTTATTGGTACATTAGATACATTTTACAAGAAGTTGTCGGTTTCATCAATAGGCTGTGGCCATGATCTCAAGTTTGGCCTCCTGGCCCTTTATAAACTTGGTATTGCCAGCCTCATCAGTGCCACACTTTTTACAATACACGCAGTGCATTGCTATCCTTATCCACATAAGCTCCTTCAACCATTCCATATGGGAGGGGTTCCTAAACTCGGTCCTGTGGGACCCCCATGTATGCTGTTTTTCGTTATAACCATAATTGCAATTCCTGAAGTATGGGGTGTTCATTATTTTTAACTAGACATAATGTGTATTCAAGAGATGCCACATTATGTCATCGTCTCAACCTGTTTTCATTTATTTTGGTTAATTAGTAATGAACTGAATCCAATGGCAAGTAATCACAAAGCTTCCTCTTAATTGTCTCATATAGTAGTGTTCTCTTTCTTTACATCATGTTAGAGAATGCAAATTACAATTAGAGGTTAAATTGAGTAAAAATCAAATTGGCTCCAGTCAACTTAAATCCCTTTGTTAACTGTATTGCCCTGCACATTAGATTTGAGAAATGTACAATAAAGCTGAAAACTTTGGTGCCAATTTTTCATGACTGACTTGCTACACCTTTGAAACTAGTTAGCTAGCTAGCTTGTAAACTGCCATCTATGCAGGGTTCCCGCTCAAATCAAATGTCCATTTTCCATGACATTTCAATTACAAATTTGTGGTTTTCAATGACATTTGTTTTTGTGACTGACGCAAAAATGGAATTTACTTTCATAACGCGCTTTGCTGCCAGTACAAATACACATCTAATGTGGAATATGACATTTGGCATGGAAGGGAACAGACATATAGAGAAGAAAATATATTTTCATGGAATCACATTTTACATGCTTTTTCATCAATTTCCATGACATTTCCATGACTTTCAGTGATTATTTATAGTTTTTCAATGATTTTCAAGGCTTTTCCATGATGTGTGGGAACCCTGTCTATGATTTGCTAGCTAATGTTGGCAGTATGGTTGTGATTATTGACTGGGGCAAACAATGTCAGCTGCTGATTTCAGCCTGAACGCAGAGCAGGAGGTATGTTGAAATCCCTGTACAGGAACTGTTTTTTAATGGACGTTAGGTTAGTGCAGGCACTGCATAGAACCCTTGATCTTTGATCATGCAGGGTAAATTATAACAGACGCACGGGTAGAAACCTATTAGTATTTAAAGCTGCAGTGTTGAATAATGCAGATGTGCTCTCACAACAGTTCTCACACTAAGTTATGACAGAAAAACCAATAAAGCACAAGGCAATGCTAGGACCCATTTGACTATTACTAAATTATTTTTTTTTTTAAACCAATGAGCCTATAGATTTCCATGGATGGTAAGCAGTTTCCCCAACCACTGTCTCTGCTAGCCTCTTCATGCTAGCAGTCAGAATCAGAGCAGAATCAATCACCACCAAATTCTTCTGTTCAAAGAGGAGAGGCCTTTCAGGATTTCAATATTTTCTTAAAATTACGCGCTCACTTAACATCGCGAGCAACTTCGAAAGACCCCCCCAATCCCCCCGCCCCTATCAGCACACCTGTCAGAGCTGCAGAAAGTGGAGATATAAAAAGCTGGCGACATGGACGGCCGTGTCCCGCTGCCCGAGCGAAGCTGGGGCAATTTAGCTGTTAACGCCGCGTGAGTGGCTGCGGACTGACTGCAGAGAACTGTGTCCCGTGACTGCGTAATGCCCCAGGTATAGCCTGCCGCGGGATTTGGTGTCAGTAAAGAGCTTAGAGGTAATATCATAATGTGAGTGTTGCGGGAAATGTGATCGGGTGACAAGAGACGCCAAAGCCTCGTCACAAAAAGGCTTCTGGAGGCACAGAGGCCTCATCGATGACTGCCCCCCGTATGCCATGGTGTCTATCGGCAGAACATTGGGGATCACGGAGAGGGGGAATAAAAATAACCGACCCCCGTGCTACACATGTCATACGCTGTCCGATCTGAGTGGGTGCTGCGGTCTGATCCAGTGTGGGCTCCTGTTAACAGCAGACAGGGAAAGGTCCCAGGGCAGACAGATATCGGCCTACCCACTGAGGGGAAAAACAGATGTACTCGTAGTCTGCTTTCCATGGGCAAGGTCTCTCTTTAACAAATACTGCAATGTTTTGTTGGGGGGGGTTTCCCCAGAAACTGAACTAAGGTCAGGTTTATTTGGCCACAAAGAGAGAGAGAGAGATTCACACTTGCTACTTATATGGGACTGTGACCTCTGAACAAGGAACTCAAAAGCAGACCAGCTAAGCAGAATGCAGAGTCGCTGAGTAAGGACGTAAATTGCAAACTAAGTGGATCACAAAGTAACTACCATAGGCTAAATAAGTGGGTCACAGAACCACTTAGCAATATACCAATTGTAGGCCAAATAAGTGCATCACAGAGAATATACGGGGGTATACAAAATAATAGAAATGCCAAACAATATATATGAATATTTATTAAGTAATAAGGAGTTCGGATGCCCTTTGTCTTCATAACAGCTACAATCCTACTTGGAATTCCCTTATACAAGTTTTGAACTGTTTATTTTGGGATACTGGACCCTGCAAGAATTACCGTTCTCCAATTCTTTTAGAGATGAAGGCAATGGAAATCTACTCTGCCACTGCTTTCCAGAATTTCCCATAAAGGTTCAATGATGTTTAGATCTGGTAATTGGGGAGGCTATGGAAAGTGTTTGACCTCATCAAACACTTCAAGGAAGTGGTGTTCAAGAAACCACTCTTGAATCCATTTAGCAGTGTGTATGGGGTCATTTTTGTCTTGGAATATTGGAAGATCTTGAGAAAAACATTTTTGCAACATAGGGTGCCCCTGGGTTTGTATTTCTCAGCAATTATACCATGCAGAGTAATAATCAGACCCAATAATCAGACCATGTTAACAGTTGGGAACAGGCATGTGGGTTGAAGGCTTCTTTTGGCTTTCTCCAAACATAACCCATTCAAATGTAGGAAAAAAAGAGCAAAAGACAACTCATCAGACCATTGTACTTTTTCCACTGCTCAGATGTCCAGGTTTTGTGCTCATTACACCAGGTTATGCTTTGTTGGGCATTAGCCATCGTTACAAGCGGTTTCCATTGGCAGCCCCACCAAAAATATCAGCTTTGTGAAGCACACAATATAAGGTTTTTGTTTAAACTAGGTCACAGAGGTGTAGATTCAGTTCTGTGATCATTTTTTAGGCAGTTTTGTGATTTTTAACAACTATCCATCACTGTCAGTGATCTTCAACTTTCATGACAGAAACATGTTGGTAAGTAGTATTGACATTCATATGAAAACATGTGTACACTTCTTTTTAATGTGTGATTTAGTTACTTCAAAATACGAGTCCCTTTACATTGGGTAATTCCATTATTTTGTCTACCCCCTGTAACTATCATAACCTAACAAAGTGGAACAGAGAATCACTGACTATTATAACTAGTATCAGCCACCTAAGAAGATAAACTTTGCAGAGTAAGTGCCTCCTCTCTCATCAAGGCTCGCCACACCACAGAAAAAGAAAGTTTGATTGAATCCTCAGCAACATGCCCAGTGGTGAGTACATTGTTTGAAGTAGACCAACATAGTTGCATCACCATAGTACATATCAAAGCCTTGTGTGTTCGAAGACTTATCAGTACATAGGTCAAGATAATGGTAGAGGTGCTTGAGTGAATTTCTTGCCTTTTTCTGCTTTTGCCAACCATTATCTCTCACTTAAAATATAGTTTTGGGTTTTACGTTCCAAACTTCTTTCACCAGAAGGTAATCAGGGAGTGTTCCCCTTTAACACTAGCATGTTCACCACAAGAGGTCCTGCTACACTGGGCTAAAACCATTAAAACAATTAACAAAACCAAAATATGGGCAAGGTTACACATTGCGCAAAATACGTTTTCCACAAGGTGGAGAATTACACTTCTGAATTAGGTGCGTTTCTCTTTAACATAACAATGTTTATTATTTTTCCCTATCTAATGGGACCGGGTTACCCTGCTGACCGGATACACCGTTCGGAACCAGCGGCGAATAGAACGTTGAATTTCCGTTTGCATTGCTTCATGTAGATGTGCCTTTTTAATTTTTTGAGCACAAATTACACCTTGTATACCATTGTTTTTTGTCAAGCATATCGCCTATACTCATTTCCTGGTTCAAACGTCTTGAAAAGCTGGACCTAGCAGTAAGTGAGCAAACATTTTTTATTTATTTAGGGTTGATTTTAATGACATAGCTAGCTAGTTAGTTAACTTAGTAATGTTAATTCTCAATGTAGAGAATATCCGTTATTGCACATACAAAGAATTTGTGTCTAGTCTAGTGAACCTGACCACGCATGACACCACCTAGCTAACTAGCTAGCTATATTTAGATACTGCTTGCTAGCTAATGTTACCAAACTAACGGAGACAAACTACGAGAACCCAACTTCAGCTGAGGCTAGCTAGCCACCTAACATTACCTAGCCATACTAAAACGCCAATGTGTATTATTGTATCCACGCAACGGACAAGGTAGCCAGCTTTCAAAGTTACTAGGCAGTAAGAAGCAATTGGCTATCTTTAGCTAAGCAATTGGTATTACCATAGAGTTTAAATAATATTATTAGTTATATAGTTTATATCATTTATATATACTATTGTTCAAAATCTGGTTTTACTGTCTGAGCTCGGTCACTACTACGCACAAATGAGTTAATCTAGTGAACAATGTCGCCCATAACAACTGTAAGAAGAACTAAAAACACAAAATAATATTATAAATTATAAATAAAGAGTAAGCTACAGTTCTATCAAATCTACAAATTTACTTTTTGGATTTTGAATGTAAGCCATTGTCTAAACATTGCACGACTGCAATATTTTGGAGAAATTACCTCTAATCTGGAAACAAAAAAAAAAAGTAGGGGGTTTCAGTGTGAAACACAGTGCAACCCAGAATATTATTCCACAGTCATGAAGCCCAATTCTGTCTGGCCATCTCCCTCACTCACACACTAACCCCTGGACTTCACACTACACCAACACACTGCCTCCTGAGGGCTATAAATTTCCCTCCCTTCCTAATTGGGCTGCCCTTGAAAATAGCTGCTGGTTATTTATAGTTCTCCTGGTCAAGTATCAAAACAGCAACCTTGAGCAGCACAGTCCGGCATGAGTCACGTACTGCAGCAAAAAAGTTTGAGGGGGGCAGCGTGTGCATTCCCGCCTCGGGGGTGAGCCTGTCCGAGAGCGATGCGAATTAGAGTTTGAGAAGGCTGGCGTGTTTTCCTATACTCCGGTCCCCTGGAGCTGCTTAAATCCCTACTAAAGATAGGCACTAAAGACATGGAACGGAATCCTCGGTCACCGACTGTTTGAACACGGTCAAGAAATCAATGGATGATGGTACTAATTTAAGACGACCAATGTACAATATTCAGCCTAATCCGCAAGTTCATTCAGAATTCCAAAACAGTTGCGGGGGGCGGCGCCTCATGATTTCAGGAGTTATAAATGTCTAAAATAACGCTGAACGAAAGCATGAGTGTGCCTTTGCCACCAAATTTAGCAATGCTTTTGCTAAGTTTGGGGACTTTTGCTTTCAAAACGTTTGAGGTCAGTTGGCAGTCTTTGGCTGAACAAGTCTGGTCAGGTTGGATGAAGTCACCTTTCATGCTCCTGTCATGCATGACCAGGCTGCAGCATGCTTAGAGCGGGGTCACTACATGGGTCAACTAAGCAGGCTAACATCGGCTAGAACGGGACATGTTTGGACATGGTACATGTGAAATTATGTGCGTTTCAAGGCCATATATCAAGGACATTTAGCTGACCAGACACAAGGCTTGTGCTGGCATTAAGTGCAAACAAATTAAAGAAAACAAACAGATTTTATGCATTTCTCATTTATTGAAGCCCCAAAAATCCCTTACATTATTTCAATTTTCCCCTCCAAAAACAATGGAGGACCAAACATTGTGAAGTGCTGGGGCCTTTTACGGAAATAATAGGCCAACTAATTACACATGAACTCTATGCAGAGACTGTCAAATGAAGTCATTATCACTTCTTGCCACTGTGTAATGATATAAAGACCAAAATAACAAAAGCTACAGAAATATTTGGTTTGCTAACTCAAAAACACCAGATGCCCTGCTGACCATGGCAATGACAAAAATAACACCAATAAATGTATACAGTATATGGGTTAACGCAGGCTTTCATCGGTTTTTCAATAAACAGATGCAAGAAATAGCACACTTGTCGAATTCCATATCCTTCATAATGTAGACAGGGTACTTGACCGAAATAATAACGTTATGTAGAATATTCTGACAACATTGTATTCTACAGGTATTATGACTGGCTGGTTGCCATAGCTATAACTGCAGCCTGGCAACACAAGCTAATGCCATGTAACAATTACTTTACAAGCTGTATTTTTACAGCAGGCGCCCTCATCCGGGGTGACTTTTATTCTCACCATTATCTTATCCTCCTTGGTGTCCCATTTCTTCAGCTGTATTTTTATACTGTAGGGGCAAGTGAGTTAAAGACGTGGCATCCTGCTCAAAGGGGTAAAAACAGCATCCTGAATAGAAGTCAAGCCCAAGACCCACAGGTGCAGAGAACAGTGCTCTTGCCTCAATGCTGCCATTGCACTAGCCTGTAGTTCATCAATCCTGTAGTGCATCTGGCAAATCTTTCTCTGCAAAACTGCCAATTGCTACACATTCCTATAGACATCGGTGTCAGAACTCGATATGGAGTTTATACTTTTGCATGCTCTTTGGACCCAAGACAAAAACATTTTCATCAATCAAAGACTATCGCTGGTTATCTGACCCGTACACAAAGCTACTGTGGTTACCAACAGGTGAGTATTTCTATGGAGTAAGTGTATTGGATCTCCTTAATAGTGGTGGGTGGGGCAAATCTGCCAGCTGATGAGTTTGTTCATCTCATTCGCGTTGTTTCCACAGGGCCGATGGCAGAGATGAATCTCTAGACAGATTTACCAGTACTTTAGATCACTTTTCCCCACCCACAAGCCAACTACATTCACCATCCCGGACCCTTCCCTGCACCTTTCTCTCTCTTTCAGTCCCTCACCAAACATTTTTGGCATGCCTCCTTGAAGGACGAGCTCTTCCTGTGCGGGGGACTGGAAATTTCCACCTTGCCTCCTTTTCCAGTGTGAACAGTGCATGTGTCTGATCAGCAAAGGACCTTTGGTTCGGTGCAAAGTTAGCTGGCGCTAATGCTCACGGGATCAGGCAGTGAGTTCTGTCCGGTCAATTGTCTCTCATATTAACGTTGTCCTCAAAGGCGTGAAAATGACCATTGCTGACTCGGGGCTTGTGATAGGTAATCCATTCCTGTTAGCAGGCAACCGAGACAGCTAAATGTTACCCATCAGAAGCATGCGTCTGATGTTAAAACAAAATGTGTTTTATATACACAGATTCCGTGTACCCAGTTGTGCTATATAGTGACAATGAGTTTTGATTTGGTCATATAGCCTTTTATCTCTGAGCTGGGTATTGTAGCCATTTTTGTCCTCTTCCGTTGCTTGCATTTTGAGCACTATGAAAGTTACGTGAACTTAATGCCATCAAGAGGCTGGATATATAATTTAATACCTGTGATCCTCTGTATATTTATTAAAAAGATTTTAGTCAAATAATTTATTATCAAAAAGATCAGTCATCATTGCACAGAGAGCCATGTGGTGCCTCGTGGTTCGGCTGCAGTTTGATGCCCTGAAGGCTTGTGGGACAAAATGCAAAGTCTGCCCTGGAATGCTGCCCTGTGTGGAAAATATTCGCTAACATCGGCCAAAGAAATGAATGTGCTCTCCGTCCAGCTGTGGAGCCCTGAGAGGGCGACCAGACTCAGGCTGGGAGGGGGGCCGGGTTCCGGGTGGATTGTGCCCTAAAGCACGGTTCTAGGACGAGCTAAGCCAACTAATAATCCTAAACCAAACCATTCTGTAGAAAAAGATACCACTGATCCAAGGCCATTGATCAGGGACTAGATTGCGGAGGAGGGTGGTTGGAGCATGTCAAACACATGCACGGTTCCACTCATGCTTGGTATGACTGACCTTTCTTAGTGTCTTTGGGCTCTCCTCTGGACGTGTCTCAGAAAGCAGTCCTGACTGCATAGAGGGGCCTGTTGCTGAAGGTCGGCGGGCGCCGCCACGTTAACACACACCACATTCTCTTACTTTTTAAAGCAAAGTCCAGTGAAAGCAAAAAGGAACAGAAGGGAAAGCATAAACACACAGCAGAGGACGCGGCTAATGGACACCGAAGGAAAACTCTCAGTGCAGATTACAGGTTGCAGAGCTCACTTTGCAATTTAAAACCACTTTGCTGAAGTCATGCCTCTCTCCCTCTCCGAAGGGGGTGTGCTTTCAGCTTTTGCTGCACCAAATGGGGGGTGACCTTTGAGGCTTCTCAGGCTGCATTACTGCCTAAGGTTTAGAGCAGGGGTGTCCAATAATATCCGAGAAGGACTGGTGTGGGTGTAGGCTTTTGTTCCAGCCAGGCACTACCACACCTGGTTGATCTAATCAACTAATCGCGGCCTTCCATCGATTAGCTGAATCATACATTTTAACGCTGGGCTAGAACAAAGACCTGCACTCACACCGGCCCTTTTCGGATAATATTGGACACCCCTGGTTTAGCAGGTTAATCCAGGCTACAAAAGGGTTTACCACAGTAGAGACAGCTTGAATCCTGATGGCTTAGGTAGAGTAATATACTGTAGCCTGAAGTGGAGTCAAAATCATTTGCGTGGTGACCAATGTGCCGTCATACTTGACCCACAGTCCATATGTAATGATTTATCTCATGGTATCAATGTACTGCACAGGAGAGAAGGTAATATGGGTATGAGCCAGTCGCGATTCGTCGGCTTAAAATAGAGAAGGATGAACCACATACCTTTAAACCAATGATTACTCAGGTAAGCCCGTTTCTGTTTACATTCCTTTTTCATCAATCAAGCAATATAGCTGAATAATCAATACCAAAAGGCATAGTTTCCCAATTGTATTTTGCGATAGCATTTTTCTTTACCGTACAAAATTGTTTAGCATCTGCTATCTATACTTGTGGATAAATGTAGCCCACTCTTCTTTCTCCATACCAAAATTCAAGGAATATTGATTTCCTAAATATGCATTTATCAGATTTGTGCAGATCAGGTTGTTTCATGCCCATGAAAAAGCACTTACATGTTCACCGAACTAACGTGTTTTTTTTTGTTTTTTTTTAAACTAGGCTTCACTGCACATTTTGCGAAGCTAGTGCAATATACAGTAGGGATTTAAGTTAAAAGTGTAGCGTATATTGTTCAATGATTCAGTTGAGTTGTACTCAATTAAACCTATCATTGTCATTTTCTTTCCCCAACGTGATGTGAAGAAAGAAAGTTATAGTGCGAGACAATAAGGATGAGGCCTGGCGATTCCTCGGCAATGGATTATTTAATTATTTGGCTCGCTTGTTAACTAAGCAAAACGAATGAGAACAGGTTGAGACCAACGGTCGATCTAAAAGGTAAGATTTTATCCTCCTCCATATCCAGCCACTGGTATGAGCTCACTGAACTGTGGCCAAACAAAAAACAAAAAGACACACACACCCCAAGAATTTGAAGTAGAAATTGAATTTCAAAATCATAGCAGCTCAGCTGCGCTGTAAATCACATTTACAGTGCAGCTGAGCTGCTATGGAGAGGATAACACTGTTAGGTACGGTGATTTAAGAGGTGGGTAAAGGGCTGTTCCTGGAAGGTTTCTATTGAAAACGCACAAGTTACAAGCCCCAACAGAAAAGATGGGGATCGTCTGTCAGTGAGCTGAACTGGTAAAACATTTATCTCAAGATCACTGCTATAGGATGAGTCAGGGAGTAAAGGGGGTTGGGGGCATAGATTCTCATCTCCTGAGGCATAACAAAGGCATAGTGTGTTTACTGGGCCAGTCCACTAAAATCATGGAGTTTGAGCCATTGTTCGGCCTCCAATGAGATAATCTCAATAATACCCCGGGCTCAAATTCACATGCTACGGTATGCGTCTCCCAGGAATGACCACAGGACTCCTATTGTATTATCAAGGGTACATTAACAAGGTCAAAGGGCATCCAGGGCTCTTCTCTGAAAACGCAACAGTCATACAACATAAATTATCATTTTATGTTCATATATAATTGGAGCTTGAAATCAGTTTTGTTTCTGGAAAAAGTCAGACAATCATAGACCAATACTCGGCCTTTAAAAATGCAGATTTGCAAGCGCTTGGTGTGTCCGACTGAACACTTTCCCCTGGTTTTGTTTTCTTCATAAGCCTTGCTGCCATTTATTTATTCTATTTACTAACACCAGTAAATTACTTTGTACTTAAAAGTCGAAAGTAAAATATGTCCACCGCCTTATGTTAACAGTATCTGTCCTGAGACTGAGGACCATTGAAGTCCCACCTTGAAAGTGTAAATCCACAGGTGCCCATTGGCTCTCTTATTGACAAACAACCTTGACCATTCACAGAGCCATACAGGGTAACTGCAGCCTTGCCACGGACTTGCATTCTGTCCATAGCGGGAACTGATGCCTCAAACTGCTTCACGCCACAAAAATCGAGTTCAGGCCCCTAGAGCCATTTGGGCTCAAAAACCGACGTGTTCTCAGGAGTCAGTGACAGCTTGTTACCATGAGCAGCCATCGAAGCAGTGTGGAACCAGCTGAAGACTGGCTTTCCCAGCAGTTTGATATTGACAAATGTCTCCTGTCCTGGTGGGCCTTGCGGCTTGACAAAGCGGTGTACGGGGATGTCTTCCAACACACTCTCCATCTGCTACAGATGTCCGATCGCTCCTGCAAACTTCCTTCGTCCGAGGGATCCCGTTAAAACAGATGGGGTCTTGTCGGACCATCATCACTTCATAAGATCGGATTCATATTGCAGATACACGTTCTGCAGCACGACAGTGCAAAAAGGCTGTAGCGTATTAAATGACACAAATGTTACAATGAAACTGAATTAGCGCCGGTTGGACAATTTCCACAACAGAAAAGCAAGAAAATAAAAGCTCTGCAGGCTGTGACCATTGTTGTTGACTGCATGCTACCTCTCTACGTTGTTTTACAGCTCTTGGCAAATTTGGCAATGAACCGTGCAGAAAAGAAAGTTATTTCTGTATGAAATCAGGGAAGGTGAGCACTTTTAATAAGGAATATGCAGCATCACTATCTCGCCACCGAACAACAACATCGCTTAAGAGTTGGAGGCTTAATTAAATGATTTTCAATGGCCAATTCCTCATGCAAGCAAATGAGGGCTCCATCACAACATAAACATGCAGGACAAATCTGTGGCAATTAGCAGTTGTTTGGCTTGTCAGAGGGGCACTCAGGCTCCTATCCAAAGCTGTGGCTGGTAGCCAGTCTGTGAAATCAGCAAGTATAACAGACTGCACCTTGTTTACATCATCATCCCTTATAAGGCATCTAGGAAAGTTATATAAGGAAGAAAAGGCCAAGTAATGTGTACAGTAATGTTAAAAGTAACAAACATTTACAAGTCAGCAAGTAAGGGCCTGATGTGTGCATCTAGCACTTTTTTCCAGTTAAGTTCACCATTTTGCCATGGTATGCCAGGCGGGCCCGTATGGCAGTTTTAGCCATTAAGCGTTCTAACAAAACACTTTTTATTTTTTTATTTTCATCCGCCACATAGGACGTTGCATGACAGAAGTTCACATGGAACTGTAACTCTGAAGCCTTACTGTCAATTTCAGAACCTAAAGAGTCAAACTGTGGCACGAAACAGAGGCACAGCATGTATTTCTTATTTTTCTAAGCAATCAAAAGCCATGGAGTGCCTGGAATTTCTATGCACACCCTTGAGCACAATGCTGTTCCTCTGAATCTCCCACCACCCAAGCCTCCCTCCCTCCACACAACAACAGGAGATTTAGCCTACCCTTTCTTTAAAGGAATCCCATTACTAAATCTACACCTTCGGCTTTGCAAGAAACATCATCACTATATGAAGCAGGTTCCCACACGATGGGCTGCATCCTCTCATTCCACAGCGCTCCTGCAAACAGATCCATCGGTCCATCCCAAAGCATTTAAAAACAAGCTGGAACAAAAGGTCCTCGCACAATCGGCCACACTCCCGTGAAAGCTTAAATGGTGAAAGTTTTGTACGAAAACAAGTCTTTCCTTTCAGGCAGTACATCACCACAGCCATTTATCTCTCGGCATTTGCAATTATTTGACAAATTTGGCCTTTGTTGGAAGATCGACAGCGTGTCAAAACGCGAAGGGCAGAGGCGCGTGCATCGGCAGGGTCTGAACAGGCGTGAACTCATCACTCAAGCGCAGGTCACGGTGGCTCCATTCAAACGTCCTCACCGTCACCTTATAACCGTAAAAATCCTGTGGCGATGCGCGCGGGGGGGGGGGGATGAGCAACGCCAATGTCACGGCCCAGCAACTTCAGTCAAACTTCCTGCATCATTACATTCATTTATCTACATACCATTAACTGGCAATAGCAGACCAACAGCAGTGTGTGGAAATGTAAGTCCAACCAACCGCAACACTGTGCTGTAGACTGTCGACTCTTCCGGAACAATGCAGCATAATACTATCCTTTTATAGGAGCATCAATTAAAGCCTTACATTTATCAGCTATGCGGGGAAATAATGAGTTTTATGGCACCATTACAAGCGTCCCCAATCAGGACTGCTGTTTTCTTACACCAACATGTTTTATGTAACATTGCAGCATGTACACAATACTGCATTCTTTTGTCCAGCCTGCCTCCTTTCACTTGTCTAATTGCGATTTCCAGTTGAGAACTTGTGGCGCCTTATTAGGTGAAGAATCATTATGGCCTCATGTTTGAGGACAACTTCATGGAGGTATTTCAACGACCCTGATTGCCTCCAACACAGGACACAACCACCCATTTATAGGCTAGGCAATAGGGTAAATATTTAATTTAGTCTGACCTCGGCACTAATCTAATCTGAAATAACCCACATCCATATGTAAAATCAGCACCTTGAATCTTTTTAATTGCGCCAACAGATTGTGGAACTATACTCCACGATTTAGGACACCTTTTGAAATCACACAAATTGCACTCATATTCTTATAATCTGCAGCACCCTTTCAATGATAAACCTGGTCTACAGGTTAAAGGATACTTTCTAACTCAGAGGTGTCGGACTCATTCCATCGAGGGCCGAGTGCATGCAGCTTTTTGTTGCAACCAATGCACTACACCAGGTGATTTCTATGAATTCCCCTCCTTGGTTTAAGAAATGAGGTAATTAGTCAAATCACCTGGTGTACTGCATTGGTTGCAACAAAAACTTGCCTACACTCGGTCCTCGATGAAATGAGTTTGACACCCCTGCTCTCACTCGATGCAACGTTTTATTTTCAGAATTCAACCGAGCATTCAGCATGAACTCTGCGGTTCTGAAAGCTGAGCCTTACTGTGTTTATTTGCTTTTGATTGCCATTCGTAAGTTGAAACCAGCTACTTTAGTCCGAGGTTAGCCATGCCAGCAGCTGTATTTGTCGAAACACGCTTTCCTGCAACTCAACTCAACACTTGGCCGACAGTGTTTGAAAATCCCTTGTTAAAAACTGGATCAATGTTCCTTGCACTACAATAATCACGGTAACTTCGGCGCAGCACTTAGAGGAAATGGCTGATTCAGCAGCCCCAAAGTACATTTTAGTTTGTCCCTTACACAGAACTCTAAACCAGTGATTTGGTATGGCATAACCGAGGACGAATACAAATTATATCTCAATATCTCTCATACAAAATGAGTAGCTGGATACATATGCCATTATATGTAACCACAATCAGCCCTATTGGTTACGGTTCTTTTGGCGGAACAGAAATACGTTGACACAAAATTCCACCACAAATCCAGGGAGCTTTAGGGCTAGATTCAACGGAGTGGTAAATTTATCTTACTCTACAGCATTTAGGTTGTATCTAATAAAGCAGGGGTAATACAAAAACATGACATATAAAACCATGTCATTAAAAGAAGGCATAACCCTTGCCTTCTGCAGTGGACTGATCCTCACTGAAGTCTCTTGACCACACGATAAATACTGTTGCGAAATAATGTTTGATGCAGCATTAGCTAGCTATAGCTACTGTACCATTTCTAAAGCTCTGATGGGTGGGGCGCTAGAACAAGGAGGATGTGGCAATGATTCCAGAACAGTAATCCATTGGACAAGTGCTTGGCAGAGACTGTTTGGAGCACTGAAGAATGAGTCCAATCTTCAGCAAGGATCCAGTGTTCCAGTGCACTACCATTGAGATTATTGTTATTCTCTTTCTTTTATTTACACAATGAGGATTTATTAGATTGTTTTTAATGTCAGCCATCTGATAACATTTATTTGACCTTTTAAACTGAATGCAGTCAAGATCCGTTACTGTAAGAGGCCTCAACGATAAGTGGAAACGTAAAAGAACAGCGACTACGTCCAGTTTAGTGGCAAATGATAGATAGGGAATGAACAACAAGATCAAACATATAAGCTAGCTATTCATGATCCAAATGTGAACCTAAGCCCCATTCATAAGGTGGTGTGTTTTCTAGCTACCATTAAACAAGATCATGTTTTTATGAGGATATAACCAATTACTTAGATAGCATTGGGAAGGTGTGTAAATTTTGATGTTGGCAGCTTTGTTTCATAGAACTGTACTTGGCTAAATCCATTACATCTTTCTGAATTATTTTGTGAGTAATGTGAAATGCACTATGTTTATTCTGTAGGCCTACACCAAGAGGAACTATATAGCAATGTCAGAAATAAAAAAGATATCACATAAATTCGATTTCTGGCTTAAAGCATGCGTGATATGTGGCGCTTCTGAAGTGAGTCAGTTTTTTGGGGGACAGTGCAGTGATCTCTTACCTGTGTAACACTGGCATCCGTGAATCACGTAATTTATCCCTTTTTAATTCAATATGGAATAATAGACTACAGGGTTGCGCTAAAGACCTACTGCTATAAATGCGAACCCAACACAGACATATAAAAATAAGTAGGCTAACACAATGTGTATTTAGATTATTAAATACATGGGATGTTTACTGAAACATCTAAACGGCAAGTCGCGTTTGTAAAAGCTCTCAATCTCACTTTAGTGGTGCCAGTAAACATGTAACTTAAGCTCAGTGTGGTAGATTCAATCCCCCCCCCCCCAAAACAAACATTACTTCAGCTAACAGTATCACATTTTATGAAGCTGCCCAACAATTCGCACGTCGTATTGTCTTCCATGATATTCTGCACTGCAGAGCAACAAATAGCGGGCTAGCTAAAGTTATACATTTCATTATCGGAATACAAACCGGATGAAACATGCCCAACACAGGTAGCTTTATCGCGTTGAGGCTAGCTGGGCGGTTTTTTTTAGAATCCAGATCTACTCCTCACCTTCTTGCACCACCCGTCCAACCTCCTCTGAGCCGCAACTTTGCCTCATCTTTAGGCAGTAGTTAACTGCACACTGAACTTCATAAACTGGAGAAGCTTAAGTTATTCGCAATATCAAAAATAGCACACACGCCACTTAATCTGGTGCAAGGACTCACCTTGGAGCCAGAGCTCTCCGTCTGGGGAGGGGGGGGGAGTGAGACGTAGCAACGCACGCTTCAGTGTGGGGTGCGCTTCTCGCAGATGTAATATTCTACAAATGTAACGTTGCCGAACTCCTGTTGCAGTCGTCAGTGGTCAAACGTGCACCGTCCACAGGATCGTCGCTCAGCTGACTCCCTGAACACACACGGGACAGAGCTCCACCTTCTGTGCAGAAACCCCCTCCCCTTCACGCACTAAACACCTCCCTTCCAGGAAGTCTAACTTATTAACCCGTTAGATGTGTGCGCACCGCGTGGAGCTCTGCAGGCTTTGCGCACTCACCACGTATACTGGTTACTGTGCGAAAACGTGGAGTTTAAACCCAACTCACTTCACTCTCTCCAGCATTGTTTGCATCCGAGAGCAAGTGTGGGGAAATTATCTCACGAGTTTTTTTCCAACAGTAAACGTGCTGCAAGCTTCTGACATATATCTTCGACGAATAATTGTTAAGCAGTGTTTTTCGAAAACTCCCCAGTCGATTACAACGCCACCATCATTCCGGCTGTAATGTTTGTGTTGCAGACCCCTTTCCTATTAAAAGAACGAAAGGTGAAAAGCGGTGTCTTTTACAGTTTTGGTCACGTTTTTTTGGCTCTTAATTGGTTCTCATTAACATGATCGCTTGACCGCATGCTGTTGTCAGACTGCAAAATGCACCGCCTCTTTGCTAATGGAGTCCACAACTTGGAAAATGTATCTGGAAGCACTTTAACTAATTTGTCCGCAATTTTTTCCACATATAAGTATAAATAAAACATTAATGTGTATTTCTTTCAAGAACACAAAATTACTTTCTAAATGCTTGGTAAATTGGTGAAAATGTAAAGTACAAATAATAGTTATACTATGGTCAGGGCAAACACAGAACAACTATAACAATGCTATTGTTTAAAAAAGGTTTTTAAGATGAAAAGTGAACACTTTTAAATGGTAGAGATGACACAATGCAGCTGACCAATCAATTAGTGTCAAAGGCCAAACATGTACCCATCACAACATATTATAGTATAAAATACTAAGCATAGAACTTGCTGTTCACAGTGTGGTTTTTGCCTGCCCTCAGCTTTAATGCAGAATAGGCTTTTACCTATGGCCTTTTTCACAGCGACTAAGGCAAAAAGTGATTATACATTATGCAATGTATCTCAACAGCCTACCTGGTACTTGAGAATATACAAAATAAAATAGTAGGAGCGCAGTGAGTCCCAGTGTTACAGGTATGGTATGCAGCTGCCTACAACGATGTCTATCACATGTATTAATGCACATCTTGTAAGTCACTCTGGATAAGAGCGTCTGCTAAATGCTTAAAATGTCAATGGAAAATGAGCGCCACGCCTCTGATATTTTATTAAAACCAATTTTATTGCAAGAGAACTGTATGATTCCATGTTTATTTCCCCTTTTTTTCCCAAAAGCCTTGAATGGAATATTTCAGGATTAATTTCCCCACTGTGTGCTATTTATTTCCCAATTTGCAATAAGTAGTCATTGAGATTTTTGAATTCCCTGACCAAGACTTTGGGTTAATTTTCCATAAGGAGGCTCATTACCACCTGGCTTCTGTTGCCATTAAACCTTATTAAATAGGCACATTAGCGCTGCAGTGTGGTGTAGTGAATAAAGTTCTGGACTTGTAACCTGAGGTGTGCAGGTTTGAAACCAGGTTGGGGAACTCTTTCAGTACGCTTGAGCAAGGTACCTACTTAGCTTTAGTAAATATACTAATTTCTTTAGTAAATACCTGCATGAATGCAGAAATGTGATACAGAAGTATCTGAGTGGCCCTGAATAACTGTGTCCCTGATCAAGTAACATGATTTGAGGGCAGTAATTCAGCAGTTGATTCTGCTGACAAGCTCTCTTGATCCCATATCGTCACTGCGTTTCTTCATAAACCTGTCAGGTGAAGTACGCTGTACATGGCGTACCAGGATATGGGCAGGATATGGGCTAACAGTTAGGAAACTGGCCCCTGTACCTAAGGGACCTAGGTGCTGTTGTATGACAAATTCATACCATTCCATTCAAAAGGGTACGTTTGCAGGTTAAACTATGAGAATGCAGACATTGCCACCACGGTCATACACAAATTACCTATGTCTTCTGTGGACATGGGGCTCCCTGGTGATCTTATTCTGACTGCTCATTTGTTCATAAATTAGGTAGTTGAAGGGCTTTAATACCCTTCTGCTCCATTGATGCAAGTGAAAACGTGATAACTGATAAGCCGGTCATGTGTCCAGTTGACCCTTTCAGCTAGTAAGTTATCTGGCCATGTTGCACCCCCTTCTGGTTGATCATGGAGTTGCAGTAAACTGGGATCTCCAAAACATGATGGTCTTATGATATTGGTACAGCTGCTTGTCTGACATGTAAAATGATGACGCCCCTTTCACTCTCTGAGAGCAGCGAGTGTTGCTGCTCGAAGCAATGGAGCAAGGACCTAACCTCTGGTCTGTATACATACACTGGGTTTGGGTTGAGCCAATCAGAAGGCAGCTTTAAGGTTGATTAGGTGTCTTAGGGCTCAGATGAAATGCAAGCTAGGAACCTTATAGCATTCCAAATTCAGATTCTGGACAGGATGATGGATGTCCAGAAGGTGTCTGGTTTTAAAGTAAGATTCTGGACAGTCATGACGGGTGTCCAGAAGGTGTCTGGTTTTCATTCAGCCTCGACCCTTGATCTCTCAGCTGAACAAATCCGCCATCGCACTGGATGTGTTCAACATATGCTCTTGTTCTTGCTCTTGAAAGGATGAGGCTATAGACAAGCCTGGAAAACCTGGATGGTTTCAGCACTCCAGAACCAGAGTTATACATTCCTGTAAGATGTCATTCTCACCTCCTTACCAGTCAAAATTTCACAAGCCTACACTCACAGCAGAGAAATCACTGCATGTCAAATTAAGAGCCATACTTCCATGGATGTGAACATACCAAAATAACTGCCAAAATAAGCACTACTGCAGCCCACCAGTCAGCATGACAGGAATTAGGAAACAGTGGAACGTTTGAAAGTTTGATTCCTCCTTTATGACCCATATTCCTGGGAGCTCCTGGTGGAAGGACTTACCTGCTGCATCAACACAACCTGGGGAAACAATAGCCATATTGTGGGAATGGTGGGAAAAAACCCCAAGAGATTCCAAGCTGTCATGTAACATTCTCCTAACATCAGTGAGGCATCACGGAAATGCGCTGCTGCAATGCTGCTGCAACGTTTGCAAGAATGTCCCGTGTTGCCTGGCATCCAACCTCCCCTGCGTGCCATGACCTTAACTGTTGGTCTCACTTTGTCACCCCGGGATTACATAACAAACAGCCCTGTGAGCACCACGTATCAGGTTTCCCCCCTCTGCTTTATTAAAAGCCACACTCAAAGCTCAAAAGCCAAACAAGCTCAAATCTCTCTCTCTCTCTCTCTCTCTCTCTCTCTCTCTCTCTCTCTCTCTCTCTCTCTCTCTCTCTCTCTCTCTCTCTCTCTCTCTCTCTCTCTCTCTCTCTCTCTCTCTCTCTCTCTCTCTCTCTCTCTCTCTCTCTCTCTCTCTCTCTCTCTCTCTCTCTCACTCTCTCTTTCATCTCACTCTCTCTGCAAGAAATTCAGGGAACATTTGCTGTCCAGGAATTCATTCACCTCCATCCAAAGTAATATTGCAAACGCATTCTGTCACCCAACCTTACATTGTAATTCATTAAATGATGCATTTTCTGAGCACACAACGTCATGCTAAAATCTATTATGGTGGATTTTAAGATACTGGTCCATGACAGAGTAAAATGCTGAGTGTCAGCAGATACCAGAAGTGCAACCCTACAAACCCAGGGGATGAGTGGAACATACTATGCAGCATCTAGTAGATGCAAACAGACTTCTAATTACAAACTACGAGAAGGCTAATGGCCTAATACCGGTAATGGCCTTCCTCAATAGAACATAAGATAATTTCGAAAAATCTGTCATAGTGCTGTGACACAGTTTTTATAGAACAGCTACACAATTACAACCTATCTGCTCTGACTGGTTCGGGTTTCTGAGCTATAAAAAAAAAGATAGCCAAACCATGAAAATTTAGAGCCCTTTTTGAAAGCTGGTAGGGCTTTCTCATATGCATTAAAATGAGGTGCAACAAGTCATGAAACGTGAGCTTGCGGGATTTGTTAGATCCCAACAACCAATCTGTTGATAACACTCATGCACTCCCAACAGAGTGCAAATAGGCATGACATAGGCATATTTTTTCTAATTTTAATTTGTTGTTGCTGTTGTTCTTTTCCCTCAAAACTTGGAATCATCTGAAAATAAATGTCGGCATCCAGATTTTAAAAGGCTCTTTGATCCAACGTCTTGTTTACCCAAATAAAGGGTTTCAACTGGATTCGGGCCAGACACCTAGGGCAATTTCGTAACATGGATCGGAATGCCCACAAGAAAGCCGGAATTCCGACCAGCAGAAGGCCTGTGGATGAGCCGCAGTGGTCGCCATCGCCCGGGGAAGCGGGACGCCCTCAGTAAAAGAAGAAACCCATTCCACAGCGGTTGTACCAAGAACTGACTGGGCCGCAGAAAGAACTGGAGCACCAGACGCTCTCAGGAAGAGCGAACCAACCCCTCAGCCCAAAGCCAAATGTAAAAAAAGTAAAGAAATATAACATTCCAGTAGACCCGTATAAATCTTGGTCTAAGATTAAATCACTGCAGCAAAGTTGCACACAGTTCACAAATGATGCAAACTAAAAACAAAAATACAGAAAGATGATCCAGTATTACATTTTTTCTACACTGTATTCTAAGAACATGCAAACGAGTGAATTAGGCAGCAGTCCCATCCATATT
Source organism: Aldrovandia affinis (assembly GCA_029706075.1). Classification (NCBI taxonomy): domain Eukaryota; kingdom Metazoa; phylum Chordata; class Actinopteri; order Notacanthiformes; family Halosauridae; genus Aldrovandia; species Aldrovandia affinis. The sequence continues at coordinate 1,030,024 of JAINUG010000118.1, forward strand.
ATTATGTTTTACCTCACTTTTGTGACATATCTAAGTGGATTTATGCAGGAAAAACAAGTTTGTACACATGTTAACATGAGATGTTTTACTGGCAGTCAAGGGAACCATGTCACAAAACATGAGTAATATATTTGCGGAAATGTTGGAAGGGGGCAGATGTTAAGGAAACCTTTTTTCCATAAGGCATCCAAGTGAACCCATTGAACCATCTGTGACATCTTTGATATCTTACCAGAAAACAGACCAGTACCCAATATTCAGCCACAGATAGATTCATAGAGGATCAGATTTGTGAGGGTAAACAGCAGAGAATATTAAATCCATGAGTGAAATGGTTTACCACAGGGATGCTCTAGATGCAGCAGTCATAGTGTGTGGCCTGTTCAAATGGGAAATGTTGATATACTGTGCTTTCTTGTGTGATGACCCATGCAGCTAGATTTTTATTTGCACGTTATTGAGATCTGAATCTTTTTTTAAGCCGTTTACACATTTTTGGATAGCAGCCCCTTTCAGAACCTCCTCAGTCATGTACTTTGATTCACATCTCTAAGGAACAGACAGTCCCTCACTGGGACAGGCAGTAGCAAATGTTTATACAGTAATATTGTATAATGCACTATGGTAAGTGGTCTCCAGCCCACAAGAGGGCAGGCAGCAGTAAATAAGTCATGTGCCAGCCAAGATGGCACACAGGCTTGGTGTTTATTTCACTTTCTGTGATGTGAACATCACAGAAGTATAGGGGAGACTGGGGATAATCCCAAACACCTTTTCTTTGGGTTAATTACAACAAAACGAGACAATGATTTTCTTATAATTTTATTTTCCGATTTTACCCCAATTTGGTAGCCAATTACCCGTGTGCTTAGTTCAATCCCCCTACCCTTATAGTTTGCTGCCGTAGTCCTGTGACCAGCAGTGACAAGGGCATAGTGTTGCCTCCTCCGAGACAACACTCATCATGCCGTCGACTGTAATTCCAGTACCCCAGAACCACTCAGAACTGTGTGTGTCGGCTTCCCTTCCCCCTCCCTGGGGCGAACAGCCAATTGCCGCCCCTGGTGGCACTCCCGGCCAGTGTCGAACGTTGTAACCACTGGACCATGCGGGAGGCCTAACAATGATTTTCTAAGATTGATACATCACTACAAAGTCCAAGTCAGGTGCTAGCTAGAAACATATTTTTATATGTTTTATATATTTTTATTTTTAGAAACATATACTTTTCAACATTCCTTAAGTACATTGTGGCTACAGAAAGAAAATGGCGTTGTTTGGGATTACCCCATACTCCTAACAGTGTAGTAAACAACTCACAGGTTTTCATCCCTTGTTGGTTTAGCCCACATTTCAATGATACCTACTGTATACCTATTATTTAGATCAAGAACCAAACTTTACATAAAAGCATACAACAAATTGTTTAGAGCAATCCATCTACAACTACAAACCGTTACAAAATGGAGACAATAAAAAGTTGGAAGTGTTGGAAGAGATTTTCTGGTAGAAAAGAGAGAGAAAACATCAGATGTCTCCATCTCTTGAAGTCAGTGCACAAGTAGGCATTCCTGCAAGGTGTTGTTTTAGCAACGCCTTCTCCCTAGTAACAGATATTGTGGTGTTTGGGATTACCCCACTCTCCCCTACACTCTGAAGGGCAGAGTACCTGTTCATTTGCATTGAGGCAGCGGGCACCATTTTGGACTTGGCAGGAAATTGAGCCCACAATCTTTAGGGGTCATGGCAGACACTCCACTTATGGCTAACCACAAGGCCACTGAGCCAGCAAAACAGTTTTGCATAGAAGTGCAAGGAAGGTCCAAGGCAGTTTATGGATAGTGCCTGTCTATTATGGTGATTGGTGGTTTAACTATTTGTTTGTCCATAATTTCATATGTTAAATCTGTTGATGAAAAATAAATACAATAACATATTTGGTAATAATATTCCTGAGAACAAGTAGTCTATTCATTTCGATTCTGAATGTGTTGACATAAATAAGGATATTTGTGATGTTTTATATTCATAAATATATATATATATATTTTGTCTATTTCTTTATTTGCTTGATCATTGATCAATGTGAAATGAAAAATAAAATCACTCTCCTTCAGGCTACTGGATGGCACATCCAGCTAAAACACTAGCCTTCAGTGCTGCCAGCACCCCATGGCCTGGATCAAACCCTGAACAGGCCAAATGTGTCTAGGATTCCCTCAGGGTGATGCATAATTCCTAGCAGGGATGGGCGGTTGTCAGGTTATTGCACGACAGTGACACCTCTGTTCGATCAGGAGCATGCAGTCTCCCATCTCCAGCAAATGATGTGGCCCTCTGCAGCTCAACTGTGTATACTGAAAGGAGCCAGTGGGTGGATGCCTCCATATACTAGTGCACCCTTCTGAAAGATGGAGTTCATAGCAGCGACAGACCTACATTTATGACTGGGTGTTCCAAATTAGGGAACAATAATATCCAGGATATAAAGTTATTTAAAAAAACATTCTTTTATCAGTGACCTCTCAGCATTCTTTGCAGCTCTTACCAAGACGGGTGAAATTTGGAGGAAATTCTGTCAAAACCAATCTCAGCCAGGAAGTGGTAGGAGCACGTATCACAGCCTAGAATCGGGGTTAAATCTTTGGCTTTAATACCATCTTTCCGTTGTGTCAGTGACATGTAACACAGACCTAGCAAACAATGTGGATTCTCACCTGTCTGCTTGTCGTAACCAAACATAGAGGATCAAGAACAATAGCGAATGGCCGCCATATTTGTGTGTGCTTTTAACTTCTCTGAAAAAACTCCAAAAAAGAAGAGGAAATAAAACATTTGGACATGCAACTTGTAATATCCTGTAGCTAGGATATCTGTCATTGGCTGATATGACAGCTCATTTGCATAGGTGAGAGGTCATGATCAGACGCTCGAGGCATGGCACGTTACAAGATGGATGCTGCAATAAATGACAGTTAATTGTTACTACGCCTCTCGTCAGTTTAATACAAGACCAAAGTATTACATGGTGGGGATTGGATTCATCATCTACAGATCGGAATGGATTTCTCAGGGTAGCAGAAAAAACAGTCCAGACAGCCAAGGTGATACTGGACAAAGCAAGAGCTGAAAAGAAGGACCCCTACCTCAGCCTGCTGGAGTATTGGAACACTTTGGTAGATGGTTTCAGATCACCAGCACAGCTACCAATGAGCCGAAGGCTGAGATCCATCGCAGGCAACAGGGACTATCAATTCTTTAAACAGAGTTTGAGGTGAGCACTGAAAAATAGAAGCTTTAATACAGATAATTTAGAAAATGATCAGGACATCCCAGATGGTGGCAGGGATTGGGACAACATCATAGCAATTATCTGCGCTCATTGACCCTCTTATCCCATTTTACTCCGATCTTCAAAACTTGTCTGCGACGCCTGAAACTACTGTAAAATTGTGTAGCGTCCACTCGGCATTAGGGCTGGATTAATATATTTATATTTTTTTTTAATTCTTTGTGGAATGTCTCAAGTTAGGGCTTTAGGATTATAGTACTGCAATTGCAATGTATAAATAAAACCAGGAATTTTTATATGTACCATTCCTGCAAAAGAAGATTCTTTTTTTTTTGCATTGGTCTTTGATATTCTGGAAAGTTCCTTTCTATTTTCCTTTCCTCCCTCCTCTGACATTTATACACTTGCAGAGTGTAGTGCCGTTCTCCCTGAAAGTCCCAGAAAGTCATTTACAGGATCAAGGGTTTAGCAGTTGATTAATCCAGAGAACATGATCTTTATTTACAAAGAACTGTGAATTCCACTCATTCTTCATGGTGAGTTGGGCAGGGTACTCAAGTCCTTAAAATCAACATTGTTTTGGTGTTCACCACACTGGACCGCTGAAAAACTATACATGTCGGTCAAAAGTTTTTCTTGGATCGACACATAAAATGCACCACCTTCGCATCTGGCAGAGGGAAGGTATTAGAATAGACTCTTGAGAAATAGAAGCATATTATTATTTTTTGACATGATATTGAAGTACGTGCTTCAGCCTGGTTTTCTGATTTTATACTTCACCTGCAAGTCATTTGTTTTTCCAAAACTGCCTTTTCAAAATCAGATGAGGGCAACAATAATCTTGTGAATAAGCTGCCAGTGAATGAACATTCATGTGTGTTAAATTACATCTTCCAAACAGAAATTTTTTTTTCCTCAAAGCCAAAGTATGTACGCCTTCCTTTCTGTTGCAACAAATTAACAGAATACTGTAGTAATGAAGTAACCTTAGCAAGAGAGGGTAATGAGAATTTGTCAGTGTGTCTCCTCAAATCCTGCATTTAAACTAACAGCGATGACAACCTACAGAAGACAGGAATACACATAGGGAGCGTGCTGGTCCACTTTCTCATTTCCAGAGAGCCTTCCCAGGGCTACCCTGAACTTGTATTTCAGCTAAAATACGCAAAGCGTTATTATTATTATTTTTATCAAAGTGCTCTCTCCTGTTTGAAGTGTTTTCAGACATCCAGTGCCAAAGTAACAGACAGCCAGAAGGTGGTGGGCAGTGGAGCACTGAAATTCATCACGTTCGCTTAAGGTTCCCTCCCATTTTGCTGTGGTGAGAATGACTCATTGCGCACAGCTACCGTGTAAAATGAAAGCTGCTGCACAAGAAGGATCGTAAGTAAATACATCGAAAAGATCCAATGCATTGGCAATGGCCTAGTAAACTACTCTACAAGCCATGATGGAGCTACATAGCAAGAGCTTGTCAAATGTGCTAATCAGATTCATGCACTGACTTCATCTTAACCTTTAACTCTTTGGCGCATTTTATACAAAGTCGTGTGTCGCTGTACGTATTCCAAATGTGTTTTTCTCCTACAGGTCTTTGTGAAAAGAAATCTGACCTAAATCTGAAACTCAAATTGCTAAAATACAAATGCTCCATTTGAGATTTGAGAGAGGTATGGGCATCACCACACCAAATGTTTCTTCGTAGCAACGACAGCAATTGAACTTTGAAGCGAGACTGGCAGCCAGACCGTTATAGTACCTCCTCCGTTCTTTCTTTATGTTTTTATTCTTTGCGTGAATCTTCACATGGCTGCCAGATTTCACTCAGTTTGGCTCACTTGCTGGTCGTAGTCTGAACATGTGTGTGAAATTCCTTCCATTTTCCCTAGGTCTGAGGTCCTCAATTTAGGCGTTTAGTGTGCCTTTCGCATTTCAATTACCTCACAATATTTGCTCATTCATCTTACACTCTATAGAGATGTTGTGCATGGTCTCTGGACCTTCACACACATCAAGTCACAGCATGTTTCGGTTAACATATGAGGGTCTGTCATGGCAATTATAAAAAGGTCATATGACATTTTCAGCGAGTGCATGGGAAATTTACCCGAAATTACGAAACGTCTTTCCTCCTCTGCACCCATAACAGATGGACAGGAAAAGCACCCATGTCAGAGACGGTTTAACAGACCCTTTCACTATAATCCCGGTTGTGACCTTTTTGGGGCGCTGCAATTTTGTCATCTCAAATGGCGTAGAAAGTGGCATGTAGTGAGTGGGTGCGATTTGTGACAAGACAGTCCACATTATATACTGTACATTTTTAAGTTTAAGTTCCTGGAACATAAAAAAAAGGCCAAAGCTCATTGGGGCTCCACGCTTCAGAGCCCACCAGTACAAAGACATCTGGATTCAAAGAGCCAAAAAAAAATTGAAATGCTGAGGTCAAGGCTCTTAGTGCAATAAATCAAGTGTTTAATACTCAGCAGTTAGAGTGAGATATTTCTTATTGCTTATGCGATATTTGATTTACTGCAGCACTAAAACTTCAAGTATGGAGTGGGCGGGGTTCGGTAAACAAAGAGCTTGACACGTCTGGGTTGGCAAGGCCACCCAGACTCCTTTATCTCTCGCTGATAGCTGAGGCTGCGGTCCAACAGCAACATGGCCCAGGTGACCACGGCCACATCGTCTCATCTTGGGTAAACATCTTTCCCTGTTTTCCTAGGATTGAAGGCTCTCATTCAGAGAGTGTGAGTGAACCCCATTAATCACTGAAAAGATGAGGTACCTGATTTACACCCCTCCCCCACTACTGATTACCTAACTTGGAGGGACAAAGTCAGCCACCCCCCCCTTTGGACTGACCCTGATCCTGTCTTTTTTGGACACATACTGTGCTGGCCAGAAGAGGATAGCCCCCCCCCAAGTTTTCTCCCTATCCTTTTGAGTTTTCCTTGCCACTGACACCTTAGGCTTGCTATTGGGGGAGGGGGGTTCTAGGCATGGGTTCTTTGATCTGATTTGGGTGACCTCACTAGTATGTGAAAGTGGTGTGTCCTGCCCACACACAAAGTGGTGTGTCCTGCACACACACACACACACACACACACACACACAGCATACAGGACCCGCCCCCCATACACACACACACGTACAGTACCGTCTAAGCATAATAGCCTCTTTGTGTTTCAGTGTCAGTCCATCAAGATCACTATCAGTTAGACACCATGATTTACAACAAAATGATCCAACTGTCTTTGAATCCGGTTTTGGCTCTCTGTACTACACTGTGTGTTGCAGGAACACCTTGCATAATTTATTGCTGTTACAACGCAGTTCTTAATTATGTATCCCCAATGAGGCATTTTAGTCAGGGTGCATTGTATTTAATGGGATATCAGTTGTTTCAATAGACAATATTTCTGTGAATATTCAGTGCATTTAGTTAAAAAATAAAAAAGATCCAAGCATGAAAAATAATAATTATTGATGAGAGCTTCGTAGATCAATGGACCGCAAACCGTCTGTGGAACTGACGTTTGCCAGCAGGGAAGAAGGTATTTAAATGTCAGTGAGATGACAGCATCTGAAAAAAAGTCAGTTCCCCGATAACATCTAAAATTCTCACTGTACAGTGGCAGAGCTGTTTGACACGAGTTAATAGCAGCATTTTTGGAAATGTTATGACAAGTGTTCACATAGGTTGTCACTACATACACGCTATTATATTCCATTGGAAGCACCCTTGATCTTTGTGTCTGTAGCAGCTATAATACAGGGCTCAGCCCCATCTATGTAGCTTCGTACCTTGTGGTTCAAGCAAGTGCGGCCTTTACGCCAACTGACTCTGTTCCTCCTCTCTGGATATTGTCAGTAATAAACTCTTACCATTATGAAATATTCCCGGTTTGCTATTAACATTTTACAAAAGGCCATATTTCCCTGGAGTATTGCCACCTTCCTGCTGTTACACCCTTATTTAAAAACAATATATGATAGCACATTGTAAAATATTCAACAATAAATACAAAGGCTGTATGTTAAAATGTGTAGCATATTGCAAAAAAGTTTTTCCCACTGTCATGAATATAATTCTATGCATATGGTCGTAGAACGTGTTTTTTTGTTTTATGTGAAATTAGATTCACAAAAGCGAATCTCTTTCTAAATGTGTAAAATATGATGAATAATATAATTCTTTTTGGCATGTGTTGAGAAAATCTGTTCCTTAAATGCTTTATTTCATATTTTAAGATGTGTTATGTTTTGTTATGCTATGTTTTGAGGGCAGAGCCATAATATGTCTGGAAATCATAGCAGGCATTTGTTTTGGAAATATAATAGTACCAAGCAGCTACTTAATTGAAATTCAGCAAACATATATATCTTTGGCTATTGGTATTATGTAAAAAGCAGCAGGGGAGAGGATTAGCAAGGATGCCAGAATCTATATAAAATGTGATATATGTAGTGAGAATAAACCAGCTTACATTACAGGTCTGTATCCAAGGAAATAGTTTGTCTCGAGAATGATTGTTTCATCGCACGGCATTCGCTGGACATGACATTAGCATACATTCATTGTGGAAATCAGATTTCGTATTGATACAGATTCCTTACTTTCCTCTTGGAAGGGAATTCTGTATGGATTGCTTTGTGTTTGTATGGCTTGTCGTGGGCTGTGGGGAAAAAAGGGCTTTGGGTCCTGTTTCACTTTTAAATTTAATGACAGACCTGCATTTTAAATATGCTTTTAACGACATTTCCGTTTCACCAGTATTAACAGTGCGCAGTACCGCCTCGACCCAGCACTGCTGCAGAGTGGCCATAAACCCGGTGGTGACCTCTGCTCACGATGAAGACACACGCTCGATGGATGAACCTGCTGAACCTGGGATCGTCGGCAGGGAGGAGGGCCGTTCCCGGAGACGCACGGAGTCACGGTTTACTGCAAGCTGTTCGCCTCGGTCAATGCGGAACCCAGACCTCCTGTGGTCACCACCGGCCCACCAGTGCTGTCGAGGAGGGTCTGCCTGCAGGCTAGAGCTGGAGCTGGAGGCTGGAGCTCTTGCCTCGAATGCCTTCCCCACCGAATGTTGACTATTGTTGGGTTTAAAAACAAAAAACACTCATTATGTTCCACTAAAGATACAAGAGAATTCTGTACCCTAAAAGGGCAGAAGTCTCTTAAGCAGCCTCTAAGACAAACCATTTGGAGATCTGCTCCAAAATTGCAAACTTGATATGGAAGTGCACTGTTATGACAAGCACACATTAATTGTCTCAGGAGAATTTGGGAGATGTGTAAGGGGCTTGAGTGATGCGATAGGTCGGATGTCACAAGATGTCTATTGCAGATCCACATTTCCTTGTAAAATGTACAGTACCTTCCAAAATTATTCACACCCTTGATAAAGGTGGGAGTGGAGTATAATGGTTGAGGAACTGGGTTGTAACACAAAGGTTGCAAGTTTGAATCCCAGATGGGGCATTGCTGTTATACACTTGCGCAAGGTACTTAACCTCAAATTAAATATCCAGCTGTATAAATGGATTGTATGTAAGGAAATATAAACTATGTAAGTTGCTCTGGATAAGTGCCTGAAATGTAAAAAAAATCAAGACGAACAAAGAAGGCTGTATAAAACAGACAATACCGATGATATATTATATGCTCAAAAAATTTGAAAATATATTATTTTATACGAATACAATTGCAAAAAGATTTAGTTTAACAAGTAATATGTTTTCTTACGGGACTTCAACTGTTTCTCTTTCATGAAGGGTTGGGAATATGAGCTATGAGTGTACAGTTTTATTTCCCTATTTTCATGTCTATGATGATGTACATCACTCTTTATATTCAAATTAGCGGGACATACCATCTGTACCAGATTGTAAAGTGATATGAGCCTCATCAGTTAGGCCTGGCAGGGTTCCAGCAGGTCTCCATTCCGCGTAGTTCAGTCAGCAAGAAAGGCAATAGGATATCATTTTTCAGCCTGAAAATGAAACTTATTTTGTAAGAGTAATGGAAAGGTCAATGCTGAACACACACTACACTTTCACCACTCCCAGGGACGTTGAAAAAATAGCAATATGTTGAGATGTGAGATAACTAGACATTAAAATCCTCATCAACAGCACACAAACTATTTTATTCAGAGTTCATAATGGCGCCTTTATTAATTCAATCAACAAATGAGGTTTTCTTTTTTCACTCCCTAAAAAGACAAATCGCTTGACTCTTGTGGGCCTTTTCATAAGCATCTTGATTTTAAACATTTGGTCTGTGATCATATTTTGCTATTAATATTCCTGTTGTGTCTTAAATGTGATAAAGTGTATAAATGCATCTGTATGTTTGCTCCAGGTGGAAATAAAACTTCCCCTGTGGAGATTAATAAAGCCATTTCTATGAAACTCTATTCTATTCTGCCTCGCCTTGTCTTGGCTGCTCAACTAGTCAGTTTGCGGGACACCGTGCAGCATTACATTTTAGGCATTTTAGCAGACGCTCTTATCCAGAGCGACTTACACAGTTTACATTTCTTTACATACAATCCATTTATACAGCTGGATATTTTTTACTGAAGCAATTCAGGTTAAGTACCTTGCTCAAGGGTACAACAGCAGTGCCCCACCTGGGAATTGAACCTGCAGTTGAATCTGAGTTACAAGCCCAGCTCCCTAACCATTACACTACACTGCCAGCCTAGCCTAGCATAGCATACACCGTTGACTGATAGAGGGTAGGTTTCTCGGCCCCTCTCACTCTCCTGGTTGCCAAACTCTCTCATCAGTCCCTACATTCAGAGTTGCCCGAACTGGAAAATGTCACCACCCATGTCAGTTTTCCCAGCATCCTCAGCTTCCACGGTCAGCTCCCAGTGCTCTGCTTCCTGCTCTGCTGTGGTACACCACAGTACGACTGCAGCAATCCCAAACAGGCCTTCTTCACAGAACATTCTGAAACAGCTTTCAAAGGCAAGAAAAAATAAATAAAAATAAAGCTAAACAGCGGAGCGTGTGGGTTATGCAACGAGCAGCATGTCCTGCTCAAGTCCTGTGAGTCTACCTGCATGAAGGTGCATGCTAAACGTGCAGACACTCAATCTGACATGTGCTGCCCCCCCAAATTAACTGCACACACATAGGACGTAGCCCGTTCAAACCAAACCGTCTTACCTACACAAGTGTTCTTCAGGGTGTAAAGGAAACCTCCTTCCTGATAATACCTTGTACATAAAAAATAAAAAGGAGAGAGAGGTTGGTGCAGTTACCTCAGCTGCTCTGCAGCGGGCCACTTGTCATGTAATCACATGTTATCAAAACTGGCAAAGCTCCAAGTCAATTTTACCATATCATTTCCACAGCTCGGAGGGGCTAGCGCACTCTATTATCTGTGCTGGCAAACGCTCAAGTGTGTTTTGAGTTGTCGTATTCCTACAATCGGCCTCTTGGATTATCTTATCGGCGGGCGCTATTTTCTCCCGGCAGTTAACTGACATCTCAAGTGTTCACTGGCGATAAGCAACATGGCAAACCTTGACAGAATTTCCCAGTTGACTGGGGCACACACACACACACACATGCACACACACGCACACATACACACACAGACACACGCACGCACACTGATTGAGCATTCATAGTATATACTGGGACACATGTTAAAACTATCAAAGAAGGGGAGAGTCAAAAACTGGACACAGCAGAGAAATGCAACAAAAATGTGAGAGAAAGCAGGCAATGTCAAGAGAGGGAGTGCCACTTAGTCAGGGTACATCCCAAAATGGCTTATGCGTCACTGGAGAGCCAGCATCAAACCACTGTGATTCAGATGACCCTTTAAAAACAATTCTGGGAAAAACAAAACAAAAGGAATGATAGGATTTTGTGTTAAGAGCCAATTATATGCTGTTTAAGGCAGGACCATGGAGTGCTATTATAACAGCAGGCTACGCTACTGTCTTTCCCACACACAAGGCTGAGGTTTGAGGAGTAGTTCATATTCTGGAACGTGGTGGTAGATCGTGAAAAGTACTTGAAAAGTCATCTGAGTTTTTATTTGCCTCAAAAATGCAAGATAACAATCGCTTGCTTCTTGCAATTGCAAGAAAGGGAGAGTGTCATATTTCCAAACATTTTTGTGTGTTTTCAGAAGGCTAAACCGTTGAAGGAGACACAACACTGACCCCAGACTGAATTTAACTGACATTAATTTGATTCAGATTGGCAAGAGGGGGAGGGTGGGGGAGGTTTCAGGGTGAGATGTTGCTCTTCTGAACAGTGAGAATTCTTCCAGCCTGTATGTACTATCACTGTGCTGGTCTTTATGTGAACACTGGTCTCATCCACAGCAGCAACCAAAAGGGGGGGGGGCACCCAGGCCTGCCTTGTTGTTGGGTAAAGGCTGAGTGCAGGCCTAGACACCCATGACAAGATTTTTATCACCCTGTTCAAAACACGCCAACCCCAGACAATAGGAAAGTCCATCAACCCCGTTTTTGGGGGTTGATGGACGCCATGCACTCTTTTGACCGATTACCCCACGTGTGAATCAATGGGTTTTTCTCCTACCCATTAAAGGCCAAGGGGCTCACTTCGGGAGGACGGATAGACATGTTTTTAGAAGAAGCCCATTGACCGAAATGTGCAAGTGCCAAACCGCTGAGTGATTACAGTTTGGGGCGGCTATTAATTTAAAGCAAGGGTGTCCAAACCTTTCAGCCGGTGGGGCCATTTTCAGGGCAGAGCAGGGGTCAGTGCGCTGGAAACATGGGTCTAATCTGTGTTAGACACACTGGCTTGTCTCCGCACGTACTGTAAATTACATTACACGTTACGGATGGAGATGATGAATTCCCCGGTGTCAGTGCACTGTGGACACGGTAAGACGAATGCTCTGGAAAAATATTGCCAGAGCCCTTAAACAGACCCTGAAAGGGCATCTAAACAGATCAAAGCACAAAGACAAACAGGCCTTCTGTTATTGGAGAGATAAGAGTCGGGTGATGTTGGCGATTCGGGAAAGGGGCGCAAACGGGGATTCCAGATCGGACATCTTTGCTCAATAGAATTTCATAATTGATGCATATCCAGGGTCCCGACCCCAGTAGAATGCAAATATTCTTTTCGACTTTTGAAAGGTTATGTCTTTTTTTGGGCAATCGCTGGCCATCCTTTAATGTCATTTCGCATAACCTCTCTTCCCTGCTGAGAGAGCAGTTGGTTAACTTGATCACTTGGTTGAAGGGCAGAATTCCCTTTTGGATTTTCCTTTGGCCAATTTTATTTGGTTTTGTGCTTATTTTGGCATATATGTTTTGTTTATCAGTGATTATTCTACATTTCAGGACTGCGATTGGATCAAACACTAAACTCGAAATAATCAAAGCCGTAGTGAAACTCTTGTCTCTGCTTGGACAGTGCATTTTCCTCTCTTGTTTTTTCAGGGGTGAAATGTGGAGGTGGAAAAACCTTCGAGCCCATGCCAGAAAGCTCTCTGGCCGTTTAGTGAGGAGGGCCAGCTGCACCAGTGAGTTTCATAAGGGCAGGATTGATAAGACAGCAGGAAAAGGCAGAGGTTGCTCTGCTAGTGCTCCATAAGGGTCTGTATCACTCACGAGACCTATTCACACTGGACCCAATTCATAAAGATACTGGTAATTTTACTAGTTCCAGTGTGTCTGGGGTATAATATGTGAATACCACTGCTATGCCCACAGGAAATGTCTATTTTGAGACGTATACATTTTCCAAATATTTTTTTCCTGTTCAGGGTGAATTGAGCAGAAAAATACTTCAGCATGATATACATACATGACCCCCTGAGGCACACTAGCAGCACATTTGATTGGCCTCTGGATTAGCCAATCAAGAAGCTCCAAAACAAGGGGACGTCTGCCATTTTTACAGTACAATAAAAACAATGCAGGTCATCACAGGAAAACAAAGAAATGCATAACATCCTTTTTTTTTGGTATTTGTCTGTTATGTGGGCAGAATCATATGTTTTTATGCCTGATTCTGTTGATGGCTTGAATAGGGGTCTGTGATTTAACTCTGTTTTTGCAACTGTTGTTGGTGTGAAAGGGCCTCTAGAAAGGCAACACTTCAGCCACTTTCCACAAAGAAAGCCGGTAGAAAGGCAAACAGGACATAACTGTTATTCAGATGCATTGTGTGGGGGGCTTTGCTGAAATAAAGACAGCCATAAATTACAGCTGTAAATCAGTGATTGGAAGTAACAAGCTAAATGTATGACCAATTTACTGTGGAGACATTACCAAATCAAAGCAGGTTCAATAAAAGGGATGCAGAATAGAATAAAAACAGGAAGTGCTACATGCCCCTTCCAGAACTCCATGACTGGCTAATATAAACAGTCTTTGAGGCGCAGACTCCCACTGAATAGATTCCAGCATTTTTACACCTACACTACAAGAGCAATGTGGCAAAATCATGCAAAATTCCAGAAAAGACAAAAGGCCATCATTTGTTTCAGCCCCCTCATCAAAGTGGTGCTGCCGGTTCTTTCTTAGTAAGAAAATGCTTCCGTTTTTTGCTGGAGCGGGGTTCCTCAACCAAAGAATTTCAGAACTTGTTTTCAAGCATCAACTAATGCTAGAACACAAAAGGCTGGGAATGATTATATTCTGTGCTGAATCACCAAGGTGACTGTAGAGTGGGAACCTTTTAGCTGAAATTCAGCTTGCCTGGGGAAAGGTTAAAGGAATACACAGTCTGGCAGCACAAAGCACTTCTCTTCATCATCACTGTGCTCTGTTAATCATCCTCCCTTCAAAATTCCCAACTGAACCTCCCAACTAAACGATCCACTCTGTTGGGTCACTCCACTGTTGGGTCCGCAAAGCAGAAGCAAAAGTCTGTAATGCAACAGGGTGCCAAAAACATGCCATACAATCGATCTACATTTTTCTATCATTGAACTGAGAATAGAATTGCTAAAATCAGTGTACGGTTTTATGGTGGCTCCTGGGAGTTGCGCTGCAGAAGACAGACTTCAGCCCATCAACAAGGAGGTCCGCGTTCTTTCCGGCGTTGAAGGAAGACATCGTCGCGACTCAACATCTTCGCATCCATCTGCAGCACAACGCCACCAAAACAAGGCCCTGTGATTAATGGCACTGATACCATAACCGAACACGGCCTGCTCCGAACAATCGGCCTATTATTACATTTTTGAGAGGGGGGCGGGGGTCGGTTAGAGGCGCTGTGGCAGCGTAGCCTGACAGGCGATCTGTTATAAAAACCCTCGTGCCACAGGAGTGTTTCACAATGGGCATTCCTCAGAAATGACCTGTATACACAGCCACGCATACTTGTGTGACACATGAGCTCTAAGAGGCAGCAGGATCCAGGCTTTGCTGTTTCACCTGGTTTTCTGGGGACTGACTGTACGAAATGTCAGGCATGCGGTCTAAGCCCAGGCCGCCTCCCCTCTCACGTGTGGTTTCTCCACAGAACGGGGGGAATGGAGGGGTTGGGGGGGGGGTCTGTTGAGATGGGGGTTGTTCCTGTACAGTAGGTCTCTAGAGCTGCAAAACCTTGGAATGGAGCTGGTTCATAACTCAAATACACTAAATGGATTTTTTTTTTTTGTCAAAAAAACCCAAAACATTATTTACATGTTTATTTGACAGGGACAGTGTACAATTGCCAACATGAATGTGAGTGCATACAATACATTATACCAGAGTTAGCTCAGTGGCAAATTTTTATCTGTAGTTCCTGGGCAGGTTTGCACAATACTACTGGAATGTTTACACATAAAATAAAGATCATAAAAAGAGCATGTATGAACAATGAACTTTTCAGAGAAGTCAAATGTAGGCGAGTAAGCTTTGTTTTTACTGGCTTTCAGAGTGCAGGTCTGAAGAAGCTGTTTGCTGCGAGGGTAAGAGTCTGAAGAAACAATACAAGTTTGCGATTAGTCCAGTGTCAGCTGAGGTAAGCTCTTTAATTTACTTGTCTCTATGTTAGGAATCTTCTCCCACCACCACCTACAATACTGTACAGAGTGTGTGTGTTGTTATCTATTTGGGACAAGGGGGCTGGTGGCACAGACCATGTACTGTAGTAATAAAATAAGCAGTACTGATTGGACTACATCATGCTCATGTAATTTATGGCATCTGTACTTGATGTACCCGTTAGCCCCAAACTGAAGCTCGGATCAACAACAACAAAAAACCCACACAGACGTGCCCATACTGAACAGAAGAGCAGTTTCCACGACTAGCAAAAAATACATATTTACTCACCTTTCTCCATGCCAAGGCTAGGCCATTGTTGTTATAAATGATGTAATACATTACACACTGTTTTATTGTGTATGTCATGTGCTTTAAAAAGACATTGCCATTTTACCCTTGTCAATGTCTTGTCATCACAGTTCCATGGTATACAGTACATCAGTGAGATCGATATGTTGAAATGAACATGAGCAAAGCAAATCACTTCGTTGTGCCTGACATCAATGACCTTTGACCCCATCTGTAACTTTTACACCTCTGTTAATCTTAATCATTCTCTTGACAGATTTTGAACCCTCTGGGATGAAAACTGGATTGCAGCCAAGAAAATATATTTATTTCTCTCTCTCTCTCTCTCTCCCTCTCACTCTCACCAACGGATAAGTTACGGTGTGACATCACAAACTGCTGATAACAGGAAAAAGTTTTTTAACTGCTGGTTTTGCAGATATGTCACTGTTGAGATGTCACTCTGAATCACATTTACAGTGATAAAGGAAGGCGCCCTCACACAATCACGTTTTTCATCTTTTCTCATAAGCAATGGAAAAATACCTCCTGGTCTCATAAACTGGAAATAATAGCAAGCTCCTCTACTGCAACTAAATTACAGTGCAAGAGAAAGCCACACAGCAGCAGCATTATGTTGTGACGGAAGTGTGATATGTTTGCATGCGATGAATTCAGAACTCTCAGTAGGGTATAGTATAGTGTTTCAATGGATTTCAGTCAACCAAGAGATCTTTTCTGGTGTGATATTGCACTATTGTTGCAAAAAGACACGGTTTCTGTGCCGTGATTTGCTACAAACGGCGGTGCATAATTAGTCATATCGTCGTCCGAGGTTGGGAGGTTTCAGTCGTTGGGATTGTCCCCATCTCGTTGTGCAAAAGTGACTGTGTTTGATCAGGCACATGCAGCCTGCGCCGTCTGACCACGAAGAGTACTCCGATTCTGTGACTGTGGAGCTCAGCTGGGATACTGCAGAATGAACCGCAGTGACTGGTAGCATGCATTATTCTCCGAATCCCCTGTCTGTTCCCTCCTTGGATGAAGGACGTTGCTCTGTAGAGGGCATTCCAAATTGGGAGAGAAAAAAAGATATTATATACATATATACGCTGTATGTTTATTGCACCATTGCGAGGTAACACACCATCTGCAGGAGCCTATTTACTGCAGGAGCCTCTGCTTAAGTATTGTGAAATGTGGACATAAACTAAAATGTTTTACTCATTTTAAGATTTAAGAGACTTTTCATGTGTTTTACAATATTATTCTATCATATATTAGACATTTGTACAACAAGACATTTACTGAAGCAATTCAGGTTAAGGACCATAAGCAAGGATTCAAACTTACAGTCCTCTGTTTACAATCCTACTCCCCCCTAACCGCAAAGCTGAACTGCCCCTCATTATTCCTAATTTCATATGAAATACTGTATAAAAAAAGTCTGGACCTGTAGACAGAAGATCATTGCTTTGTGATCTCATGTATCAGTTATGCAACTTTCTACTTCAACTACCCCCCCCCACCCCTCGTACTACGAGCTTGCCGCCGCAGGTCTGGGACCGGCACTGACAAAGGCGATGAACCGCCTCCTCCGAAATGGAACCTGCCAAGCTGTCGACTGTAACTCATAACAGAGTCAGTCTTATACGCAGCAAGCTAATGCCATCTTTTCTCCCCCCTCCCCTGGGGCGGATAGCCAATTGCCACCCCCAAACGGGACTCCCGGCCAGAGCTAGGATCTAATGCCGGACAGTGCCTTTACCATTGCACCATCCGGGGGCCCCACATTTCAAAATTCTGTCATGCTGAGCAACACCCGTCTTCCGATTTACCATTGTAATACAATTCCCATCAAGCATTTCACCAACATCTCAAAGATATCATAGACAATGACTTTGCAATGAAGTATGGGAGCAAGAGTTTAAACATAAAGTTTAAAAGACAGGAGCATCGTACTGACAAAGCGAAAACAATACATTTCTGCAGATAATAAAATACACACTTGATGTTTAAGGATGACATTTTCCTTTAAGTGCATGTTAATATAACTAAGTAATTACATTGTAATTACAACTACCACATTTATATGAGGAATCAGTTCTTGTTTTAAGTTCCTTGTTCCTCTTGTTCCTTCTGATACGTATATGTTATTGAATTATTTAATCAGATCGTCTAAAAAACCCTTAATCAGTGTCTATTTAACTAGAGTCTGGTTACACTGTAAAATGTCCTTCCTACATAGCATGGCCGATCACATTATTTATTCTGCTTTCCCAGCACGCGTATTTGACGTGACATACAATACTTGCAATTAAACATTTAGCGTATTCTGGATTGCTTTCACTGGAGCTATAGAAACTGCCATGCCCGTTGTGATATATTGATGTTCAAATAACCCGGACCAGCAGGAGGTGCAAGGGGGCTGGATCGTTCACAGGAGCACTTCAGGTAAAGTGCCGAGCTCAAGCGCTCAGGGGAGCATCACAGCAGCCCTGGGAAGAACAGCAAACAGAGCAGATTTTTAATAAGCCAAGGCGAGGGCCTTGTTGCTCCAGTGTCTCCGAAGGGCCGCGTTTGACGCCACTGCGTAAGCACTCCCACAGTCAAAGCCCAGATTATTTTACAGCAACGCTGACCCCACTCGCATTTTATTCTTCTGCTTTGTCTGGCATGAGCAGGCCACGAGGATGATGAACTTCTTCTCCATCTCCTTCTTGTTTTTGTACTTTTCTTTTTCTTTTTTAATGTATTTCTTAATCCACATCAGTGAGGAGGGGGATGGACTCGTTCACGTGGGTCAACAGACCCCCGCTCTACAATCTCTGCAGTCTGTAGTTCAGGGACACTGCCCTATTAATCCCACAGCACACCACACACTTAACCCAATAACCCATAATCCACTGCACTGTAAGTGCAGTACATTAGTCCACTGACTTGGCATGCTAAAACTATAATACAAGCCGCACAGTCCTTCATAATTATGTGTGCACATGCCAAGACTAAGGTTCTGTAGTATTAGAAGATTATATTACAGTTCAGTGCAGTATGAATTCTGGCTATATATGTATATATATATATATCGGCCCTGGTCATGGTTTCAACTTTGCTCCACATGTGATTCTGTTTTAGCACAAAAAACGTATCTACAGGATTGCATGTGTGGTTCAACGGTTTTCCTCGATAGCATTTAAAAAATGTATAGCGTGTCCTCTGCACTTCAGGCTTTTTAAATTGAACACAGGATTCACATAACCTGGAGCAGATGTGACACACACACAAAAAGAAAAACAGCTGAAGCACCACAAAACCATTGCTGGACAGCACATTTCAGCAGTTAAAATTGGGTTGAATACACGAGAATTGGTTCACCATCAACCCGTGTGGTTTTATGCATTTCCAAATTGAAGATAGAGGCTTTACACAAATCCAACAGTAGTTCCCCTCTCCCTCTGCTTGCTTTGCTTATTCTTTTGGCACTTTGAGCATCATGAAGTGATATCAGCTAAATGACATGAGCTGCTCTTTGACTAACATGTCCTGCTAGATGAGATCAATGCTTTGTACCGTGAAACATCCACCCCACCAACATTGCCCCCTACTGCCCTCAATGCGATTTGTTGGCAGGGAAGATTACTTTTTTTTACAGGGGAGAGGAGATCAGATTGGATTGGATTTGATGACCCAGACAAGCTGGTCTTTGAACAGGTTTAGGGAGCACAGCCCATGCAGTAAAGATCCAGCAACAAATCACGCTGCCAAAGCTGGGGACAGTCCAGCAGTTTATTGTCCCTCCAACATGCCTGGATGATTGGGAGGCCTCGTTGTTTACCGTGCTCTTTACAATGGCCACTGAATCAATGGAGATACTGTATGAGGTTCTCTGTTCATATAAAAAAGACCTAAAGCAGATGAAAATTGTCACCGTATCCATCTTGGTAGATGCACAGAAAAGAGCACCTATCGATTTGGCATACTGTATCGCTGTGTATCATTTTACATGCGTTCGGGCTGATATTGCTTTCAGGGGTTGCGAGCCTGCAGCATCACTCTGAATATTGGACCTGCTGTCAAACATAAGCTGTCATAAATAATAAATATGTAAGGAGGTGAATACATGAATAATTCACAGAACTGCTGCGTTCCCATTACCTGGGGAGGGGGGAGGCACAGAGAGTTCAGCTCAGTCCAGTGAAAGCACCACCATCTCCATATGAATTCTGAAGCTCCCTGGACCCAAAGGTCAAAGACCAAGGTTATAGGTTATAGCCATTCAGTGAATTGTTGCTTTTAGTCCTGATGAATCAAGCTGCATTTAGATTCAGAAAGTCAACAGACAACACAACAAAGCCAACAGGAATGTTTCCAAAGCAATGTCCTCTTAACAAATGAATACTGAGACATGGCATGCATGAAACTGTGTTCAGTTCCAACTTCAGTCATGGCTTCCATAAAAAACTAATATTAGATTGAATGAGATTTCATTGCTTCACTTTATAAGAACTTTAAAAACAAACCATAGATGGGGAGCTCTTGGGTGGTGTATCTAAAGCACTCATTCTTATACTGGTTTGCATTGATATAGTGCCTTTCTCAAAGCATTTTACAGTGAATTGGGGAAGCCACACTAATGTGTAGTCCACAACTGCACTGTTGCCAAAATGCCATAATTGTCCACACTGTAACCCAGGAAAGGAGGGTTTCAGCAGGGTATTCCTGATTTCAGTGTGCAACAGCAACTCCTCTGGTCAGGCGGAGTGGACTGCAGAGTGAAAAATGCCATCTCAGTGGATGCACCGTGCCAGTGTTCATTCTCCCAAATTGATAAAAAAAATGTGGCTGCAATGGGATGTGTCTACAATCATGACTGGGCCATTTATAATCTGGGAAAAGTTCTTCACGGAAAAATAAAAAAGGAATAATATATCATTTATTTGATCGATAATCCTCCGACAACCACTGTAACATGACCATTTTTTTAAGAGGCACCAAGGGCTGTTTGCCTTATCATGTACTGCACATATCTGATTTTTTCTTTTTTTTTAAGACAAAGAGTGAACTCAAGGGAAAGTATTTAAATAAACATGCCAAACACTTTGCCCAAGTAAACAGTTTCACTGTGCCCTAGGTGCCTTTTAAACCTTTTAAGAAAGAAAAGGCAGTCCTTGTAAATGTAGTGCACAATGGGTATTGTGTTGCTTTCACCCATTTTATATACCGCAACAATGGTACTTGAAAATATTTGCATGGTCTGTTGCATCTTTTATTGAGAATTTACAAGCTTGAACAGTGTGGAAGGATTTTTCCATGGGCTGTGCCCTTCCAGCGGCTCCTGCTCCTTCTCTCCCCGCTCTGCATTCCTGCAATTCTCTAATCAGAAGGTACATTTGCAGCACTGCTATCATTAATTACAATGAGTGCTTTGTTCTTAATCCTGACTCTTTTGAATAGATCTTAATCAGGCTTCCTAAAAAATTTTCCAAGCAATTTAATCACTATATGCGACAACCTGCCCCAGTGCTGTCCACTGGGTCTTTATTGTTGGACCACACACACACATACGTACACACACACACACACACACACACACACACAACAAACAGTCATGCACACAGATTTCAGGAACAATTACACTGACACACATTCACTGATATAATGTAACTAGCAGTGCCTCTGTTTGTTCATGGTTTACAATGAAACACAAAAATACCAATGCACCATTTCTATTAGTGGACATTAAGTTGACATTTCCTGCTGAAAGACAAAATCAAATGGCAACAAGTGGTTCCCAAAAACAGAGGGATATTTTTCAAGTCCAAGTATTGTATGGTATGACATGGCTACTGGATATATGCAACTATTTGCCATGGAACACACATTATGCTTCTAAAATGGGACTTTAGCTATGGCCAGTTTTTAATATATTTTTATTATATTACTATGTAATCTATGTCACTACCACTGTATCTCATATATGGTTAGAGGGTGCACATTTTGTAAGGGATAATGTAGTGTGGACAACAAGGTTATTGAAACACGTCAGGGTGGTGCGACAGCACTTACTTTCAACAACGGACTTGTCCGCAGTACATTATTCCACTTATACCACAGCTACTTGCCAAATAAATTAATACATACTTGGTGAATTGTGTTAAAAATAAATGTATTCACAAAATTAGACATTTCATGAGGTATATCCGCTGCAAAAAAATAGTGGAACTAAGGTGTTGCCAATTGCGAACTGGACTACTTCCACTGAATTAAGTGTATTGTCAATGTTGGGAGCTTAATGTTAATGTCAGGGGTGGAGCCTGCATACATGATTGATTGATTCATGGATGAATTGGTTGATTGCAGCCTGGGTAATGCAGGAAGGGGGTGCACCAGGAAACAAAATCATGGCACTGCAGCAGATATAAAAGAAGGAAGAAGGAAGAGCTCTGTGTGCGTGCGCAAGTTTTATTTTTAGTTTGGGATCGGCTGAAGTGAATTTTTGCTGTTCGGAGGGTTGTTTTCTTGTTGGTATGTGTGAGTGTGAAGGGTGGGTGCGAGGGTGATGAAACCAGGATGGGGGGGAACCGAGAAGCAAACCAGCAGAGCAGTAGGTGACCACCAAATCCCGGAGCGGATCAGGAAGGCTTGATGGTGACTGGTCCCTGGTAATATAAGGAATGTGGAAGTTACTGAACCGTGCTGGGGGAGCATGTGTTTGCAGTCGTGAAGATCTGTTGGCTAACAAGGGCTGCTCTGTTCCCCCAGTGTGTGCTGTTCTCTCCCCTACCGGGCAGAAAGGGGTCTCCCTTTTGGAGGTGTGGAATCCCAGGGGGGCCTGAGGGGGGAATTACCTATACATTTACATTTGGCATTTTATGCATTAAGCAGATGCTCTTATCCAGAGCAACTTACACAATTGACATTTCTTTACATACAATCCATTTATATAGCTGGATGTTTTTTACTGAAGCAATTCAGGTTAAGTACCTTGCTTAAGGATACAACAACAGTGGCCCCACCTGGGAATCGAACCGGCAACCTCTGAGTTGCAAGCCCAGTTCCCGAACCATTACATTACATAGCTGCCCAACACACACTGTGTACTGTGTGGGATTAAGTGCGGTGAATGTGATACACATTTATTTTGTATTATCTGATCCTTATCTGTGCAGTGGTGTAGCCGAGTGTTGGGCAGCCTACCTGGGATATCTCCAGCGCAGCCAAGTGGGGGGAGACCAGGGGAAGCCAGCCAGGAACAGGGGGGGAAAGGACCGGGGGCAAACACAAATACTAGTTGCATGTGTAATCAGATTTTTATGAATTGTATCAAAGATTTGTGATTTTGCCTTTTACTGGCTTGTCCTTGCATTGTTTGTGGTAGTGGATCCTGTGAAGGGCAAAGTACCTGTGGGGTGGCTTGGGCTAGCCTGCTGAGCTCCTGACATTAACTTTAGTGGTGCACCCCTTGATATATTTTTACATATTAAAAATGTTACATCCTGAGCCACGGATAACACAATAAATAAATAAATAATAGAACCCCTCATGACGCCCTCTTGACCAATCAGAATTGAATATTTAACCAAGCCGTGGTATAATCACTGATAATCAGTAAGTCTTGAGATTTGAAACCAATGAAGGCCCTGGTTCCAGGTACCCATTTCTTCTCTCTTCCTTGTTGGGAAATTGAGCACAAAACAGACCTTTAAAATGAAAATGTTCTCTTGACACACTTCACAACAATTACATTAAATACACACTAAACTAGGGGTATCAAATGTATACCCTGGAGGGCTGTAGTGTTTTGCAAGTTTTTGTAGTTTCCTTTCAACCAGCATCCAATTTAGGCCTTGTGTGGACTCTTGAGCAAATCAATGACTTAAATGAAGTGCTGAAACGTACCAAAAACCTGTAGACACTGCAGCTCTCCAGGACTGGAGTCCAACACCTGCCCTAAACCCATTTGTTGTAGAAACCGTTAAGAGGGGAAAAATCTCCCATGACAGTGTAGCCAAGGTCTGCTGATAATTTCCAAAATAAATATTCACCAATCTTAGTGGAATATAACTGTCAGTAGCTAAACAAAACATTGCCATCTACAGCCACATAACATCCATGTGGGAAGAACTGGTGGAAATTCAATTCCTTTCGTAAACTGTAAACAGATGATAGGAAGAAGCTACAACTTTTATGCCAAGAGGGTAGTCTCACTTCAAAAATTGGTATGTTTTTCATTTCATGTCTTCCAATATGGGAAAGTGCTGTAGTTTAGCGCAAACTAAATTCAAGACAAAGACTTTCTGTTAATATGGCATGGTGGATGTTTTTGTTGGTGTGTGTGCATGTGTGTGCTCCCTGTCGGGATAGATTGTCCAGATGTCACTCCCTGTCTTGATCAATCATTTGTTATAAAAAAAAATGTAAATGCTGTCATATACAAATATTTAATTTGATCAGTGGCATACTTTTACTTAAAAGTAAATTTGTCTGTTAACTCAATGTTTAAAGCCATGCACTACTTGGATACTTGCATCATATCATTGGTGAAAATAGAGACTTGGGGTGAGTCATGTGGGTGCATTGTGTGGATGGACGTTGCTTAGCAATATAGGTTTTCTGAGTCACTGCAATCAACGCGTCCGCGAATCTCCTGACCGACGCGTTGCACTCGCGGCGAGAGTCCGGCTGTAACAAAAAATACTGACGGGAGGCACGCCTCTTGGCAGAGCAAAATCGAGCGGCAGCACATGGAAACTCAAAACACTGCAGGTGATAAGCGCTCGCAGAGAACAATCAGTTTCATACAAGACGCCTCCGATTCCGTGAAAGCAGACAGACTGTACTCAAATAAAGGGGGGAAATCATAAAAAGTGTGTAGTATTCCCCCCGTGCTGAAAACAATCTTTTTGTAGCCAACACTGAGGATGTCTTCATTTGAAAACAATATAAACCAATGAGCGTTGCCTAAAATCTGATCGAGGTGCCTCTAATCTCTTCAACCTGCTTCTCCTGCACTGGCACAGGCCCGCCTATGGTAAAATCATGGAAACATTTCATTTTACATGGTAACTGTTCAGATGCATCGTTACAAATAAACACATTTAACAACTGAGATTCAGTTTCTCACAAAGTGACGGTTTCACTTGAAGGTGAAAGAAATCTTGAGAATTGTTCCCGTCATTCCCATACAATTCCCTGAACAGCTTCAATGTGCCTTGTCATAGATGCTACAAGTGTCTGAAAGGGATGCAATACCATTCTTCCACAAGAAATTCCATCATTTGGTGTTTTATTGACGGTGGTGGTGGAAAATGCGGTCTCGGGCATCGCTCCAGAATCTCCCATAAGTTTTCAACTTGGTTGAGATCTGGTGACTGAGGCGGCCATAGCATATGGCTTACATCGTTTCCATATTCATCAAACCATTCAGTGACCACTCATGCTCTGTGGATGGGGCATTGACATCCTGGAAGACGTCACTCCCATCAGGATAGAAATGCTTCCCTATAGGATGAAGGTGATCACTCAGAATGGTGGGTATATTGGCGTTTACCTTGCCCTCTAAGGGGTTGAGTGGAACTAAACCATGCCAGGAAAATGCATCCCACACTATAACACAGCAATGGAAAACAAGCACTCAGCCCTGTAGGTTTCTTTTGGTGTGTGCCACACATGCACTTGTCGGTTGTTGAGAACAGGGTGAAGGATGATTCCTCTGACCGCATTACTTTTTTCCTCTGTTCTGTAGACCATTGCCTGTGTTCTTTGCACCACTTTATTCGCAAACGTGTATTTTAAGGTGTAATAAGGGGGTTTATGCATTGCAACCTGACCATAGTATCCCTCTATGTGAAATTCTTGATGGACTTCCTTAGAAGGATATTTGCAGTCAACTGATTCAATATTCAATAATATAATACATAATATATGCCATTTAGCAGACACTTTTATCCAAAGCGACTTATAGTAGTGAATGCATCCATTTTTCAGTATATATGGCCCCAGTGGGAATCGAACCCACAACCTAAGCGTTGCCAACGCCATGCTCTACCTACAGAGCCACACAGTTGCTCATTTGCATCAGAGTTGCTCATCTATTTTGCCCTGCATCTCAAACCAAAGCATGAACGTCATGGTCAAGGAGTATGTGCTTTCGACCACAGGTTTCAGCCCCTAATTGATGATGTCTTTCACTCAGACATTCATGCTACCATCACCTTAACCACTGTGCCTCGTGAAACATCAACAAAGCGAGAATTCTTCATCACTAAAGCTCATCCAACAATAACCCTTTTGTTTTGCAGCTTAGGCATTTAGCAGACGCTCTTATCCAGAGCGTGTTACAGATGCACACTACACCTATTAAATAGGGAGAGATCTCTTCTTATAGTCATGGCAGCCAAAATAATGGGAAACTGGGCCTGCCCAGCATTTTTATACATGACCCTAAGCATGATGGGATGTTAATTGCTTAATTAACTTGGGAACCACACCTGTGTGGAAGCACCTGCTTTCAATATCCTTTGTATCCCTCGTTTCCTCAAGTGTTGCCTTTATTTTGGCAGTTACCTGTACATTACAATATTTCTACAGTAGTTCAAAGCTACTGGACCCTGGCCCTGGGAAGAGAAAGAAGCTGTAGGCCTTTACTCCGGCACCGCAATTAACCACCTGATTCAACTAATGACGGTCTTGATTAAGCCAGTTTAGCCTCCTTCTCCAGTTCCAAGGCTGTTAGTGGTTCAAAGAAAGTTGGAAAAAGTAGTAAATGAGAGCCCTAAGGGACCGGGAGTTAAGCAGCAGGAGTTGGTAATATGCTAATCACTCGTCAGCCAGTTTTACAGCAGCTTCGTCTGGAGCCAATTAAAGGTTCCTTGGATCAGGAACATAGTGTGTTGTCCCTACCCTGGATTTGAACCCACAGCCATATCTGCAGTCCTGAGCCATGTGACCTGTGCTGAAATGTTTCTTTTGAGGGGGCACACATTTTATTCCCCTGCGGTTTGAGCGTATCTGTTGTGTGGTACGTGATTGAGGGCACTGTGACACGGCGTCAGGTGTGTTCAACGCAGCTGAGCACTGGTGCCATTTTCGACAAACATCGGACTTGCACGGCGTGTATTTCGCACTGTTAAAAAGCATCCGTGGTGTGCGTCGTAAGGAAAACAGACTGATAATGGCACAACTTGTGCAGTGCAAGATGTGCTCCAGAACCTGAGTTTCAGAACAGCATGTCCATAAGTTTAATATGAAGGGATTTGATAACCTGTGCAAATAGTTTCAGTATTTAGTCTGACCCTAGGGAACACCTGGACCTGGATTCAATCAACATTTGTCCTAAACTTTGACTTACAAATAAATGCAAGTCAAACGTTTTTTCTTCTCAGACACAGTTTTTGCGGGTTCATTTTGGTTATCGCTGAACTTGGCAAACTGCATTTTTGAACAAAACCGAATGATTACATTTAATCATGTGTTCAATCGTGATCGGTGTTGATTGAATCCAGGCCATGGTCTTTATTACTTTGATATAAGCACACTGTCGTTGGAATATCTTTTTGTGGTATCCCTCAGTCATAATGTACAGCCTCAGACTTCCTACAAGTGGCTTCTGGGTAATGGTGTTCACTGTGCATTGTAATTTTAAGGTATACAATCAGAAATTCTAATGCAGTAGCAGATTTGAAAACAAACTAGCTGACTAATCACCAGGTGTTGGCCCTGTTGAGCATGATTACTTTTTTTTTTAACACCATGTTAACAAACAACAAACATTCAGGTATCATTTATGAAATAACCAGTGTGCGTTTTCATGTTACAGACATTATTAACAACGAACCCCTCACCCTCAGGTTCAGGCTATGAATTGGCTTTCATAGCCTGAAGCTGAGCACGTGAGAAACATGCATTTCCATCGTCTGGCAACTTATTTGCTGGCTACATTTTACCAGCTAATATTGCAAATCACACTGTAGGAAAAGGATGGCGACTGTATCACATAAAGATTAGAAACAAACTGACATTCCAACTGTCAACGGCTGTTTTTCAGGAGACCGATACTGTGTTTTTAACAGGATATCCCTGTTAGTAACAGTCACCCATAAATACAGGATTCTAAACAAACATGTTATCTTTATGTGGAAGGAAGTCAATGATTATCCCTCTGACGCACTCTACCAAAATAGATCTATTTCCCATAAGTTATTAAAAAACATTTCGTAACACATTTTCTGTTTGGTTTTTTTTCATCTAGCCTTGCGGTCTGGGATTGAATCCCAGGTCATTCATTTCTACTGACACTGTTTTTAAGTGACACTAAATCAAAGGTCAACATCAGGCACTGTCTAATCTTCACTGCAGTGTTTTTGGGATTTGCTAAATGTGGTGGTGGAAAAAGTAACTCCAACGATGAAAATAGCCGATGTCTAATAATAATTACGTTCGTCAATAAATCCGACGAAACCGCAAAAATTGTGTTGGTACCACGTGAAGAGGAATGCGCGGCGCGGTGATATTTTCCAGTTTTAGGGGATCTTTTGTAAATGACATCTTGCTTGATTTAGACGGAGCTGGTTTATTTCTGCTGCCGGTGCGTGACCACGAATAACAGGCATAAATAAACCACTGTAATTTCTATCAGCTGTTAATATTTCCACTGAGTACTTTACAAAAATCTCAACACACGTGTGCACATGCACACACACACACACACACGCACGCACGCACGTTCATGAAGACCGCTGTCAGGGTGGGGAACGATGCTGTGTCCTGTTGGAGTCAATGAGGGGAACTGATGATATAAAGACATTGGCTTTCCACCAAATGTGGATGTGGTTAAAGATAACCTCAAGAGGTCGTAGGTCAGAGTGTCTACAGATGGCAGGGTAACACTTGACATGCTTTGTTAAAGGTGGCAGAATAGCATAATTGCTATGAAACTGGGCTTGTAACTCAGAGGTTGCAGATTCAATTCCCAGGTGTGGCACTGCTGGTGAGCTATGTATTTAACCTGAATTGCTTCAAAATTGCTGAAATATCCAGCTCACAAAACTGATTGTATACAAAAATATATAATCTGTTTAAGTCACTCTGGATACATGTCTGTTAAATCTTGAAGTACCGGTGTTGTATTCAAAGTAACAATATATTAAAATCTCACCAAACAAGCCAAACGAGCAAAATATTGTCTTCAAATAGAATATGATTAAAACAGTTTAGAAGTAATTTTACTTGAAATACAGCCCAGGTTAATGTTGTGTAGTGTCAGTGGAACACAATGGACTCAGTTTGCACTGAGAAAGTTGGCAAGCAGAGCTGTCAATCACGATAGGCACATTGCTAATAAGAAAGTATTTAAAAAAACATATTTTATTAGAGTAATATTTCTTGACCGTAATTTACCTCAAAGGAGAGAAAGTCAAAAGCCATATTTTGACACTTTTTAAGGGGTGGAAACTGGACCTGCTCATATTTTCAACTCACCACAGGAAGAAGTGTCCAAATGGCTGCATTCATAGAACTCCAGTCACACCAGGACAGGACAGACCTACCAGGAAATCATTTAATGAATTTCAATGAATCTTTCAAAGATATTACTGACGTTAAGCTACACTGAAACACACTGCCATACAATGGGCATGTGAATGATGAGCTGTCACCTGGAGAGATTTAACATCCATCAGTGCTTAAGGATCACTGTTTGTCCTTACAGAGGGTCAGAGGCAGGGAAAAATGTCAAGAGAACTGTGCCATGAGATCTAAAGAGAACGCAATGTTCTCTCACCCCTATAAAAGTACACACCACCTGGCAGCAAATAACCACTGGCATTTACTATATATAATGAAACTATAACTATAACTATAACTAAAGCAACAAAACCGTTTTCATACAAAATAAATCCACGTAGAAATTGTTGACTTTCAGTGAAAAATTAATCTACAGGCAGCCTCTGGGAAAACAGCAGGGAGATTAGGTCTGGTCTGAGTGTTCCCTTTCGTATCAGGGCCTGGGGGACAGGACAGGTCAGCGTTTCTTGGTCTGTGCTTGTGAGAGCCACCGAAACCCAGAGGCCTCATTGTGGCTCAGGGGGGAGGAGTTCAGGGGACTCCGGTATCTCCTCTCACCAGTGACGTTGGAGCTCTGGGCCAGTCTGAAGTGACGCGCTTTCGATTTCAGAACCGTTTCACCCCATATGGCCGTGACAGGAAGCAGATTTTTCCTTTATTGTTTAGTATTTTCAAACTGGAGGGGTGTTCTATAGGTTGTGGGGGGGGGGTTAAATAGAGGATACTTTACATTTAGTCCTATTTGTTAATCCACAATATGTTATAGTAATTAAATGAATAATTACATCAAATAATACACTAGGGTGCTCTATAAAGCAAAACTGTAAAAATGGAAAAGTGCATTTTGCTTTGAATATAGAGGTAAATGCCAAAAGGAAACACCAATATAAAGTGTCTTAATTGGGTATTGGCCCACCATGAGGAAACGCTAAATCAACTAAATCAACATCAGGCACTGTCTAATCTTCACTGCAGTGTTTTGGATGTGGTGGTGGAAAAAGTAACTCTAACGATGAAAATAACCGATGTATAATAATAATTGCTTTCGTCAATAAATCCATGAAACCGTAAAAATTGTGTTGGTACCACGTGAAGAGGAATGCTCTTCCTGCAATTTTCCAGTTTGAGGGGATGTGTTGTAAATTACGTCTTGCTTGTTTTAGAGCTGGTTTAATTCTGCTGATGGTGCGTGACCACGGATAACAGGCATAAATAAACCACTTTAATTTCTATCAGCTGTCAATATTTCCATTGAGTACTTTAAAAAAATATCTAATCACATAAGTGTCCACATGCATGCATGCACACACACACACACACACACACACACACACACACACACACATGCAGACACGGGCATGCAGACCTGGTGAACAATGCTGCGGCCTGTTGGAGTGAATGAGGGGAACTGATGACATAAAGACATTGACATTGACATTGTCTCTCCACCAAATGGGAATGGGCTATGGGATGTGTAGCGCACACACTTCCTGTGGGCACGTGACTATTTCACGCATTACAACTATAATGAAAGGTGGAGGACAACCTATTTATCGATCCACAATCTGTCATAATAATTACATGAATAATTAGATAAAACAATATATTAGGCTCCTCTATAGAGCCCTAAAATGTAAAACTGTAAAAATGGCAAAGTGCATTCTGTTTTGAACATAGAGGTAACTGCCAAAATAAAGGAAATACCAACAATTAAGTATCTTAATAAGTATCTTAGGGCATTGGGCCACCACAAGCAGCCAGGACAGCTTCAATGAGCAATTGGGGGGATGCGACATTCTACCACAATAAATTCTATTTGGTATTTTGTTGATGGTAATGGAAAACGTGGTCTCAGTTTCCCGCTCCAGAATCCCATAAGTGTTCAGTTGGGGTGAGATGAGACAGCATCATTTTCATACTCATCAAACCATTCACTCGTGGTGTGTGGACAGGGACTTTGTCATCCTTGAAGCGACCACTCCCATCAGGATAGAAATACTTTGCCATGGGATGAAGGTGATCACTCAGAATGGCTTGGTATTTATTGGCATTTACCTTGTCCACCTTTACCTTACGTCCACCCAAGGTGTTGAGTGGACCTAAACCATGCCAGGAATATGCAGCCCACACCATAACAGAGCGACCAGAGCCCTTCATTTAATCAAGTGTTTCCTTCATTTGGGCAGTTACCTGTATATAATCTGCACTGCAGGTTTGAGTACAGTGCGGTGGTTTGCAGTTGAGGTGTGAGGGCAAAATGTACAGTCACAACATAGTGTGGTCCAGAGGACAAAATACTCACAATGATAATAAATCATCTCGCTCATCCTCCTCTCTTTTAATCATTGCCCTTTGTGTTTTTTCCCGCCCCATCTGTGTCCACATCAGTCGCTTCCTGCTTTCCGGTTTCCTGATTTCAGAGTCTTGAGTCATTTAAGTCACTGAAGGCGAGTGGGAAAACATGTTGAAGGAACGCACAAGCAGAGCTCACCAGTCCCTCATTCATTCACTCCTTTGTCAAAATGAATATTAGCAAATGCATTTTAATGTTCACTTAAAATGTGTATGTAAAAAAACTACATATTTTTCATTAAAAATACATTTGCTAAAATGAACAATATTCCATTGTAATTATATTTTACAGCATACTGAAACCTATGTATGCAATGTATGCACTATGACAATAGTAGAATAGGCAGAGTACAATACGTTTGTAGAGTAGAGTAGAATAGAATATGTTTCTTAAATTAAGTAGAATACCAAAAACCCACAGCATTAGGCGCATT
The DNA here is from genome assembly GCA_029706075.1 of Aldrovandia affinis. Lineage (NCBI taxonomy): Eukaryota > Metazoa > Chordata > Actinopteri > Notacanthiformes > Halosauridae > Aldrovandia > Aldrovandia affinis. The sequence goes on from JAINUG010000118.1 coordinate 1,061,961, forward strand.
ATATATGATGGGTTATAGGCACCTATATCAATTCCTAATTTAATGTTTCATCATGAATTTTTTGCTTTAAGGTTTGAGCCCCTGGTGTCTGATCCCAGGTTTGAATCCAGGACAGAACAGTACTGATGCACCCTCTGTCAGGACATCTTTAATTGCTGCTGTAAATCAAAATCCAGCTATATAAATGGCTTATCGAATGAGTTAGACATGGCTCTGGTTACAGGCTCCTGCTTAGCAAATTGATGTCATGAAATATTATATATGGTATGACCGAGAGAGGCTTTTGAATCTTGCAAGTTGTTTTTTTTCCCCCCTACACCAATCACTTTGAGCAGAGACCTTTTGGTTGCGATAAAGGCCCTGTTTTTACTGGACCTGTAAACTGCAGCGAAGGGCTCCATCCAGCTCTCCATCAGTGCGGGGGCCAGAGAAACCACATTTGCGGGTGAAAGGTGAAACCGGCAACAATAACATGCCTGATTTATCAAGCTTTTAGAGCTTCCTATTCGCCCTGTTTTCCGCCGCTTTCCCAAGGAGAGGAAGTAATCTTTTCTGGGTGTCCCAGAGGGGAAACTTCCTCCTTTTGTTGCGAGTCTAAACCCTCCTGGAGGATGTGATGAGCACTTCTGAGATGCTGAGATAACATGTCCCTCCCCCCTACATCCCCCTTCCAAAAACAGTGTAAACCAACCAAGAGGACATGTTCCACAAGGCCTAGGAAAACAACAACAAAACTTCAAGGGCATTCGCCTTCAGCCCTCGTGACATCCACGCTCCCGCCCAAGTCCCTTTGACAACACCCCCAATTCCCCAAAACAGATCATGGCCACCGGGCCTGATTGACGTAGGCTTCCAGAGATTTCCCAGATTCTCTCAGACAGGGGCGGGGGCCCTTCGTACAGAACCTCTGGTTCTGTTACGCAACTCCCCCCACCCCACCCGCCCCCATTATGACAATTTCTACATGCCTGTCAAACGGACCGCTGTTTCCAGTCCCTCTCACTTATCTGTGTGATGTTTACAGAATCGGGCCACGGCATGGTCAGGCAGGGGGCTCCAGGCTCTTTAGCGCCCTGTCCTCCGCTCTCGACTGGGAACGAAATGTTCTCGTGTTCTGACATTCAACGACAAACAATGGCGCCTTGAATAGGAGGAGAACGCCAGCGACGGTCAGACGTTACCACAGTTCATCAGAGCGAGCCCTCCAAGACCGAGACGCCGAGAAACAGAGAGATCATTGGCCTCTTTAGGCACTCTATCTCATTCAGGGAGTCTCTCGATGCTCTGACACTGTGACATAGGACTCCTCTCATTAGGTTATTTATTTGCTTGGCCGACTGGACTCACCGTGGGCAACTTACTTGGTGTTGCTTGCGTCTCGAAACCTGAACCTTCTGATTACAAGTATAGATCTTTTAAGAGCTCCACCGAACTGCTGCCCACTGCCTGCCGGTGTTCACGCTGGATTGGGTATGGAACTCTCCCAAGCACTAGTGGCAAAGACGATGGAAAATCTGAGGGAGTCCTATCGGCGGACCAGCCTGACAAACAGACTCCTGGAAGCAACCGGAGGGATCGCGTATCGCTGCCAAGAACCGGCCGCAAACTTCTGCCAGGGAGCACAGCTGGAGGGGGCCTGCGTGCCAAGCGCTCGCATAGCATTGCAGAAACGTAACGAGATGCTCAGGTCCGCAGCACTTCACTGAGCTCCAGTCAGAGGTGCACACTGTCTCTCTGTCCGCTTGTCCGCGTCCAGCCGCGCGACGGCAGCGCCTCTCGGGCCCGCCGTGGCTTCGGCCCCTACCGGGTAATATCTTTCCGTGTCCTTGCCTCCCTTCACCTCCAACTGCTCCAAACCCAAACACATGGCCTTAGACACTACTGTCTGTCCCAAACGCACCTGGGACTGTGTACATGCGGGTCCACGCGGATGCGATCGTTCCTGTTGGCCGTCCAGAGCTTGCAGGCCGTGCAGCTAGACTTAGGCTGAAGTTTGGGGTAGATCCGAGTGCATTCTGGTCACAGAGCTTCCTTTCTCTATGGCCTACCACCTGATGACTGCAGGCACCAGCTGGCCGTATTACCTAGGGTCTCCGGCTCTGCCGATACTTCATTGTTTGAAATTCCTTTCTTAACTATTGTGTAAGATGTTTCAAGAGAATATATTCTAATAAATAAAATGATATGTATATACACACACAGTATATATACACAGTGGATATAATAAGTATTCACCCCCTTTGGCATTTTTCATATTTTATTTTCTTACTTCATGGAATCAAAATGGATTTAATTGGGATTTCTTGTCACTGATCTAATACTCAAAATACTCTATAATGTCAAATAACACAACAACTTGAAAACCCTTTGTTAATGAATTACAAATTAAAAAAAACGACAATAATTGATTCCATAAGTATTCACCCCCACTTGACTTAATACTTGGTAGAAGCACCTTTAGCTGCAATTACAGCTGTGAGTCTATTTGAGTACGTCTCTACCAGCTTCGCTTCTACTTCTTTACAAACTTGCTTGAGCTCCTTAAGGTCAGATGGGGACTGGAGGTTAACAGCAATTTTCAAATCTTTCCACAGATTCTCAATGGGAGTGAGGTCTGGGCTTCTACAGGGCATTGATTTTCTTGTTTTTAAACCACTCCAACATGGTTTTGCTGCATGCTTTGGGTCATTGGAAGATATACTGGAATATAAATCTTCTCCCAAGTCCTGGGTTTCTTGCAGACTGCAGCAGGCTTTCTTGTTCTCAAAGTTTAATCTTGATCTCATCTGACCATAGAATCTTCCTCCTCTTGGTTTGAGTCTCCCACATGCCTTCGGACAAACGCTAGGCAAGATTTCATGCGTTTTCTTCAACAATTGCTTTCTTTTTGCCACCCTCCCTAAAGCGCAGATTTGTGAAGCTTTTTTGTCCCATGGACAGTTGCTCCCATATATTTGTAATTAATTCACAAAAAGCTGAAATGCCAACAGGAGTGAATACTTTCTATATCCACTGTGTTTGTATGTGTGTGTGTATATATATATATATATATATATATATATATACACTGTATATGTAATGACCAGATAATCTTTGTTATGGGTCCTAAAATGGCGGTTTTGTGTAAAATACTGTTAGTACACCACCAACCTTTAAGGGGATATTTTGTCTTAAAGTTTGTTATATTTCTTCCTTTGGTGAATATATGCTCAGCCTGTGGAATATCCTAGAAACAACCTAGGCCACAGAAATCCTGTCTGTGGCTGACCCTTCACTATCCGATTGCATCTTTTTCCAGTCCATCCTGTTTTGTGTTCATAGTACACCCGCTTCCAGTCCAGCAAACTTTGTGTTCCCCATGCATCTTTTTCCAGTCTGTCCAGAACTGTGTGTAACCTTGGTTCAGGCACGGGTATTGGACCCTCTGCTCTGCCCTGACCAGAACACCGTACAACCTGGACCACCTCCTCCCTGACCCCACGACTTCCGCGACATAAACACGCCTCAAACGACTGGCCCTCTGGGACAGAGGGACTGGCCCTCTCTGATTGGACCTCAGTTCAGCGATGGCTGGAACCCGGCCAATACGGCTCTGTGAACTCTTCACAGGCTCCGTCCGTTCCTCACCACGATGGTTATGGCTGGCAATCAGCAAAGGCTGACAATATCCTCCCTCTTTCCCAACAGTGCACACTGCTCATTGTCTAAGTGTGCATTAGCTTTTAAGAAACTAAAATAAACACTGGCTCGTAACATTTTTTTTTTTTCGTAGGGGGGTTCTGCAATCAGAATCTGTCCCTGTTCCTACTCAGAACATAATGTTCAGAGAAGCTATTGGCGCGAATGTCATTTTATTCAGTCATTTAAATCATATTATGTAATTTTAATCAGTCACAGGGTATCGCTTAAAATAAACAATACAATAAGAAAGATTACATGGATCATTTCATCCACGATGAAGGTGTGAATCACATTAACAATGCAATGGAAAAGGTGTGAACCCAAACTAATCTCTTAATTAAAAAAGATGGAACGCAGTTTGTGATAAATCACAGGCAAAGAAAGAGTATCCCTCATGGCTCTCCATTAATTACAGCCATGGCTTGCTTGACACGTTTTCATTCTGAACAAATTAAAATCTTTTGTTTAAATGAAATTAAGTCTTTTTCGGAAATCTGGAATTCACTTAGTGGTCTGTGAAGACTAACCAAAGGGCTGGTATTCTCTAATGTAGCTCAATAAGAAACCGATATAGGACCTATAGTTCAGACGTTCGCAAGCTGCGGTAGTCATTTTTGGTTCCTCGTTTTGGCGTTTTGAGTATTGTAAAATGACACATCTACAGTGAATAATCTAATCAGGTATTAATGAGTACATATTTTAGAGTAAATTACTTTTTGAGGTAAAGTTTTAGCCTATAGGTCACATGATTTCAAACATTTAGCCATTAATTAATTCATTTTATGGGATATGCATTGTTTATTGCCTACTGATGTGCATCTCTCGCTCCTATACATGTTTTTCTGTATTTAACATGCATATTAACTACGCATTTTAAAGGGGTTTCATTTCTGTTGCCGGCGACAAGGTGAATTGACCCATCTGGCATCAATATAATGTATTCCAATATATTCTATTCGAACCATAATGTGCATGCATCACCATCACCATTTTCTCTCCTTGTATTTGTGGTCAATTCATTTTTGCCAGACAAATGTTATCCCTACACCAGCCGCCTGTTGTTGCGGTCTACATCAGCTGTTTGCAAAGTTGTTCCCATACAAGGAACGCGACTTTCCTTATACTTGTGAGTGCAGGTGAAATAAAAGAAACTGCTGGACTTGAAGAGGACTGAATCCGTAAACACTGAGAATGTATACCACGGTAATCGGCCAGCGATGGATTCGTTTGTGGAGATGCAAAGTGGGCAAAGGCAGACACTGCCATCTAGTGGTACAATATTGTGCACCTTGACAGGCAGGATTCAGTAACAGTTTATGTGTTTTAACAGTTTAACAGTGCACAGCTTATGAACTCAAGGACCAGTATGTAATGGGTAAAGCTCTGATTTCTTCCAACAGGAAGATGGGGGGATTAAAAAAATGCATTGGTAACAAGAAATGAAAGAAAATGAATATCAAAAGCAACATTTCACGAAATTAGCAAAAACGTCAATATACCAGCATTAGAAAACAATTGGCATAATATTGTTCTGAATAGAACTGACCTCTCTTGCAGTGTTTAAATGCTTTTCTCTGTGTAACAGTGCTGTGTATCTGTTTCCTACACTAAGTATTACAATGACCAGCACTGTCCACAGCATTGCAATGGGCATTATTTTCCAAAACCAAAGCACAATTGATTAACTAGAAAGTGCATAGTTTGATTTAACATTGGATTGATTACTAGGGGTGATTTAACCAGTGAAAGCAGACCACTAGTAAACTGTGTGCAGGGTTATTTGGATGCATTTCAAAGTACACTCTACAGAGTACAGAGATCATAGTGAAGGCAATAATAGACAGCCAATCGATGGTGCTGATTCACTCAGTCCCTATAGGAAATGCAGGAAGCCACGCCGCCCCTGACCTTAATCACCGAGAGCAACCTGATGGGGGGGCAAATTAGACAATGAAACAAATGAGAAAAGCCGATATCACGTTCCATATGTTTAATCTCAAAATAACTGATGGCAAAATAAAAATATTTACAGCACATATCGTGTAAACACTTATGGTTTCTGTACAAAGAAATATACATGCAAAAGTAAAAAATAATTAAAACAAAAAAAAACATCTAAAAATGATAATACACATATATATAAAATACGATGAGGTTGGAACAGAAACGCATCCAGTCAGAGTTCCCGCATTTTGTCGGTGTCTGTACAGTTTTACAACGATGAATAAATAAAGAAGGGACATGATATGGAACTGTACAGATGAACCCGCTGCTCTCTCTCTCTCCTCCCCCACCCCCCCCCCCGGCTGAGAAAAACAACCCGGACTCACTTCTCAAACTCCACAACACTTCTACGTAGCTGGCACTTATATGACCTGTTGAAATTCATTGTGTGAATAACCGATTCGGAACTGAGCGTAAAGGGGTCACACCTTAACGTAGTGGCCGATGTCGACCGCTCATGTCGGGATTACCTTCAGTGCGAGTGGGTCTTTCCCCAAATTTAGAGGATCGAGACTCTTCTCCCCCACCCCACCCCACCCTCCCCCCCCCTCCCCTTCCCTAAGGGACATCCAAGATGATCGATTTACGAAATTCAATTAAAAAAGAAATTCATATAAATAACACAATTTAAACGGGTTCCATTTTTCCTCCTCCCACACGACCGCTATGCTACTCCAATGAACGACACCGTTCCCAAGCGAATTAAACCGAGGATTCCATTGAACCAGCGGAGATTACATACCAATCCCCGAACTGTGCAGGGCTCAAAAAAGGACAAATATATGAAATGTCTATAAAGGTGTGATCCTCACTTATCGTGGTTTTGAAAACATAATAAATAAAGCTATGGTAAACAAAAGTAAACGGCTTCTTTTCCTTTAGGCTCACGACGGTATTCATAATTTACGATTGCAAAACGTCACAAATTAAGAAGGGGAAACAAACAGATTCAGTAAAGCTAGGAGAACTTTGGTATACTGTGGTAACTATGATTTCTTTAAAAAATGTTTTTAAAAAAACACAAAGTGAAAAACAAAAGTCATAAGTGCCATGTCGATAGAGGCGATTTTCACCCTCCGTCAAACAGACTCCCGGGTTTCACTGAAATAATACTGAACTAAAGGACACAGTGTCAAAGAAACACAAATAACAGCAGAACTTGCAGTACCAAGTACGTGCTTTTCTATATATTTATTACAGGTACAACAGATGTCTTCATAAATAGTTGCATAAAATGTTAAAGCCGCAACATTGCACATGATATGAATTAAAAACATAACATACAATGAGTGCATTTACAGTATATCGTCTTCCTTTGCCGCTCTGCCACGTGATTGGCATTCTGTGCCGCCATTCAGAAGCTCTGCTGCCCTCTGACCTACCTCCTTATTGGCAGGACTCGCTTTCCCCCGCCTCAAGGCCCGCCTCTTGTCGCGAGCCACCTTTTCGAATGATAGCAACGGAAGGCAGATACAGTCTATTTACAAAGTAAGGCTTATACATCTTAAATCTGAGCAACACAATTTGTTCTAGTAAAAGCAAAAATGTTTTTTTTTCTTTTTTTGTCTTTTTAACAGAGTTTGGACTTGCAGCAGTTAAAATCTGTATTGTTACTTGTGGCATGGGATTTCATGGTTCCTTAGAATAAATAAGCGAGGCAATCGAAAAAGCTCCATTTTGACTGAAATGTTTCAACCAAGCAGTTATTGGATGTTCAACGTTTTAAATCAAGGTCTGGGTGTCTTTCTGTCCTATGTATGTCAGGGTTCAGAGGTGAGTGTTGCCTTGTCGGTTTGTTTTTCAGTTTTTTGTTTTTGCTCTTTTTTTAGTTTTTTTCTCTCAAACATGTTCTTGAAAAGTGGACAAAGACTGTTCCTTCATGTTTTTTCTCCATTCCTATACATTGTTCTTTAAGAAACGAATTTCTCTTTAAAACTCTAGTTTCCTCCGTTCAATCCGAGCACCTGAATTGAATACTGTCAAAACAACTGCTTTGCTCTCTCTGGCTCGAGCAAAAAAAAAGGGCGCGCTGTCCTTGGCGCGCGCATCTTTTGCATCGCTTTAAAAAAAGTTCTGCTTCCGTGTGCAGATATGCATTTTCCATACAAAGACGGGGTCGTTAACGTGGCTAAATCAATTACTCATAATATTGGATTGGTTTGTTTCTCCGTTTGAATCAAATTCAAAAGCATTCAGCAGCAAATACGCCCAAGGACTGCAGGATTCCTCGGGTTTGGATTGGCCGAGGAGAGCAGGGCTCCTCAAGTGTGTTTTTGATTGGCCGAGGACTGCAGGAGTTCCTCGAAAAATTTCCATTGGCAGGTGAAAGAGAATGAGATCATCTTTTTTCTTTTCTTTCCTTTCTACTTTTCGTGACTCTCCATCCAGGTTACACCCTGGGCAGGAGCCTACTATGCAGGAAGGCCTTGATACCGCCGATGGGCCGAACATCGTTCTGGTGTTTGCGCCGGTCTATGAAGGAGATGAGTCGGGATGTGTCCAGGCACTCTGCGCTCCGGCGCCCCCCGGTGGGCTGGAGCCAGGGCTCGTTCAGGCAGGCGGCGGCGGGGGGCCGCCGGGCCGGGTCGGCCTGCAGCAGGAGCCGCACAAAGTCCCGCGCCGCCTGGCTGACGCCCTGGAAGTAGTCGTCGGGGAAGCTGAAGTCCAGTCGGCAGATGTTGAGGCAGGTCTCCTCCACGCTCTCGTCCAGGAAGGGCGAGGCGCCGCTCAGGACCACGTACGTCACCACGCCCAGGCTCCACAGGTCGGAGGCCAGCGCCGCCGGCTCTCCTAGGACCAGCTCGGGGGCGGCGAACTCGGGGCTGCCCAGCAGCGGGTGGATGTAGTGGGTGCTGTTCAGCTGCACTGCCTCGCCAAAGTCCGCCAGCTTGACCGTGGGCTGGGCGGACGACTGGTCCACCAATAGGTTTTCAGGCTGGGGAGGGGGTTACAGACAAGAGGGGACGTAAATTTACTCTTGCGCCAGACCTGTCCACTTAAAATTACATTCAATTCAATTCAAAACCTGTCATTTTATATATGCCATTTTAGCAGACGCTTTTATCCAAAGGGACTTCCAGTAGTGAATGCATACATTCTTCAGTATATGCGGTCCCAGTGGGAATTGAACCCACAACCTAAGCGTTGCCAACGCTGTGCTCTACCTACTGAGCCACACAGAACCACGACAGCGACATTTTAGGACAGCGTACTGAATCTGTTGAGAATTGGGAATTAATAGGCCTTATGAAGACTGGTCCAGTTAAAAGTGATGCATCTCGATACTCCAGTTCGGAACCAATAGGCAAGATATACGAAGAAGACAGATTTTCTAATACACAAACAAGCTGAAGTATCTAGATTCACTCTGAAACAGCAAGCATCAGTACCCCCACACTCACTGATACATGCGGTACTTTGTCACCCAGCTGTCTGCTCTGGTTCTTACACCAGGCCAGGAGTTTGCTCAGTTTTCAACCTCAATTCCCCTCTCACCTTCAAGTCCAAGTGGGCTATTCTGCAGTTATGCAAGTAATGTAAAGCTTCTAGAATCTCCCGTAGGTAGATGGCCACTTTCTCTTCAGTGAGATTTCCCCAACTCACGATGTAGTCCAGGAGACGGCCTTGGTCAGCCCTGGGGATGTAAGAGAGACGCTGATGACCCGAGAGCGCACTGGAAAAATGCACATTGTACATGTAACATGTGGCTGAAATGTGGCCCCACTGTCATCTTATGAACCCTAAAGAACAGGAGCGAGACTAGAATATGCCAGAGGAAAGCAGATTCACTTCACTCTCATTTGTGTACTCATTGTTTATCATTGACTTGCCTCATTATGCTCTGAAGCTTGTAACTGTTGTCTCTTGTAAGTGTGCTTCTCTGTGAGTGTAGAGTGTGTGTGTATGTGTTAGCGAGTGTGTGCATGGCGCGCATTTAAGAGTGTATGTGTGCCTGTGTGTGAGCGAAAGTGGTGTGTGTGCATGTGGAAGAGTGTGTGTCTGAGTGAGCGAGTGTTGAGTGCGTATGTGTGAGTATGTGTGTTCGCACGTCTGAGCATGTGTGTGAGCATGCGTGAGCAGTGTGAGAGTACCTGTGAGTATGTTTGAGCATGTATAAGCATATGCCTGTTCGTACGTGAGAGTGTGTTCGTACGTGGTTGTACGTGCGAGCGTGTGCAAGATTGTTTGTATATGTGTGTCAGCATATGAGAGTGTGTGTGAAAGCACGTGTGTGCGTGTGAGTACATGCCCTTGCATGTGTGAGTGTGTGTGTTGTGTGTGTGTGTGTGTGTGTGTGTGTGAGTACATGGGCTTGTGTGTGTGTTGTGTGAGTGTGTGTGTGTTGTGTGTGTGTGTGTGTTGTGTGAGGGCATATGTGTGCGTGCGAGTACACGTGCTTGCATGTGTGAGAGTATGTGTGTGTGTGTGTTGTGTGAGTGTGTGTGTGTGTGTGTGTGTGTGTGTGTGTGTGTGTGTGAGTGGTGTGTGTGTATGTGTGTGTTGTGTGAGTACATGCACTTGCATGTGTGAGAGTATGTGTGTGTGTGTGTTGTGTGTGTGTGTGTGTGAGTACATGGGAGTGCATGTGTGAGAGTGCATGTGTGTGTTGTGTGAGTGTGTGTGTGTGTGTGTGTGTGTGTGTGTGTGTGTGTGTGTGTTGTGTGTGTGTGTGTGTGTGTGGTGTGTGTGTGTGTGTGTGTGTGTGTGTGTGTGTGTGCGTGTGTGTGTAGGAGTACACCTACATCTCCAGGACGAGCACGTAGCTGGCGGCCGTTTCGAAGGTGTCCAGCAGGCCGACCAGGTGGGGGTGCTGCAGGCGCTGCAGGATGCTGAGCTCCTGGGTCACCTGATCGCGCTTCATCAGCTTCTTGTTGACCAGCTTGGCCGCCACCGTGCGCTTGGTGCCTCTCTGCTCGCACCTCTTCACGACAGAGAAGCGGCCCCTGCGGATGAAACCGTCGCCGTCATTCAGCGCTCCGACGCCGTGACCAGCGCAGAACCTACGGTCGCCACCGGAGTACCCAAACCCAGTGGGACCGATCGCAACTAGACCTTTTGGCAAGGCAAGGCAAGTTTATTTATATCAGGCCTGCCAACATGACAGCAGGCATTTTGAAGTCAAAGTACCACGTGGCTATCGCTTATGAAGACACGTGCCAAAATGAGGCTCCAGTTAAAATGTGAGTTATGACAAAACTCGTAGAATTTGGACCTGGGCCCAGCAAGCTTTGCTGAAAGGCGAGGCAATATTGACAGGTTTATGGGAAATATTATAGACCCCCTGAACTCACTGAACAATTATTCTGTGACCCCACCCCCCCGAGCCATTAGTCTGGAGCGGTACTCAAAACGATTTCCCAAGGTGGGCAGGTCTGATGCTGTAACGTGTACAGGTATGATCAGAGTCATGCACAGTTCTCCTTTACCTGCCCAGCTCTGCCACCTCTGCATAGAAGGAATCAAAGTTGTCCTTCCAGGTGACTTTGAGCCCGTCACTGGAGGTACCTGCAAAAGAAAACACATTTATTTCTCTGTCACATTCCAAAGGCAATAGAAATCACAGCTGTGGTGAGACCTTAAATGACAAACACTGTATAACTACAACAAGCGCTCAAGAGGAAATTACTCCTGTTACACAGAATATTCTGGTGAAACTAAAATGCAAATCATAAATTTTGATTTTAAAGTAGGGCTTCAGTCTTGTACGATTCCAGCGTTACACAATTCCATGAAACAGTACAATTTCTTTAAAGGTCAAATACTAAGTAATGAAGGGCTCAGATTAACCAACGCCACTTTTGTCTTTGCATAACAAGTTGCAAGTTGGAAAATACTACGCGGGTTCTCATTGTCATGTCATCCCCTGTCCACTAGAGGGTGCAGTAACAACAAAATAGACCACCTATGTTTCTAGCAGTATGTAATACAGTCCTTCTCTCAGCTGTTCACACAAGATGGAGGTCCAGGGTTAATGTCACAGAGATTCACAGGCCTGTAAGGGTGTGAGTTGAGCGGACTCACCTAATACTCTGAGGCAGGCCGAGGACGAGACCGTGCCCACGTCATTGGTGGCGACGCAGGTGTACATGCCGTCGTCCTCGGCGGACACGCCCACAACGCGGAGGGTTGCCTCTCCTGTATCACTGTGGAGGGAGGGGAGGGGTCGACGTCATCATGGGGGTAGTAATGCACAGAACTGCTTTCTCGTATGGTCGTATCATTCAAACAATAAGGGCCGCTTGATATTCTAACATCATAGACCACTATTTGAATATAATATAATATAATAATATACGCCATTTAGCAGACGCTTTTATCCAAAGCGACTTACAGTAGTGAATGCATACATTTTCAGTGTATGTGGCCCCAGTGGGGATTGAACCCACAACCTAAGCGTTGCCAACGCTGTGCTCTACCAACGGAGCCACAGAGCCACAGAGAACAATTTTCACTGTCATATTTAGCCTTAATTCACATATTGTTGACATCCCGCCCGGAGTTCCAGGATTAATCCTTGGCAACACGGTGTGGTTGTCAGTGGAGATATGTTAGTCTCTCGAGCCTCAAGTGAAACGTGTTACAGCGACCACTGACGAATGGTCCAAGGACGAACTGCCACACTACGATGCACGGCGCTAAGAATTCCGGTCCCTCAGTGGTGGAACGAACTCCCCGCCACAGTCAGGACAGAGGAGTCTCTGTCAATATTCCACCGCAAAGTAAAAAAACACCCCTTCAAACTGCATCTTCGCTCAAAGTAGCCACTCCCTCAATTCTGGGCTGAAATCCCCACTGCGACCGAACACTATATCGTCAAACTTGGCTGAAACGGCCAAAACGACCGAACACTATATCCCTCAAACTCCCTTTGCTCCTGCTATAGCACTTAACAAAATGTGATACGTTACGTAATGCTTTCAGGGGTATAATTGATCGAAATCCTTGCTTCTTGCTGCCCAACCCTTTTTGTACGCACGTCTGTAAGTGGCTCTGGGTAAGAGCGTCTGCTGAATACCCAATGTCTAAATGTAAGACGAGTGCCAGTGAGATGACAGACATCACTTTGGCTTAGACCTTTAGCTACATGCAGGCTAGTCAGTTGCTTAGCTATACTTCACTGAATTAGTAGGTTAAGTCAGTCAGCCAGCCAGTGGTGGGGAAAGCATACCTGTAGGCGATGCTGAAGTGTCCGTTGTTGCTCAGAGTACTTTCGTCAGGTCCCTTCCAGGTGACGGTGGCTTTGGGGCGACCGCAGACCTTGCACCGGAGAGTGACGCTCTCACCGTTGTCGCAGGTGACGTCACTCAGCGGCACGAGGAACTCGGGGGGGACTAGAGGGGGGGGGGACGGGGGGATGACGGACACAAGACCGCATCATCCAGGGCACTGTGCAGACGGCAGACACAGGCCAGCGCGCACTCAAACGCAAAACGTGGAAGAGCTTTACTTTCACTCCAATCAACTCAACTGTGCTCTGTAATTATGGAAATATTTCATCTGAATGCGATCATAGAATTACATCCATACAACAGCATTGCAATTCAGGGACATTACATTTAGATCTCCCTATGCCTACACAAAATAACAATGCACCTACTCATAAGGGCACTAGATAACATACCATTTTATTCAATGTTATTATTTTGACCATTTTATTTTTTTTTTTAGAAAAATGTATATAAATGTACAATTTAAATGGAACCTTACCATCATAAATGTAGTTGGGATTTAGAAGCTGAAACAGAACAACATAACTGAATTAGATTCTGAACGAATCATTTTAAAATATGTCTTCTATGTCTTGGTTTTTGAGGAAGGCTTCAACGTACCTTTACAGAAACCTTATTGGCTAAGCCATCACGGGACTTCCTGTAACCGTTTTCTAGCTTGCCGTCCTTCTTGCCCTCCTTGTCTCGCTTTTCCGACTTCTTCCTGATGCGCAGTGACGTGTGCCAAGATGAGGACTTCCTGCTCCGATGGAGAGAACAGATTATCACATTTTAAAATGTAAAAACCCACAAAAAAACCCATTTCTTTTTCATAACCATTCCCAAAGCAAAACAAAATTGAGTATAATCTAATAAAGTAAATGCAATTACTAATGCCTGCCCTGGAATACAAGACTCCTTGGTTCATGAATGTGAAAAGCACACTGCAAAAAAAAAAAAAAAGAAAATCCAATTCCAGAAGAAAAAAAAAAAGAGCACAGGAGAGCTATCTAGCGACTTCAGCACAGCTGAGAGGGCTTGATGTCAGCCGTGTGTCACGCAGAATGCCGTCCCCCCTGGGGCTCCTTACTTGATGGTTCCCTCTGGGATGTCGGGGATGATGGCGGATGTGTGGCCCAGCACAAAGCCGGGGATCCAGCCCTCGGCGGCCGGGCTCTGCTCGTTGGCGGCGCGGAACACCAGAAACATGTTCTGCTGGTTGCTGGCCAGTATCTGAACGACCTCCCCCTGGTACACGTTGATCTCATCCTCCTTCACTGCCACGTAGTCCTGCGTCACTAGCATGGTGGAGATGTTGCTGCTGCTGCTGCTTTCACTCTGCACGGGGGACACAGAGAGGAGGGGACAGTCGTACGTTAGTCCACTGTGCCGTCTCTAAAGGGGACAGGAGTGGCAACGCTGGTCTGCTGCACCACTTTAGCCCAGGACACTAATCTTCTACTTCCAGTCCAGTCCACACCGGGGGACAGAGACCATAGGAGCAACTGCTCCAGGGCATTTTAACGTCGATCCGTGTTGAATAGCCGACACAAGATCGGTACTCGGAATCCCCTCTGGGAAGGTTCTCTCTCACTGAAGGCCAAGCGCGTTCAGATCGAGCACCGAGAGATCAAGCCGATGTTTTCTGTCGTCCATCTGGGCAATCTGTTTGACTTGGCTCCGAGACGCCAATTAAAACTTGGAACGCTTTCGCTCGAGACACAACACACCAGTTAGAACTGGAAAACTGGGCAGATGCACAGCGGGTCATTTTCAGTCCAAAACGCATCCGCCCGTCCTCTCGTTTAAGAGAGAGGGGTGAACGATTCGGCTGGTACGGTCTCCAACCGAATGACGCTCCCCGTTACAGAAAGGACAAACAGAGGCTGTAATCGTCATAATTAGGAGGTTATTCTAATCAGCCTCTCAGCGCTTAAGAAACCCCGGGCACCACAGAATTCCTTTCGGCTGGAAAGGAAGGAGACGGAATTGTGAGAGGGTTGTGGTACGCCATTTGGGGAGGGGGGGGTTGGGGGTGGAGTTAGCGGCGAACGGAAGCTCGGCTCGGCCCACCAGTGTGTGCTGTGTAGGTAGCGAAGCTACGAGAAAAGCCAGAGCGGGCGGGAGGATTGGCCAATGGACGGAGCCGAAACCAGACTTCCCAGAGTGCCGTGCCACATGCGGCTTGATTCAGAGAGAGAGAGAGAGAGAGAGAGAGGGGGCGTGGTAAACAAAGCCAGAGGGAAGAAGAGGGTGGAGCAGTGCTGTGGCAACAAGCAGGCGCAGCCGCTACAAGGTACCGAGCGGCCTCAAAACCCTAGAAACCCTTTAGGATCGATTAAGCCAATCAAATTACACCCACCCCCCCCACAAAGCCGGGTCAAAGTGTTAACGAAGAGAAGCCCCCAGACGCACACGCCGGCCAAGAGAGACGTGAGAGAGACCAGAAGCAGAGAACGGCGGCGCTCTAGTGGAGAGTTAGTGTTAGTCTCAGCTATCGCAGCTTTGAAAGTCAACGAGTGGCAGGCAGGAGTTAGAAGAGAAGTGAGAGGTGGTGAGAAGCAGCCCGGCCGCCGCCGCAAAGTACCGTCGCGCCGTGCAGAAGTGAGTTGAAAAGGATCGCTAAAGCCGTTAAAAGAGTTAGTAGCGAGAGTTGAGTTACGGGCTCAGTGCAGCCAGCGGAGCTGGGAGCAGTTAGTAGAAGCTTGATTAAAAGTTCGGAAGGCTGGACGTCGGTCACGACAGGCAAGGCAGAAGCAGACGGTCTCCGGCCGGTGGAGAGACGCGGGGCGGGCCGGCGTGGGGGTTAGTACGGGCGAGGTGGGGGTTGGGGGGGGCCCTTACCCCGTTGCTGTGGGTGGAATGCACCGACTGCTCGCTGGCGGAGGAGCAGGTGCTCATGCGGTCGGCGTCCTTGCTGTGCGTGGAGTGCCGGTGGCTCTGGCGGCCGAGCGAGCCGTCCGTCTCGCTGGGGAAGGTGAAGGAGCCGGGCCGGCTGGCGGGCGAGGCCGGGATGGAGCTCCAGAAGGGGGAGCCCTTTTGCACCGGGCTGCCCGGGGGGAAGCCCTCCTTGCCGAAGGCGGGCGCGGCCATGGGCGAGGCCAGGGGGGACACGGTGCCCGCCCGGGGCTTGCCCAGGGAGAGGGGGCCCACGGTGGCGCGTGGGATCGGGGGGTGGGGCTCGTCCCGCCGCTCCTTGGGGCCGCCCTCGGCGGGGGCGGCCTGCTTGCGCCCGCGCGGGCTTTCCAGGACCCGCCCCTCCGGCTGGCCCGTGTCGGCGGGGGCGGGGGTGCGCGGGGGCGTGGCGGGACGACGTACCTGACATCTTGTCCGGGCCCTCGGGGTCGGAGCCCAGCGCGGGGGAGTGGTGCGGAGGGGCTGGGGGAGGCGGGAGGGCTGGGGGATGCGCGACGGGCGGGACCGGGAGCCCGCGGAGGTGTTTCCCCCCGGGGCCACGGCCACCGTCACACCGCCGCTGGGGCCGCTCGCCCCGCTCGGCCCGCCCGCCCCGACGTGGTTCCGCTGGTACTCGATCGGAGAGGTCAAGGCTGCCGGAAGAGAGAGGGAGAGGTATTTAGTGGAAACCTTCGGCTGTCGGAGCAGAGAAACGTTCTGAAAGCGTAACGGGGGGGTGACGCGATGGGAGGGCCGTACCGTTGAGGAAGTTGCGCTGGCTCTCCAGGATCTGGCCGATCTGTAGGACCCACACCTGCCGAACGCCCGGGTGGGAGGAGTGCAGGACGAAGGTCTCGGTGCTGGCGTTGGAGGTCCTGGAGGTCAGGGCGAACTTGCAGGGGTCGCTGTCCACGATGTCCTCAAGGCCCAGGCAACTCACCTGCGGGCAAGGGAAGAGGGGGCATCAGGGGCCAAGGGTCAAATGCCATCACAGTCTACTGTGGACACCATTAGGCAGGAATCCTCATGTTTTTGATCCATCCCTGCGTCAGGTGTTACCCGATGGTTGCTAGAATGATATTTGGTTAATGTTGTGTGTAAAATATCGATATAATCCCATGTTTGCTGCAGTCGGTAACTTCTAGAGGCAGAAAAGTAGCATCTTTCAGGCCACTGAACCGAATATCTGAGCTCTGTGGGGAACACCACAGTGGATTGGATGGATGTCGACGGTGCCGGGCTGCGGGGCACCTTGATGCTGTTCTTGTAGAGGAAGCCGGGCATGGAGAAGCCTCTCTTCTTGTCGAGGGGCTCGCTGAAGATGACAATCTGCTCGAAGAGGAAGACCCGTCGCTCCTTCATCCGGGCCAGGGGTCCGCCCTCCTGGTCCCCGACCATGAAGGTGTCCTGCAGGAGCAGCCGGCCCTGGGCCACGATCTTACCCTGGAGGGAGAGGGGAGAGCAGGGTGAAATCTGGGAGACTCTCTCTCATACGCTCACAGTATCACACGTCGGTCACTGGCTGTGTTTGAAACTGTTCCCTATTCCCTAAATAGTGCACTATATAGTGTGTTGAACAAATTGGCGAACACACTATATAGTGCACTATTTAGGGAATAGGGAACGGTTTTGAACACAGTCGCTCTCTAACATTATGAACAGCAAGCAGGCGCACACACACACACACACACACAAATCTAGGTCCACAATCACACCAACAACTGCAATTACATGACAATCAATGAAATATCTGCTCGATCGTGCTGGTGGAACCACGTTCACTGAGGCCTTACGTCGAATCCTTGGAGGCGGCCCACGTTCATCATATCGTTGCATCTTTTGGGTACGATGCACATGACCTCCACCGCTTTCTGAAACGCACACGCACCGCCGGGAGAGAGACATTCTGAGCACACGTCGTATTGGAGACACCGTGAAAGCAATCTTCAGAAGATGGAAGCCAGTGAAAACCTCGCATTCCATACAGATACTTGAGAAGATGGTTGAAATTCAATAAAACACCAAAATACAGCTGTGCACGTCAAAATTGAACCAGCTCATCTCGGTGAAGTCTATAAAAGCTCTCAGAAATGTTCATAGCGCAAAGAGGACTACTGACCTCCAGCTCTGGCGAATCTGTCCCCGCTTTTTTGGAGTATTTTAGGAAATCCTGAAAATGAAAGAGCAAGTGAGAATCTATCCCTGGAGTGGTGGATCTAAAGAGAGTTCACGCTCCTCTTCTGTAGGTTCTGCTGCTGCTCTGGAAATCCCACCCAATGCACTCAAGGGCTTCAATTTGTCAGTGGCTCTGCATAAGAGCGTCTGCTAAATGAACGTAATGTAAGGTAATGGATAATTCTCTCACTTAAACAGGAGTAAACGGGGAGGCTAAAACCGCGTGTTAGTAGGACACACCAACGCGTAAAAACAAAATATATATATCGTTAAGCGGAAGTCATTCACTCTCAGTGGATATTACCACTGTGCATGTGAATTCAAAAGAATAAATAGTGTTTCTGAGGACTGATAAAGTCTTACTTTCTGTGGTCAAGTGGCACCACTATATACTTAGCACTGACAATTCTCATGTGGTCATTGATGAACTAAAAGTTCACTAGAATGCTTTTGTCCAATAACTTCAAATGGGTCCTGAGCACTTGACTGTAAAACAAAGGAAAGCTGAAGGGGAAGGCTCTCCATTGAACGCTACTGGCCAGCTATAGATTCTGGGGTCCGGTTAAATAAAAAACAGCGCCCCCTACTGACCTTCAGCAGTAGCTGGTACTTCATGATTCTCTGCACTGGTTTGATGAGCAGATCGGTGATCTGCAGCCTGTGGCCCAGACGCTGCTTCAGGTCCTGAAAGAGGCAGGAGAACACAGACTGGGCATGAGCCCGACAAACGGCTATGGAAGAGGACAGCAGGGGAGTAATTCCCCAGGAGGCCGTGGGTTCAAGTCCCATTATTTCCTACAAAGCTGCCGTGCCCTTTAACAATGGGCTGAACCGGAATCCCTTTTGTAAAAATACTGCAGTAGCAATGCGTTTTAGGAATGCGTATAATTTTGATCAGATTTTTCAACTTTTTTATTATATGGCTCCCAGAATACAGTATTTGAATAATAAGATCCACTTTTTTCCAAAAAACGCAGTGTAGAAAGTGGGTCCTGCTTTCAAATAATGACTTACAGCAAAGAGATCTGCATTTATTCACTGTCCTATTTATAAGCAGGGATCTTAGATTCTCCCCATGCACATTGAGATGAAATACGACTGGATTTTGATGTTAATTATTTGAATAACTGAATATATATAGTCTCATCCCTGGTTGAATGCCAAATGTCAGCTCCTGGTGAAGCCACGACTACACTTTGAGACAGTTTGAAAGCCATGTCTGCTTACAGCTGCTTCTGTCTAACACAGAGAAGCTCCCTGATTGGCTTTCAAACACAGTGAAGTTCCCTGATTTGCTCTCTGAAACAGTGGAGCTCCCTGATTGGCTCACAAACACAGCGAGGCCCCTTGGTTGACTCTCAAACAGTGAAGCTCACTGTTTGGTTCTTCTCAAACAGTGTTACTCACTGATTGGCTCTCATACACAGTTGCACTCCCTGATTGGCTCTCAAACACAGCCCTGTGCTCTGCTCTCACCTCGAAGTAAGTGTCGATGTACTCAGAGACGACGTGCTCTGACTTGGGCTTGTTTTGGCAGTAGACGATGTACATGTGCAACCTCCGCTCCTGTGGAAGAAAGACGGACACGGGTCAAAACGAGGCAAACACAATACATGCACAAAATGCACACAAACACAACTCATTGCTACTGTAACACTTGCACTTCCACTGCTCACTCCTGATTTAGAGGCCTAGGGCGGAGCTTTTAGAGAAGGAATGCAGATAAAGCGTTTTGTGGTGATATACACAAGTTCTATACACAAGTTCTACTCCTACTATCAAATAACACTTGAAAAGCAATGACTGCACACAGTTTTTAACAGGTTTTTAACCGTGTTAATGATCCCTCAAAGGGCGTTTTATTCAAACTAAATGGAGTTTAGGGCACTCACGTGCTTCACGAACAGGGGAGCCAGCCTGTCAGGATCCTCAAGGCACTTCTCCAACTCTCCCAGGAAGAAACTACGACGGAGAGAACGTTCACCGTCATTCCCTGCCCGCTACACAACGCAAGCAACAGCACCACATAGTTCTCGCCAGATCTGGGCCTGCATTCATAAAGCGTCAGGGCGCAGGAGCGCTGCTCTTACGAGCTAAAAGACTAAACTGATCCTAGATCAGCGCTCCCGCTCGTGAAGCTTTAGGAGGAAAGGGCCCTGCTCGGGAGACGTGGCGCGCCTTCGCTAGAGACGGCCCGGCGACACGTACTCTTTGTGCCAGTCGTAGATCTGGTGGATGTTGCCGAAGACGATCTTGTCCTTGCCCTTCATGTCGTCCAGCGTACCGTCGTCCTTCATGCGGGCCATGTAGCCCTGGAACAGACAAGCAGGTGGGTGAGTCTCCCGGGTCAGGGCCTGCAACTGAGTCTGACCGCTGGGCCACTTTAAGCTAATGTCTTTTTTCAGAGAAGACCGGGGTTTGACTTTGGGGTGCTGAAATCCGAAACGAAAAAAATATAACGTTGTAATAACGCAACAGGGATAGATGCAGAATTCAGTTCCTTGACATGCCATTTGTAACGTATTCAGAGTTTCAAGTTATTAAATACATATTTACAGATGTGTTTTTCTGTGCGCCTGTCAGGTGATCAAATGTTTTTTTCTTATGAACTCTTTTCAACCTCCATTCAGCACCTCCCGCAGTTTCACACCAATCATGACAAGCAGACAGAGACGCACGCTTATTTTTGTCCTTATTTTAAATATGAAATACTTATGCTATATAACTTAAAAAGACTGTTCACCCTCACTTCCCACGCGTATGCCAGGGGCTGCAATTTAAACCAGCCTCAAGGCGAACTCAGTCACTGGTCCTCACCCTGACTGCCTCTACTGTGCAGTAGTTTCTCACACCATAAGGCACTCCCTATTCGACCGAGGGCTGAAAACACAGAACTTGTGAGCTAAAACCTTGACGTAATATACTCTGTATAAAATACATTGCCGTACTGGGCTAATGGGTTATGTTTTCCCCTGTCTGATTGGTAGAAGCTAATGTTATTTTCAGCAGCACTCAACAGTGCGGCCACAGTAGCGGTAAAAGGATGTGCAGGACTGCTCACACTCACCTCCACCACCAAACCCAGGTCCCTCACATAGTCCCTCTCCGTCTCCACCAGCTCCAGCAGGATGTAGCTGACGGGACGAGAGAGCGTTAAAAACCAACGTGCTGCCAGCTCGACTTGCTTTCATAGCAATTGTAATTAAATATAGCAATTACAGCATTTATGAAGCGGAGTTTGTAGGTGTATATTGCAGGTGTGAAAAATACCCACACCAGAAGTAGAGCGGTGCCGCTAATCATCTTCGGACACCACGACAAGCGTGAGTGGGATTTAAAATGGAGCACTTAGCTCCCCTTTGCGAGTGAAGCATGAATGAATGGGACGGTCTTGTACCTTCAGGTTTACCTCTGGTATGTTTACATGAAACACAGAGCCTATCACAAACAGCGCAGGGACACAGAGAAAGAGGGGGGGGGTGAGTGGTCGCTTACTGCCGTCTCTTCAGGAAGCCCGTCTTGCGCTCCTCCATCTCGTCGATGGGCGAGGAGGAGGACAGGAGCGAATTATCGGACGGGTTGAAGGAGGGGCTGCTGCTGTCACCCTGCTCCACGGACAGGGAGCTGGGACGGTCCTCCAAGGCCTGGGGGAAGGGGGGAGTGAGGGGGTGTGTGTGTGAGAGAGAGAGAGAGAGAGAGAGAGAGAGAGAGCGTGTGTGAAAGAGGGAGAGTGGGAGGGAGTGAGAAATGGGGAAAGAGAGAAAAAGAAAAAGAGTATGTACGAGATAGTCTCGTGTGTGTGTGTGTGTGGTGTGCGTGAGGGAGAGGAAGAAAGAGGTTAGAGAGGGAGAAAGAGACAGCAAGAGACCGAGAGTGAGTGAGTGAGTGAGTGTGTGTGTGTGTGTGTGTGTGTGTGTGTGTGTGTGAGGGAGAAACACAAGGTCAGGAGAGAAACAACAGCCACACACTCACTAGTTTCCCTTTCAAAGTCTCTCCCTGTTGGTCGGAGGACCGGCGAAAGTTTTTTTTGCCGCCCTTACCATCTTGCTCTTGACGAGCTCTTCGATGGCGCTGACCAGCTCGGCCGCGCTGGGCGTCTCCGAACTGGAGGGCCGGACGGAGAGTCGGGAGGACGTCTGCGTGACGCGCGAGGATAGAGAGAGAGTCTGTGAGAGCGAGTCTGTGGACGGAGGCCTTCTAACTGACCATTCAAAATCTCTCATGCGTCCACTCGCAACTACGGAGGACTTGAGTAACTACTGCCCGAGAGGGCTGCATGGCTGGAGTTACGTTAGTGAAAATGGCCGCAAACTCTAGGCCAAACTATTGCAACGACTGAGGAGGGGAGTGACGCTACACCCATTCTCTTATAACAAGAAAACAACAACCGACAGATTACGTGACACTGAGTGAAGCTAGATAAGCATTTTTCCCATGACTAAATGTTTGAAATGATGCAGGGACATGGCCCGGAAGAGTCGGAAAATGACAAATGTAGAAGTTACCTGAGAGTGTGCTGACGGGCTGCAAAAATATAATACTGTAGGAACCCGCAAGGACCCACTAGGGTCTGAATGAGGTAGCATTATTGTATGGAGTAGGAATACATGGTAAGCTTAACCTTGGGAGCATGTAAAAGTTGTTTAGAAGAATGTTTATGTTCAGTTTTGGTCATCTTTGCTTTGGTCATCACAGGATTGTGGCCACGTGGTGCTATGCAAATTAATTCTTCCACACACTTCGATAGCACAGTAAACGCTAAACACGGAGACAGTAAAAAGTAGTAAAAAAAGAGTTTAAAAGTAAAATCTAGCATCAAGTAACAGTGCAAGAGTAAGGTTACACAGCAATATTTTTTAAAGATTAAAAGTGCGAAAAAAGTTGCAAGCACAAAAGAATTTCCTCAAAGTATTAATTTTGCTTGCAAAAAAAAAGTCATTTCACATTACTGCAACTGAAGTCGTTAAGGAAGTCAGATCAAAATATTCAGATTTCGAGGAAGCGTGGCAATGCAGTGCACTTATCAATACAGTCCATCACAAATATGCAGAATTTTGCAGAAAATCTCACCATCGCTGTGCCTTCCAGCCATTCCAAATTTCCCCAAATTAGAAGGTATTGGTGTGGTCTCTGGCCGCGCCAGCTATTAGATGCCAATTACAGGCTTGCATGGATAATGGTAGTCAACGCACAGGGGGTGGGGGAGAGGCTGAGGGGGTGGGGTGGGGCCTCAGAGTAATTGCCGGGCACATGGCTGACTGCCGCGCGACCGTCGCACACGCGCCGCATGTGCCGTTTAATACTCTGAAACTGCGTTAGACGGGGAGGGGGGGGGGGAGATTTCGGGCAACGGTCTGATCAGTAACGTGTTTGAAGTTACGAGGCCACAGAGAATATGGTAGAAAAGTAGTTTTTTTTTTTTTCTTCTTTTTTAACATTTTTAAAAATAAGAATCAAAGAGGGTAGAACGCAGTCTCAGAGAGATGAGACCGAGCGAAACCCTTCGAGACACGCTACGGAGCAGGGAACTTTCTTTAGTGGGAGTTACTGGAGAGGGAGATTTGGTTTGTTTTTATAGCCAAAATGATAAATGTTAGAAATGAAACAAAATCCACTATGTTTTAATTAGTTTTTTGTTCCAAAAAATAAAAATAAATGAGGAAATTTTAACTTTAATTTACTGAGGGAAAAAAAAGGAAAAAAAGGAAAGAAAAAATGAAAACAAAAGTGGGAGGAGCAAGGCCAGAGAGGGGGGAGGAGTCATATGGAGAGGTATGGGAACTGAGATAAAACAAAGACGGGACATAAATCAACGTAATGCTATGGCAAACAGTACAGTTAAGAACAGAACGAAAGAGAAAACAAAGAAATTAGTGTCACAGAAACTTCACTGACAGGGTGACCGTAACCTTACTTCATTCATTTCATTGCATCTGACCGGAGGCACGGCACGGAAGCGCGCCAAAGAGGCCACAGAGGTCGTGGAAAGGTCATTGTACAAATGGAGCGATGTGCGACACATTTCGAAGCCTCGCGAGAATCTGCAAACCACGACGGGCCATCATCGGCGTCTAACAGTGAAAAAAGGTTTGCGAATCGGCCCAATTAAGGCCGCTGAAAGGAATCGCGCCGTTCACGACCCCCCTTTGCTAAAGCACGCGTTTTCAAACTGTGGCGCGGTGCAGTGCGATGCAATTCAATGCATGATGTAATCGTAGTCACTCCGAATACTTCAAAATTAGTTCAGCAATTACGAGAACTGGCTGAAATGAGAACAATGCAGGTTTTTAGGAAAACAAAAGCAAAAAATTAGAAAATTGTAAAAGGAAGGATGAATTTTCAGAATAAGGCAAAAATCATAATAATAATAATGAAACAAAAGAACAAAGGAGCCGTTAGTTCAGTCGTTACGTGAATAAGTCGCTCTCTGCGTGGTAAAGAACAAAGGAGTGAATTAAAGTTTGTGATCTCGACCTTCCATCACACATCACCCCCTTCCTGTTTGATACGGGTGATCATACAATCCATAATATATATTTATTGATCCTCATTTATTTTCCTAGTTATTCATGTTTAATCCACACTTATGAAGTGTTCCATATCTATCAGTTTATAGATATAATGAAATAGATTAAGTACAGTATACACTATATATATATATATACACACACACCCACACACATATATATATACTGTATGTATACTGTGCAGCTTAAAACATCAATGCTGCATTCATTTTTAAAGAAAATTATTTCAGGTTATACACTACAGAAAGGTGTGACTACATTGTTTGGTGTAATCATGAGTAGAACACAGTCTTAATGAGCCCATTTGGCCATAGCACTGTAGGTCCCCATCATTAACAGCATGCCCACTACCCACAACGCACTGCTCCCCGTCCTGCTCCCAGAGGGCTGTAGCGTGCGCCGTTTCCTCTGTTCTCGCACCCAAATCTCAACATTAAATACCTTACAAAGGCCATTAAAACATTGCGGCTCATTTACTTCATTTGATTTGACAGTAACCTTACGATTCAGAACGGGGCAGAATTGGACTATTTGTTTACCAATTGGAAATGCGTGTGCGCAAACTCTACAGGGATCTCTTAATGTGTGAGGCGTTTCCCCAGCGCACCGCAGCGCCCACTACACCCCCCGTAGAGATGGAGCACAGGAGCAGGTCCCCCCCGTCCCCCCTGTCCCACGGGCCGCTCCGCCCACGCTCCCCCGCTCACCTTGTCGTCCTGGGCGTCGGGCTGCAGCAGGCTGTGCTGCTGGATGGCCATGGGGGGCGGGAGGGGCACAGAGTCGGCCCCCTCCTCGCCCTCCTCCTCCCCGCAGCTCTGCATGCCGGACGAGGACGACTTGGAGAGAGTCCCGCTGCTCAGACCCTCGTTCCTCACCCTCTGCGGAGGACACGGCACACGGCGACAGTCAGGGACACGGGCTCCTCTACCGATCGCAGATCTACGGGCTCGACTGCCGATCACAGTCTATTGTTGTATTACTGCACTGATCTAGTGCGCTAACTATGATTGTTCTTACCTTGTATTAATGCACATCTTGTAAGTCGCTCTGGATAAGAGCGTCTGCTAAATGCTTAAAATGTAAAATGTAAAAATGTCAACTGGTTCCCAAAGCTCTCTGAGCCTGTGACGCACTTATCAGGTAACTAACATGTCCTGTGACCCGCCCTTTATTGAAACGTCAAGACAATGGCACGGACACAAACTAGTGCAGTTAGGGTTACATCTGATTGGGTGACTGTCATATGAGAGCATACTATAAACGGTAAGATCCCTTTTTCCACATGCTTTCTGTGACTCACCTCAACCCCACTCGAGGCCATTATATATATATATATATATATATATATATATGTGTGTAATACATGCCATTTAGCAGATGCTTTTATCCAAAGCAACTTACAGTACTGAATGCATATATTTTTCAGTATATGTGGTCCCAATGGGAATCGAACCCACAACCTAAACGTTGTCAGCGCCATGCTCTACCTACTGAGCCACACAGAACCACAGGCCCCTGGGGTCTACAGGAACCTTAGTGAATTAGACTGGCTCACTCGGGGAAGCACAGCGGCACAGGGTTTAACAAGCCACTGGCAAGGGGTCTGAACCCTGAAAGCGACGCCGCCGACATGCCCTCGAACGAGATCCTCGACCTGAAGTCTGCACATAAACGGACAGCCGGCGCAAACCGCAGCTGCGAAAGCTGCTCTGGGTGAGGCTGTGCGCGGTGCGAACGAGCACTGCAGCGCTGGGCAGAAGAGACGCTACGCGCCCCTGTGGAGGGGGGCGGCCGATGCGGGGAGGGGCGGGGACAGCGTTTTGGAGGAGCGTGCTCCCTCCCGGTGTAATCCCTGTGCACGTAGGAGCGGGAGGGGGGATTTGTGCGGCGAAACATGAAAGGCTGTAATTACGGGGGCTGATTAGCATTGGCGACGCGGTGCCCGCTCGCTCTGCTCACATCGAGGGAGGGAGGGAGGGAGGCAAGGCTGCAGGCCCCCTTCTCCCTCCAGAGCCCCATTAGCGGTGTTAGAGCATCACCCCTGCAGAAAAGACCACCCACAGACCTGATTAAGTGCTTGCATCAGCCGAGCTGATCAAAAGACGGTAATACCTGTACGCTCATGCTGTACGTTTATACGTCAGTCATAACAAATCAGATGCTGTCCGGTAATCTAGTACCGGGCTAGATGCACTTATGCACCGTAACAATGTAATTTGCTCTGAATGTACTAGATGCCTTATAATATGTGCCTTTTTTTCTGTGCTTTTTTAAATGTCTTAATGTGTATTGAAGCTGCCAAACAAATTTCCCTCTTTTGGGATACTATAGGTCTTCTAATCTAACCCAATCGAAAAAATTTTTGTCAGATAATACAGACAAACACATCTGCTATTTTGATCCTTTCAATTAAAACATGAGCATTTCCCAAAAAGCTGTGTTATCAACAGAAATCGATCCATATCGGGGTTGGGGGAGGGGGTGACGGTGCCATACCGTTTATGGACTGCCGTTTGCTCTAGCTCTAAACCGATCAACCTTACCCCCAACCTAAAAAAAAGTGCAAACAAGGGTTCGAACAATCGCCGGACGCTCGTTTAAAACGACGACCCAAAGGCGAGCCTCGTTGCTCCGAAGTGAAAGAAGAGGGAGAGAGAGGGAAGGAGAGGTGGACGGACGGGGGCGGACGGGAACGGCGTGCGGACACCTCCTCTACGGTCTCGTCCTGGGGCGTGGCGGCGCTGTCGTCCGAGTCCTTCTGCGAGCCGGCGTCGGCGCTCTTGCGCACGTCGCGGCTCTTCTTGTGCTTGTGCGCCAGCTTCTTGACGTGCCCGTCGGCCTTGCCGCTGCTCAGCCGCCGCACCGGGCTGGTCAGCCACTTGCGCAGCGTATTGCCTGGCCGCTTGGGGCCCGGCGAGCTCTGGGAGCCCTCTGGGAGCCCAGGTGGGAGGGATGCGTCATTACTGCCAGACGTGCTGCAGGGTGCCCCGGAGGTGGGAGGGAGAGCAGAGAGAGACAGAGAGAGACATTACTGACACACAGACAGGGTGTAGGGGGAGGGAGGGAGGGAGGGAGAGAGAGAGAGAGAGAGAGAGGGAGGGACGGAGAGAGAGAGGGAGAGACAGAGAGGGAGGGAGAGAGGGAGAGAGGGAGAGAGAGAGAGAGAGAGAGAGAGAGAGAGAGAGAGAGAGAGAGAGAGAGAGAGAGAGAGAGAGAGAGATACACATTATACACATTTCTAAATCGTGTGTGTGTACGCCTGCATGTGCATGCATTGTTGTTCATTTTACATTGACATTTTAGGCATTTAGCAGACGCTTTTATCCAGAGCGACATTTATTTACATATAATCCATTTATATAGCTGGATATTTTACTGAAGCAATTCAGGTTAAGCACCTTGCTCAAGGGTACAACAGCAGTGCCCCACCTGGGAATTTAACCGTCAACCTCTGAGTTACAAGCCCAGCTTCCTAACCATTACACTACACTGCCAGCCAAAACAGCTGTCAGAGGTGGGATTTAAACCCACGCCTCCATTCGGAGACCAGAATACTCCTGGACAAGGAAGTCTTTTTCAGCTTGAGTCTGGCGCCTTAGACCACTCGGCCATCCTGACAATTGTTCATTAATGTTCATCACCGTTGTCATTTTATATATACTTTATGCTTTGTCTCTTGTCATACCAATACAGCAAACTTGAATTGAAAATCACCCAAACTCTTGATTTGAACATAAATATGTTACTGTGCACATATACTCTTACTCTGCCGGTTGCTGAAAGAAAAAAATGATTAAAACCCAACGTATGAAATATTAATAGAATGAAGACAGGCCCCTGTCCATTATCGACTTCATAAAGACTCCTCAAAGCCCCTACCTTTTCTGAGGCAATGATATCATAAAGAGCATCACTTAAAGGCTGGGAACACAGGGAGAACAGTGCTGATGAATTATGTAATGCTTCCGTAAAATATTCTCTGTCTCTATTGATCTGCTTATGAACATGCTCCCCCTCTCTCTCGCTCTCCTTCTCGCTGTCTCCCTCCTAAATTCTCTGTCTCTCTCTCTCTTTCGCTCCCTCTCCCGTGCCGTCCCTCGATTTCCCTCCCTCTCTCTCTCTCCATCTCTTCCTTCCCTCCCTCACTCCCTCTCTCTTTCTTTTGCTCGCACACTCCCTCCCTCGCCCCCTCTTCTCTCTCTCTCCACCTCCCTCTCTCCCCCCTCACACTCCCTCCCTCCCTCGCTCCCTCCCTCCCTCATGTCTCCAGTCCTTCATGAGATGTGGGTGTTGCTGTTCAGCTCGTTGCCTAGCTCTGGGGTGGGGTGCAGGCATCTGTGATGGGCACAACGCCCCACTGTTACAGGGTTATAAGCGGCAATCAACACATCCGCCTGCTGTACCTTTATACTGATGAAACAGGATGACGGCAACGTGCCCGTCTGCTACCGTGGCGCGTGCACACCGTTTCAGCTTCATGTAAGCCTTTCTCCTCTCGACCAAGGGAAAACCGCTAAATGCGTAGACGCTAAAGAAACGTCAGGAATGCGCCGGGTGCCCTCGCAAAACTCTTAAGCGCCTTCTGTGCGAACGGAGTCTTTTTCGCACGGTTACCGGCAGCCCCCGTCTGTTTAAGTGTGTTCACAGGTGGGACCACCCTGGGGCCAGAGCGACCGCAATCAAAACCGATCAGACGTGGCGACAATCTGTTTTCCCACGCCCCTGTGGAAAGGGCCCGAGACTGGACAGGTAATGGACTTGCAACACCCAGTCAGAGGGTGAAAACCGAGGACAGGGAACCCATTTTACCCAGAGGGCAGGTTCCTCCCCCCCCCAAAACCAGCATGTTTAACAGACACGGCACGCGCATACTGCGCAACGCACTGAAACAAACGCTGTCTGCCGATCTAATCTATTATCTCCACGTCTTATCCCCGTCTACGCGGTATAGTGTCTGCTAGGTGTCAGTTGTGTTCACTCAGTTCCATGGCACGGTTGCCTCCGTCTTGCGTTTGATCTGCGGAACGAGATTCCTCAGACGACGGTAAATCAAAGCTAATGATAAACTATCGACCGGCCACCGACGGATCAGGTCTGTGAACCGTGACTTGTTTTTGTGTCTGAGGAAATATAACAAGGCCTTTTGTCAGTTTGTTCGAGGTTCAAAGCATGACGGGCGCTCTCTGTGCAGGATTTTATTACAATGCCCTGCCCTTGGAGATGTGGTGTGATGCAGGGCAGTCCAGATGTGGGGATCAAAGGGCAGAAGATCTGAAAGTGCACACACACACACACACACACAAGCATAGACGCACACACACAAGCATAGACACACACTCTATTGCAGACATGCACACAAGCACACACACACCATAATGCACGCACACACGCACACACACAAACACGCAGACACACACACACACACACACACACACGCAGACACACGCAGACACACAAACACGCAGACAGACACAGACACAGACACAGACACACACACACACACAGACACACAAACACACACAGACAGACAGACAGACAGACAAACACACACACACACAGACACAAACACAAACAGTAGAACACTTTGAGAAAGAAGAATGCTCTGAACGAGGAGCTGGCAGTCAGTCACAGTAAACCGATGGGTCTCTTCTCAAAGGGCAATTATCACATACTTTGCTCAGCTTGATGTTTACCCTCATTAACGGCCCTTAACTTACACGCACACGCTTACATCTTCCCTTCCCCGGTCCGAGCGGTGTGACCCTAGCATCACGCGAGCGTGTTCCCCTGACACAAATAGCTCACTCCATCACCGCACAGAATTCCTCGGGCGAAAGGCTCCCGCGGCCTTCAGGTGAGGCTCAGTGCCGTTATCTGGCTAATAGCTTGTACAGCCCTGTCCTCTTTGTGTGAAGTGGACCCCTGAGAGACCCCCATTGATTTATGTCCGTATTCTCCCACAGCCCGAGGTTATACGGGCCGCGCGAGGAATGTCAGGAATGTGCTTTGTCTCGGTCAGAGTGTCCTGTTTGTTTGGGGCCTATTAAACGCAGACAAACACACACACACACACACACACACAAGGGACCAGGGTCCAGGTGTGGAAGCGGCGGCGCAGGAGTGAAACGGCAGGAGTGCGCCGTGTGCCCTCGCAAAACTCTTAAGCGGCTTCTGTGCGAACGGCGTCTTTTTCGCACGATTACTGGCAGCCTGTCCAGTGACGGGTCAGCGCGCCCCCGGCTGTTTTAGCGTGTTTTAGGGGGCCGCAGGTGCGGCCGCCCTGGGGCCAGAGCGACCGCAATCAAAACCGATCAGACGTGGCGACAATCTGTTTTCCCGCGCCCCTGTGGAAAGGGCCCGAGACGCCCCGGTGCATCGCCGCTTCCAAAAGCTGTACGCTTAAGCCGAATGACCCGTGAAACACTCGGCCCGAACGTGCAGCCGCCTCAATAAGTTAAGCGAGACATTCAGCTTGTGGTTCAGCAAGAAAGAGGACAAGTGAAACACTAAACGAATACGTAAACAACATTTCTCCCAAAGGTCCGTTCTTTACCTAAATGTACCAAAATTGCTAAATGGCACAGGTCTTCTTTCACGTATAGCCTGATTCAGGACACAGTAATACTACAACTAAATGTAGTGCAAATGATATCATGTGCACTCCATCCACCACACACAACCTGATCCAGGACCAAGAGTTGGAACTAAACGCAGTGCAAACAATACAGTCCTAATTTCCCTCCGATCCACCACACACAGCAGGATGCAGGAACAATGCTACAAATGTCACAGCGCTGAATTCAGTCCAAACATACCCAAATCCAGGACCCAGAGCCTGCAGCTGTCGATGGTTCGGGCAGGAGAGTTCACGTGGTACAGTGACTTCGCCGTGTTCGCCATATTGCCCGGCCGACCAGTCACGGTGCAGTCTAAAATGCACTGTTGTTTTAAAAGAGTGGAGGCTCCTTCAAATAAGACGCACAGAAATAGTAAAAAGCTCCAGGGTCAGGAATGATGAGTGTGCAGGGGTGGGGGTAAAGAGGCGTTGTCTCTCAATGAATGAGACAGTGGGCTTGCAGGGTCCCGCCCCTCTGAGCCCATATTTGGAAACTCTACTGTAATTACCCTGCAAAAGACTCCACCTCTTTCACATATGATGGACTCTTCACACAAGTGAGCCGGAGCAACCAACAATTTAAAACAAATTTATTTCCCTGAGATGGAGGGAAAAAAAACGAGAGGCTTAAAATGTTTAACATGATTGAGTTCGAGGCCTAATCTCATCATGTTGTGTGTGCGCTCTGAAGTTTGACAGAGATCCTTATTCGCAGGGTTAATCAGACACTCTGGCGTCCTGCTGCGTCAGTGTCTCGTGTGATATCTCAAACAACTTTATTCCTTGGGAAAAAAACAACAGCTTGCCCGGGATATTTTTGTAGCGCTGGCGGTGAGTTGGCAAACTCACTCTTGCAGCTGTTTAGCTGACTAAACAAGGTCAACTCGCACCTCACGCTGCATGTTTCTATCAACACAACAACTTGCTTTCCCCCAAGCTGTCTCCTCCTCCCCAGGCCTCAGGGTAGTAAAATGGAGGGAAGAACTCTCCCGGCGGATTCAGAGCTCTCCCGTCGGGAGAGAGGGGCTTTTCTCCACAGGATAGCTGGTGCTGTGCCTACAGAACCGTCCTGAAAGCCTCGCTACGACACGAAAGCACGCACATACGCCTTTCGCCCTCAAAAATACACGCCACTCAACTCCCCTTTCCTCGCACTTTAACCGAAAGAGTTGGCTTGGTGACACATCCAGCAGTACTCCACACTGCCGTCCGTGAGAAGTGTGAGGGCAGCCTGGCACCGGTATAAGAGTATTGGATTTCACGGATCTTTCAGAGCCCAGGAGCGCCGCGTTGTCTAAGTAACCACGGCGCTACTTTAACCCCGCCGTTCTAGCCCGCCCTTATTTTCAGTGGCGCGAGGCCACGGGTCGTCAGGGGGACAGGAGGCAGATTGGTCGGCCAATCCGGCGGCAGAGACTCGCCCGCGGCCGAACCGCGACGAGGCGGGGGGAGAAGTCGCAGGGTGCTTTCCCGAAAGACGGAGGGCCCTGAATAAAAGGTATTGGGTTACTACCACTGCCCACAAGAGGAACGGAATGGGAGACGTGACCCTTGACCTCTGACCTCTGCAGATTCCTTGCGGCAGTCAAGACAATGGCCTGTGAATAACATCTTCGGCATGCTGTGGCGTGTCGGTGTGGCCTGGCGGACTAGTCCAGGCTTGGCGAAAGGGGAACTTCCCAGCTCAGAACCCTCTCCCTGAGAGAGCATAATCGATTCAACAGACTCATCAAGGACGTGACCGACGACAATACTGGTGACAACGGTTGTTTTGCACTGCAATACAGCGCCAGAAACCCCCATTAAGCAGCAGAGAGGATGGAAGGAATGTCCATCGGTGGCAGTGTGGTGTAATGATTAGGTAACTGGGCTTGTAACTCAGAGGTTGCAGGTTCAATTCCCAGGTGGGGGCACTGCCGTTGTACCCTTGAGCGAGGTACTTAACCTCAATTGCTTCAGTAAAAATATCCAGCTGTATAAATGGATTGTACGTAAAATAATAATAATATATGCCATTTAGCAGACGCTTTTATCCAAAGCGACTTACAGTAGTGAAATACATTTTCAGTATATGTGGCCCCAGTGGGGGAATGAACCCACAACCTAAATGGCCATGCTCTACCGACTGAGCCACAGAGAACCACTAAAAGAAATGTAAAGTAAGTCGCTCTGGATAAGAGCGTCTGCTAAATGCCTACAATGTCATTGTAATGTAAATGGGAGCGGAGTGTCTGAAGGGGAGTCCGGAGAACCTGTGTGGTAGTGCGCCCTGAGTTACCCCCACTAAAGCTGGGGGCTGGGCGCTCCGCCCTACCTTTGTGGTTGAAAATTCCCTCCATCTCCATACTGCTGCGGGAGTGGGCGATGCAGAGCATGGCGGAGGGCACCAGGCCCTCCAGGGCGGGGGAGCGGTCGGTGGTGCGCACCAGGCACCAGTCGGGCTTGTCGTGGAGGCGCTCCAGCACCTCCACCGTCTGGCCCCGTCGCACCGTCAGCTCGTTGCTGTTGCTGGCCACAAAGTCGTGGATGACCACGGTGAGCTCGCATCCTCCCGAGAGCTGGGGGAGAGGGAAGAGAGCGGTGAGGGCGGCCCTTAACTCTGGAAGCTACCGTCACCTCCCTTCGAGAGGGGCCCTATCTGCAGCACGGCGAATCGATCGAAACACATCCAACAAAAACTGAATACATTGTCACTCACTCACTCGCCGAAACTGAGGCCTCTGTGCCTTTCAGGGGAAAACCCAAAGATACTTAAGCCTGTATTCTTGCACTGGGCTCTGACGCCCAACAGCGCTGGATGTGAAGCTAACGTTCCGAGCCGGGCTCGGAAGCCGTAGAGTGCTGGCTCACGGCCTGTGCTCAGCCTCGAGTTGAGAGTTCACATTTAGCCCTAGGCTGGGAGCTGGTGGCTGCGGGCTCTCACCTTGTCGCTGTCCAGGGTGTTCTGGGAGGTGCGGGAGGCGAGGGAAATGGTGTCGGGCTGACTGCTACCGTCTCCCTGGCTATCCAGGTCCTCTCCATCCCTGCGTAACCATGGCAACAACCGCCATTCCGACATACGGTCAGTGCCAGGTCAGCTACGTAACGAGTTAATATGTGCCACTCTTACAAGATGTGCCACTCCAACTAGCTTTCCTCAGCTGCAGCAATGCATTCTGGATCCTTCTAGTTTCAAGTTGCAATGTAGGAAGCACACTTTGCTTAATTGCTAATTAAGCATCTTTGCAT
This sequence comes from Aldrovandia affinis, assembly GCA_029706075.1. Classification (NCBI taxonomy): domain Eukaryota; kingdom Metazoa; phylum Chordata; class Actinopteri; order Notacanthiformes; family Halosauridae; genus Aldrovandia; species Aldrovandia affinis. The sequence goes on from JAINUG010000118.1 coordinate 1,096,295, forward strand.
CATCTTAACAGATCGGCGCAGAGCGCCTTGACAGACAGAGTGTAACATGTTTGGCAGGGCTCTGACCTCAAAAAGAGGAGGCCTGAATGCATGCATCTTTTTTGGAGACTGGAAAACCTTTTAATAACTTTTCCAGTTGTGTGAGAAAAAAAAAAAAAGAAGCCAATTCAAAGCTCAGAGCTGGAAACCTCAAAAAGAGGACAGTGCTGAACTGCAAGGCCATTTTTAGAAACAATTTTAGGTCAGAGCCGGCTTAGAGATTGTAAGGGGCCCCGACTGGGGCATTATGTTTTATGAGGCGGCGCGTGGTGTGCCTGGGCACTGTAACAGTACCTCCTGCCCTTGTGTTTGGCGGTGGTCGCTTTGGGGATGTGGATGGGCTCCTTGAGCGCCCCCTTCAGGTGAATGGTGCGCTCCTGGATCACCTCGCGGATGTGTTTGATCCAGTCCTGCTTGTTCTCGATGCTGGAGGCCTGTGGGGGCAGGGGGGCGGGGAAGGGGGCGGGGTTAGTCCACGCCGGCCCGGTTACCTCGGCTCAAATTGGATGGCGTTCGGGTTTTAGTGGCGGTACTCACCATAGCTCCATGTTTGCATCCCTGACTTGGCTTTGTTTAAAATATAGAATAGAGAATTTCACTATTTTTGTTCATTTTTGATACGGGTTAAAAAAATACGCATGTAGGCACACACATTCACGATGACGAAATGGCGTGGACGGACAGACGACATTGACTGCTTCATCACGGCCAATTTGTGCTGTGCATTATAATTGGCGATTTTCCAGTTCAGAGTAAACTATCTGCGTCTAGATTTACCAGAGCCAGCTGCTTTCCCCGCTCGAACACGAGACACTGGGATTGGCACGCAGGTAAAGGACCCTGTCTGCCTTTTGGGCTTCTGGATATAATCCCTACGCAGGTCCGCAGACAGATACGGAAAAGGGTAATAATATGCGATAATTTGGGAAGAGACTTCAGAACTCGGTTTCAAAATATACATTTACTGACACTTGTATTAAGGAAATACAAGGTTCCACAAGATCAGCAGGAATCCTACTTTCGACCGTACTGCACGTTCTGCGCTGCCTACTGCGTAAGGTCTCCGTCGATAGTAAAACACAGTTTATGTTGCAGGCGGTGAAGTTGGAGCGTTAGTTGGTTAAAAGACAGAAAAACACCCTATTACAATGCACACAGCGATCAGCGTGTTCTTAGCCGTTAGTCTGGTAGGGGGCATGGACTTTTCTTTCATCGATAGCAACAATTTAACTGAAATCAGGTAACATGCTTTTCCAACAATTGACATGATCATATGCCTTTGTGGTAATGTTGATACGTTTATTCATCCGGGTGTTCAAAGGTGGTGGGGGAAAGGGAACGGGTAATGGGAAGGATTTCGTTCAAAATGGGAGGGGGTGGGGGGGGCATCGCTTCAAACAGGAGAAGGGACTGAGGTCCAATGTTTTGAAATGAAAGCAAAAAACTATCATTACTTTCCTGCAAAGAAAAGTAACGTGCGTCAGAGAGGTGGCAATTTCAAAGCAGAGGGGGAAAGTTCTTTGAGGGGGAAAATAATGTCAATCGCGTTGGCGTAAGCATGTTATCCCGCAGTCACTTGTTAGTATTCAGAGATACAAACATTTGTGTAACGGCCTCATCGGCGTAAATACGTTTGATCCTAAGCGGTCGCCTGACACGGACCAGAGCGTGTGAGGAGATGGGCGACGGGGAGGTGTGATGTGATCTACAGCTAGCGTCTCTAGGAAGCTGGACGACGTAAGCAGCGCACGGCACGCTCATGCGGATGGCACGGATCACACGGCGGGGCGCCCGGATGGTCGACTTCCGGTTACCTTCAGGACGATCTTGTTGTCCGAGGTAGGGGTGCGCCCCACCCAGAGCGCGAATTTACAGGGGTCCCCCTCCACGTGCTCCGTCACCCCCAGCTCCGAGGTCTGGACACAGACACAGACACAGAGACAGACAGACAGACAGACACAGACAGACAGACACAGACAGACAGACAGACAGACACACAGACAGACACACAGACAGACACACACACACACACACACACACACACACACACACACACACACACACACACAGACAGACAGACAGACAGACAGACAGACAGACAAACAGACAGAGGAGAGGTGATTGAATGTCCCCTGCAGAACAGAAGCACTGGTAGTTTTGGTAGTTACCGGGGGAACACTCACGAAGAGCTTGCTCTTGTAGATGTACTTGCTCCTGCCGCTGGAGTCCTTCACCTCCTTGCTGAAGACGAGGGACATCTCGAAGAGGAAGAGGTGGCGCTCGCGGCCCTTGCGGATCAGGGTCTTGGGGTCCCACACCTGGAAGGACTCCTGGAGGATCAGCTCGCCCTGCGACTCGATGTTCTCGTCGAACCCTGGGGGGATGGGGGCGGGGACGGAGAGGGGACGTTATTCACGGCGGCCTCATCACTTCCCTGGCGGTATCACCACTGTGATGTCACCATCTACAACCTCACTGTCCCATGATCTAAAAAAACAACTAGGGTGAAGGTATGAATCATAGCCCAGGACTGGCTAAACCTCATATCTATAAATCAAACCTGCTAACGGCCACTGAACTGCCATGTCGCGAGCACACCAACTACGCACTTTTGCAGGGGTTAAGGTTTTGATACAACGTATTAAGATACGCTCATTAAAAGGTAACGGTACGTGTACTGGTTCTCTGTGGCTCAGTTGGTAGAGCACAGCATTGGCAATGCTTAGGTTGTGGGCTCAAGTCCCACTGGGGCCACAAAAATGTATGCATTCACTACTGTAAGGATGTGCTAAATGGCGTATATTATTATATTATATTATATTATTATTATGTACTACTGTAGGTGTGCTGTAATGCGGTGTCAAGTAGGCGTCAAATACAGGAGAACTGGAATACACCTAGCACTGGAAACAAAATAAAAAGCGGAATTACGCCACTTACGCGCCTCGCCTTTGGAAATCACACGTCCGTACGTACGCGTGTGGGCACGGCTGTATGTATGTGTGTCTATGCCTGTGTGTGTGTGTGTGTGTGTGTGTGTGTCACTCACCTTCCAGCATGCTGAGGTGCATGGCATCGTTGGCACGCTTGGGCACGCTGAGCATGACTTCCAGGCCATCCTTGATCTCCCCTTTGCCCTCCTCGCAGCAGGTCAGCAGCTCCTGGGGTGCCACAGCGCAACCAGAGGCTGTTAGCATGGCCGCGCAACGCAACACAGAGCGCCTGACGCACAGACTCGGGGAACCCTGCTACTGCACAAACAAATTCAGCCTCGCGTAGCGTACGACGCCCATCGGGGGCTTTAGAGAACGAGCGACAGCGCTTTGCCGATGGAGATCCAGTGTGGATTTCCCTCTTTGAGAAATGAAGGTAACATCCTGAGGCGTGCCATATGCGTATCTGCAGACTGCTGATAAGAGGCGGCGCAGTGTCGTATATGCAGTGTTGATAAGAGACCGCGTAGTGTCGTGCGGGCGTCTGCAGGGCGTACCTTCAGAAGAAGCTGGTACTTGGTTATTCTCTGCACTGGCTTGATCAGGTAGGAGGAGATGGAGTTGGCCAGTCTGTGCCTTTGCTGGATCTCCTGTAATGTACACAGGAAAAAAAGGCTGTTTAGGGGAAGGAACACGTCAATCTGAAGTCTGACCAATGGCGGGCCGAGGAGGGGGAGGCGTCTCCCCCCTCAGGCCATCACCAGGCAACAGCGAAGGTCACGGTCTTCAGTGGGTATGTGCAGAACCACCCCTACAGCATTACCTATGTGTCTTATATAAATAATACAGCACACTGACAGCTTGGTGCTGAAAACAGCGGTCGCCATGGCTACATTACTGTAAAATGTCCTCCGAAACAAATACCTCACAAATGGATAAACTTCAGTAAACTCTACATGCATAAACTTATTGATAAAACACCTTTAACGGTCTCCAGCTAAGCTGCGTTTACTGACAGTACAACGGGACGCAGAGAAAAAAAGGTTCCTTGGTATTGGTTAACTACTGCGGAGGGCACTTTCTTTACAAAACAGAAAAACGAGGGCCACCTGGGGGCATTGACCGTCGACAGTCACACTGGACCGTAGTGGCGGTTGCAGTCCACAGAACACAGAGTGGTCATGGGGTCACTCACATCAAAGTAAGGTCCAGCATGTTCCAGTATGAGCTGAGTGGAGTCCGGCTTGTTCTTGCAGTAATTCACGTACATCTGGAATTTGTCCGCCTGCACAGAGCCAACAAAACACATGCGTTTAATTCAAACTTCATAAGACAAGAACAACGAGAGATTTTCGCTTCCCTTTCTCTCTGTAGTTCCTCTCGATTGCATCTGGCGCACATTTCATTGAAAGGTGTGTAAACAACAAAGCAGACAGACATTCTGGTTCCTAAAAGAGCATGTTTTAGAATCGGGGTTCGCTCTACGTTGACGGTGAAGTCTACTTTTCAAGAAAATGGCTGTTTAAGATCGTCCCCATGTGCTATAGCAGTGCTGCAAACTTTAATAATGTAACAGTATTGGACCTTGGACTGACCATGACATGGTCTTTTTGGACATACCCTGTGCCGGCCAGAAGAGGATGGGCTCCCCCCTTTTTTAGTCTGGTTCCTCCCAAGGTTTCTCCCTACCAAGGGAGTTTTTCCTTGCCACTGTTGCCTTTAGGCTTGCTTTTGGGGGGGTCTAGGCCTGGGTTCCCCCTCTGTTAAGCGTTTTGTGACAATTCTATTGTGAAAAGCGCTATACAAATAAATTTGATTTGATTTGATTTGAACAGTATCAATTGAACAGCGTCTGAGATTCTATTTCCCTGACCGTGTAGGAAGAAGGTTTTGTTAGGCACACGGTCCACTCACCCAGGTGACGAAGCAGTGGCCCACGTCCTCGGGAAGCTGCTCGTACTTCTCCAGCTCCTTCAGGAAGATGCTGCAGCCGGGAGAGGGCGCAGGTGAGCAACGCAGCGTGCGACTGCTCCCTACACACTAATATCACACAGGCCCTGCGCTACACAGCCCAGACACAGTAAAGCCACATGCCAAGCAGGCCCTGTTCTGAATTAGTTCAGATACAGGAGACTGCAGGCATGCAAAACCGAATAATTATTCTTTTGTTAGACACGTTTCTGGTAATGTTCCTTCAGTTCGTTTAATTGTTTAGCTAAGACAGTATGAAATTTAGTTAAGACTGTATGAATACAGACTGTGCCTCATGAAGGCAGGTTTAGCTAAGACAAGCTGTATGAATACAGACTGTGCCTCATGAAGGCAGGTTTAGCCAAGACAAGCTGTATGAATACAGACTGTGCCTCACAAGGTGGGGTTTAACTAGGATTGACAAATGAATACAAACAGGCTGTGCCTGTATGAATACAAACTGTGCCTCATGAAGGCAGGTTCAGCTAAGACAAGTATGAATACAGACTGTGCCTCATGAAGGCAGTTTTAGCTAAGACAAGCTGTATGAATACAAACTGTGCCTCATGAAGGCAGTTTTAGCTAAGCAAGCTGTATGAATACAAACTGTGCCTCATGAAGGCAGGTTTAACTAAGACAGTACGAATACAGACTGTGGCTCGCCAATATAGGCTCAGTGCTCACTTACTTGTGGTGGAACTCGTAGAGGTCTTGCATGTTGCCGAAGATGATGTGCTCTTTGTTGACGATGCCCGGCGGGATCTCCTCCACACCGCTGGTCATCTCCCACAGGTACGTCTGAGTGCAGGACAGAGGCGGGCGGTCAGAAATGCATGGGTCACAGTCACCACCTTGCTCACTGTGTGAGCTTCCCAAACTAAGACATTAAACATTAGACCTCCTGTGTGAAACCGCCCAAGAACTTCCAATCACCAATCCAATCTTCCAAATCCAATCACATTAGTAATATTAAAAATATATTAATAGCAGAAATTTAAATAAGAGAAATTTAGCCCTTCCCGTTTCCAAACTGATTCTACTAAGCAGACCTGATGTGGGTCTTGAAACTTCAGAAACTTCATCGAACCCGTCAGATTCTAGCTATTCGAGCGCAAGGCTGGACAGTGCAAGGAGATAACACGAGATAACTGAACTTAAATCAGGCAGGGTCCTAATGCCAGCACTAGACCACATTCTGAGAAATCAACACGCCCTCTGAGACGATTCACCCAGGATGCCCTTGACAGGTGGCCCGCCTTGTTCTCTTGACATGAGCCGGGGGCACAAGCTTATATCCTAAATCCGTGCTGAATCACAGTTAACGTCGGACTATTTTGTGCCTTCTTGGTTTTCAGTGAAAAAATTGTTGCCGTTTATCTACACCCCACACAAACATGGGGCGGAATATGTTTTAAGGCCCACTGCAGGCGACACCACAAGGTCCCCTCTCGATTTATCGCTTTTCAGATGAGCACGCTCATAAATATGAAGACTTTAAAAGCCGAGAACGTCTGGTCCCGACGGCGGCCTTTCAGCGCTGTGAAACGCCATTATGATCCGAGGTGGTTTTTAGATGTGGTGCATATTATGACAGGAGCCTTTGTGGTGTGTGACTTGCACTCACTGAGCCACAGGTGCACGTCACCACGTTTATATTGAGCTAGCAGATCCCAAAACAACCCGACAGGAGACGCGTGCGTGCCGGCTTTCAAAACAGTGGAGAAAAATCGCTTGGAAGGCGTGTCAATTTCGGTATTCTGACGCATGTGTGTGCTTTGGTGTCTGGGGAAAAAGGCATCCACTCTCCTGAGAAAGCTCGCAAAATTGAGTTAAATGTTAAGTGGGACTGAGTCGTTCGATCCGATGACCGAAAACGGCTTCAAATGTTAAATTCTTGAAATTTGCCTTGAACCGAACGGGCAGTGAGAATTGTGTCTGAGAATACTTATTACATATAATATCAATACTTACTGCAAACTACGAGTTGAGCAAAAGTGCTCTTTATTTATACCAGATGAATTATCATGCATATGGATTAATGAATGTACATCATAAACGCAAATGCCCAGATTTCATGCTTTTCAATAGGCTGTGGAGGTGTGTACGCATGTTGTGACCCCCGTGGTGCGATTCCCGTCTCTTCCTGGCACGGCGCTCTGCTTACGTCCATGCACTCCCGCAGGTCCCGCACATAGGCCTTCTCCGTTTGGATCAGCTCAGCCATTATGAACCTGAAATGACAATTCCGCATAAGCGTTAGCGGCACAGGCCCGTCGCCACGATCTCCCATCAGAAACGTAATGATGGGCCTCCCGCGTGGTCTAGTGGTTTCACCATCCGATGCTGGCCACGGCGACCAGGGTTCGATTCCGCCGGGGTGTCAGAGTTGGCTGTCCGCCCCAGGGAGGGGGAAGGAAGCCGACAAGACGTTTGCTGCGCAGAGGAGTGGCTCTGGGGTGCCAGAGTTCTGGTCAACAGCACGACGAGTGCCGTCTCGGAGGAGACGATACTTCGCCTTGGTCACTACTGGTCACAGGGCTACGGCAGCGAACTACAAGGGAGGGATTGACCTAAAAACAGCGGGTGTAATTGGCTACCAAAACAGGATAAAATCTGAAAACAAATGTCAAAAAAAAATAAACGTAATCACAGAATATGAATGAGCCGGCCGCACTTCAAAGCCTCGCGAGGGCCGCAACGACCTCGCCGGGCTCAGCTCTGCTTCCCTTTCCGCGTTCTGGCGGAGGTTGGCGAGAGGCCGGATGACATAAAGCCCTCCGAAGTCTTTATTAGCTCCAGTCAGCATAACTCACTGAAACAATGGCTGCAAACACGGCACACAATGCGGGTCCCCTTGTTTTGAGGGGGAAGAAAAAATAAATCATCAATGCGCTATATGACTAATAACTCACACACTTCCTGCATTATTCATAAACATGAAAGTGCGGGGCAAAGCGGATTAGGGCTGTAAATTGCCTCTGCGATATGAATTCATAAGAGGCGATGCGAAAGGGAGGGAAGTGAGCGTGGAGGCGTTCCGCCGTTTCGCAACCCTGGGCCCTGGCGCGACTCGACGCCGGCCGTACGGAATAAGTTCGGCTGACATTTACGATCGCAAAGCCTAATATCTCGGCAAAAATCTTTTCCCTTGGTCTTAGTTTACCGCTTGCAAAAATTGCATCATTCGTTAAGGCTGATTATGGCATGAGGCTCTTGCTGACGGCGAGATCAAAACCCTGCGAAAGCAGAACTCGAAACCAGGCAAAGCAGGCAGGAGCTGATTAACAACAAAGCCGCATTTCCAGAGAGTGAGTCTGGCTTTACAAAAGGTCCGTGTTCAAAAGGTCCCACCTCCCCCATTTTTGACACAGTTGACAACACTGACCGCTGAACTGCTACTGCGCTGTGACAGATTGGGAAAACAACACCTGTCACGGCCAAGCAAGATGTGCAAGTGCACTGTGGTTGGGTTGAGTCTGGACCATAAATTATGTGTACAACAGGCTGTTGCGGGTAGAGAGGGTAGCTATTTAGTGGAGCGCTCCGGCATTGCACGTGAGAGGCAGTGAGTAAAATGGTGGCTGTACGTACTCCTTCCTGCGGGCCGACTTGCGCTTCTCTTCGTTCAGCTCGTGGGCCGCATCCCGCAACTTGACCTCTGACCCCGGGGCGCTGGCCGGGATGATGTCCAACTGCAGGTCTTTGCTCTGTGGCGGGAGGAAATGAGGATGACTCTGAACCCTGACCAATGGGCCCAAATCGTCATGCTCCAGCCAACCCAACTCTACCCACATCCACATCCACACACACACACTTCTGAATATACTCAAACACAAACACAACATAACTGCACATAATCGTGAGCACACATGCACACAAACACAAACACAAACATTCCTACACACACTCTCACTCGCTCTCACACACACACACCCAAACTCAAACACACGCAAACATACACGTACCGCTTTGTTGGAGTCGGAGGAAATGCCCAGTGCTTTCTCCAGCGAGGTGCGGTACTTGTCCATGCGGAGCGAGAAGTCTCGGTAGCGCTTGTCCACGGCGGTGACCCATTTCTTTATCTCCACCGCATGGGCGTGCCCCTTGTCACAAAAGCCGTCCGCCAGCTGGATCAACAGTTTAACCCGCTCTTTGGTTTGCTGTCAGCGGCATGAATAGAGAGCGAGAGAGAGAGAGAGAGAGAGAGAGAGAGAGGTGGTGGGGGGGTTACAGCGGTGACACTGGAATGCCACAGAAGAAGGGGGGGTTGGGGGCAGAACGGACGGACGATGGAGTCAGCGCTATGCCACACAATCACGCGCGGGCCGCAGCCCCGTGGACGAAAACACGGCCATGTGACCGAGAGGGCCTGCGGAGAGCGCTCTCTCCAGCCCCGCGGCGGGTTTTATTTAGCCCTAGAGCCTGCCCTGTCATTATACAGCAACGGAGGACATTCACTACCACTGCAGGGGAAAAAATAGGGGGGAAAAAACTCTTTCTTTGTAATTTGAACTTTGAAGTCATCCAAGTGTATAAGAGTCTTTTAGGCCTGGCTTATACATAATGACATGTGTCAAATACATTTATTCAACTAAATAAAGAAAGAAATGTCATGAATTCAACGTGCCGGAATTCAACGTGATGCACAAATATGGTCAGGTGCTTTTCCGTTTTGTAATTTTGTAATAATCATCATTAGAAAAAACCCACTCGATCAGGAATGCAATTCTGGAAAGAAAAAAACTAAACAAAAACACTCAATACTCAAACCTTGAACCTGGAAGCCTCTGCCACCTCCTGCTCCCAGTAAAGGCCGTGCGTTGGTGCTGGCGGTGCTCACCTTGGCCGTGATGTGGAAGTCTTCGTGCTCCTTCAGCAGCTCCTGGGTGTGGTGGATGCTGGAGCCGGTGGAGGTGTGTGTGGACAGGTAGAACTCGCCCGTGTCGTGGATCCACTCCAGGGCCTGGGAGAAGCAACACACGCATGGGGACAACTGGAGTCAGGGTCTACCTGACCGCAGTGACATCATCGACTGAGACTGACCGCAGTGACACCGTACACTGAGACTGACCGCAGTGACACCATCGACTGAGACTGACCGCAGTGACACCGTACACTGAGACTGACCGCAGTGACACCATCGACTGAGACTGACCGCAGTGACACCATCGACTGAGACTGACCGCAGTGACACCATCGACTGAGACTGACCGCAGTGACACCATCGACTGAGACTGACCGCAGTGGCACCATCGACTGAGACTGGGTGTTGCAGCATGAGCTGAGACTGATCGGGAGTGATATCACGCCGAAAGTAGGGGAAGGGAGGAGTTTGCATGTATTCAATATTTCAGCACTGACTAGCTACAGCTGTCTGGAATTGCAACGGTAATCACTATTAATTATAACCTGCACCTATGGCACAACAAGAGGGCAATTACAGCGACTGAGACCGACCGTGGTGAAACCATGGTGTGAGTAGGACTTTCTCCCCTTAAATGTTGGCACACATTGAACTCAGCCCTTGCTCTTGGGAGTATTTCTATGTGTTCATTGTTTTATGCTGTTTTCTAAGTGCAAGTTTGATGCAAGTAACATTTTCTGTGCATAAGACACAATATAATCAAACGATTTATGCCAGGCAAACAGCAAGGGGTCTGCTCTCTGAATCCTGTTCAACCTTTCAAACCGCTACACACTGAAACGCCCTGAGGCTGGAACTGAGCAGCCAAGTCAAATCATCCTTGATCAACGTATTGTCTGACCCTTTTAGTGTCTGTGTTTGTATCAGAAGGTACCTGGACAACCAGAACCAAGCTTTCTACCCCAGAAGTCACCATCTGATCTTATCCATTGCACTGGACGCAGATTTTACACCCGTTTTTTCAACAAATACTACCAGCTCTGCTGGACATACAGCAGCAAGTAATTGGCTAAACTACGTGTGCACATCCTGAAGCGGACAAAACTGTTAAAAATGTGAAATAAGTTTCAAGCATTACCAGGCAGAAGAGACCACCATCACAGATGAGGTTTTTCATGAGGTCGAATTCTGTAATTCCCAGCAGCTCCATGCATTGTGCAAGGGTGCCCACAAGGGGGTGTTGCAGCATGAGCTTCCCTATCGGGGAGCGATATCACGCTCAAATGTAGGGGAGGGGAGGAGTTTGCATGTATTCAATCTTTCAGCACTGACTAGCTACAGCTGTCTGGAATTGCAACGGTAATCACCATTAATTATAACCTGCACCTATGGCACAACAAGAGGGCAATTACAGCGGCTATGTGCAGCATCTCTGCCCTGTCTGCCGGGCTCCTCTCTCCCCCACTTCGGCACACTTGCACTGCAGTACGGGCGGCTGTGTGAATTTCGCCCCTGTGGATCTGACGGCACGGCACTCGGCACAGCCTGTCTAATAATTAGATCCGTGGCTGGGAGTCGCCCTGGAGACGGCCCGTGCGGAGTGCACGTCAGTACTGACGGGTTCAGTCTCGTTGCGGGGCTGTTGCATTCTGGGACATGTAGTCTGGCCCTTTGTTGAGCCGACGGACGCTCACACTGAAGTCAAACGCACGGCGTAAATGTACGCCGCTGTGAGCATTGCTACTTGAAGAGATGGCGCTGGCTGTGTTTGTGCGCTCGGTGGAAACGGGACTCTGCTTGTGACTGACCTGCTTGGCGCTGCGCTCGAACACCACGTACTGCTGACACTGGTCCAGCCTCCTCTTCCGCATGGTCCAGAAATGCAGAACCCGATTCTCCCTCTGCAGCAGCTCGTTTAGGATATCTAACGCACAAAAGCACACATACGTGAAGACGTACACACACACACAAAGACACACGCGACCACACCCCACACAAGGATACACACAAGGAAACACAAGGAAACACACAAGGAAACACACACACACACACACACACACACACACACACACACACACACACACACACACACACACACACACACACACACACACACACACACACACACACACACACACACACACACACACACACAGACACACAGACACACAGACACACACACACAAGGCACAAGCACACAGACAGGCAGATGGTGAGCCATTCGATATGAGGCATCCTTTCTCCAAATCCCTCATTGGAGTGTAGACCGCGATGCACCAGGGAAATGGAAAATGATGCATCTGTGAATCATGCATGTCCATATATGTAGGTGTGTATTATCCCTCACTGAAGCTCCATACCAGATGGATTACATCTAATCTATCTGTGCCCAGGGAAGGAGAGATTAGGCGCAGATATCCAGTATTTCTGTTAGGAAGGCGGGGAGCGACAAAAGCGGTGGTGGTGTGGAAACGGAAGAAAGGGAAGGAGGGTCGCTTACTTTTAACCTGCTGCTCGGGCGCTTTGACGTGGGACAGCATCCCGGGCATGTTGACGCTGTTTCTGTGCATGTACTTGAGGAACACGTCGGCGTTGCGCCTGGCTAGCGTGCACGCCTGGGAAGGGACAGGAGCAGTGTCAGCGTGACTCTTTAGAGCGGTCTGTTCACCTGTTCACCGCTCCGTTTCCAGTCTATCGCAAACACTAGGACTGAAACAATCTTGCGTGCCGATGACAAGAAAAGCTGGTTTCGAAAAACCGTCTTGGCTCATGGCAGAGCCGTTTGTTAGGCAGAGGCCCGTGTCCGTAGCCTTGGAGTGGATTCAGAGAACAGATGTGATTGTTTTGTGTCTGGGTAAACCTGGCCGTGTGCCATACCTTCAGGAAAGCCTCCTTCTGTTCCAGGTGTTTGCTTATCATGGGCGTCACGTGGTCCGACTCGCAGTTGGGCCCCAGCTTGTCGGCCCCGCCGCACCAGTCCTCCTCGCGCTTGTACTCCTGCTCCAAGCTCTCGAGAACACTGCACACCTGGGGGGACGCCATGACATGGTTAGGAACTACATTGTCCAGAATGCACCAGGCTCTCGCAAAAGCAGCATACCTATATGAGACCTGGGCCGTGTCCGAAACCACTCACTATTCCCTATTTAGTACACTACTTTGTGTGGACGCCATTTTGTAGAGTGCGACGAATTCTCAAATGTGAATTTCGTACACTAAATAGGGAACGAGAAAATACCCACAATTCACCGTGATTTGTAGTGTACATCGACTGTACCCTACTTTACCCTAGAATTGATCCCGTCTACCACAATGCAATGCGGTCGTGTCATATCGAAGGAGAGAAGGGAAAGAATGGCGACAGAAAGAAATACAGCGACGGCGACAGAAATGATTCGCTTGCGTCACCTGAATATCCGGCTTTTTTTTTTTTTTTTTTTGACGCAAATGACGTTCAGTTGTAGTCTCCGAAAACACTACTTTCGTTCTCTAAATAGTACACTATTTAGTATATACTATATAGGGGGAATAGGGAACGAGAGAGCGGTTTCGGACACGGCCCTGGTATAGTTTTAAAAAATATGCCCCAGAATGCTCCAGGCTCTACAGAAAACCACATACTTACAGGAGAGGTGGCATGGTTTTAACTACATTCCCCAGAATGCTCCAGTATCATATACTGGAGCATTCAGTATACAGCATACCTATATGAGACCTGGTATAGCTTTTAAAACAATATGCCCCAGAATGCTCCAGGCTCTACAGAAAACCACATACTTACAGGAGACCTGGCATGGTTTTAACTACATTTCCCAGAATGCTCCAGTATCATATACTGGAGCATTCAGTATACAGCATACCTATTGGAGACCTGGTACAGTAGCAAAACGAAATGCCCCAGAATGCTCCAGGCCCCATAAAACAGAGACATGGCAATTTTAAAACAACACGAATATGCAGTACATAACACGCCTGGGGCAAGTTCAAAATGCAAACTGTTATGCAACGCCTTAGAGGTGGGGATGGTAGGTGTAGCCTAGAGCTAGTTTAAAATCTACTCGACAATCTCCAGCTGTGGACATCCAAGGCTTTTCAGCCGCTAAAACATTCCATCCACTCATACGCAATCAGCGTGTCACTTAAAGTGGGGCTGACGTTCTCATGCTTCATTAGTCACCCGGATCGAGTCCTTGAAAAACATAGAGGAGTGATATGACTCATTGCTGTGGTAGCAGCAGTTTCAAACCTTTCGTACACCTGGATAGAGAAACACAATGAGAAACTGTCACCGCAGAGCAGAGATCGACGTCGAGTCATCCCACAGTCCTCCTCCACAAAATCAAAGCCTGTGGCTATGACCTGTAGTTTGGCCTCCTGGCCCTCGACACAGCCAAGTACTGCCAGGGCTCCACTTTTTACAATGCACACAGTGCATTACATTATCCCTATCCTTATTGTGCTTTACCCCATAAACTCCTTCAACATTTCGTAAGGCAGGGCTTCCCAAACTCGGCCCTGGGGAGCCCCGTGTATGTGGTTTTTCATTCCAACCATAATTGCAGTTCCTGAACTATAATGAGCGGTTAATTATTTTTTATTAGGCACTTTGTGACAAAATTGCCCCATTTGGTATTTTCATCTCCTATCCAAGGTATACAAAATAGGTCAGTGTGTGTGTGAAGGATGAGCCTTCACCTATCTTTTAAAATGCACATCGTTGGCTAGGAACACTAAGTGCCAAATGTTTACATTTGTGAATCCATTTTCATTGGAATGGATGTTAATTGAGTAACTGTACGTTTGTCAAATGTGCAGGATCTTCGGTTTCACTCTGTGTTCAATTTACAAATCTCTAAAAAGTTGATCCACAGCAACCACTTCATTTGACTGACTGTGTCAGCGATCGAGGGCGTGACTGAGTGAATGCCAGAACCCAGTGTCTGCCTCACGAGTTCCACCCACACAAGTGCAGGTGTGTGGCTGCTGAAGGCAAATCAATGTGAGTCTTGACAAGGTATGAGTATGGAAAATGTATAGAGTGCTTTCGTGCTGGTTTGGGATTATTATTTTTTAAATAAATAGTTTGTATTTTTGTAACATCGTCACGTGTCACCAATTTTATTTTTTGCTTTTGGCACATTCAGGCTTTGCAAGCCAAAAGACATTGGCCACCACCAGCCTCCTTTAGATATTCCCTGTTAGCACCGATATGAGCTGCATTTCACACTGCCATGAATGGGTACTGGCCAGGACAAGAGGTGTGTTAGTAGAAGTCATATGGCTCTATGGACTGAAGTAATTCATGATGTAATTCAAACAGGGCCAAGTGACATACAAACATATCTACAAAGACATTAATATATTCTCAACATTTATCAATGTATGAATATAGACATATTTCAGGAAAGATTTAGGGATGTGGGATCTTATCCCCTATGTTATACTCCAAAATACAAAATCGCAACGACACGGGAAGGTGCAACTATCCTCTGAAATAACGGAGATGTTGGTCAGAAATTGCTAAAGGAGAATGAGCGGAGCTGCAAGAAGTGATGTGTGTGAGCACTCGTGCACGTGATAGGATTGAAATTCTGGCAGGCAGTGGAATTTCGGCACACCACCTGTCGCTTGAAAGCATGAGGTGATTTATTTTAGCGCGAGGTTGAGCCAAAATGTAGCACTTTTTATAAACAAACTGTAGCCTACAGTTAAAGTGGTAGGTAGCTAGCCCACTATCACTCGTTAGCCAGAAACAGTCAGCTACAGAAACTATAGCAGAACTATAGCTACAGAAACTACTACAACTTCTCAGCGTCATAGCCTACACAACATTTTACACAGTGTATTGTAGCAAATTTGAAGCAGAAATCTGCAGCAATCTGTAGCAAATCTGGCTAGCTTGTTATGGGCTTGCTACACATTATTTGGACCTAGTTAGTCAAGCTAGCTAGAAGTGGGCTAGCTAGAAGTGGGCTATCTATGGTTCGACCAGCTTGCTAGCGAATGTAGGCATGTATTCTTGTGTTTATCGACTGGGGTAAACAATGCAAGTTGCAGATTTCAGCTTGAAGGCTGAGCCATAGGCTGCATATTGAAATGCAGTCTCTGTACGGTTTGTCCATGAGCATTAGGTTTGTGCAGACATTGCATAGACCACATCTTTGGTCGTGTGAGGGACATTTTCAGGGTCGCACAATAAACCTTTTCGGTAGCAGTCTGTAGACCAAACTGGTCCTGCGCACACACATACATACGTCACGCGTGCGCACACACACACACACACATACACATTCACACACACACACAGGCCCACCTGTGCACGCACGCACACACACACACACCCACACACACACACACCCACAGACACACAGGCCCACCTGCTCGGAGGTCTTGTAGAAGGCCACGGAGGCGTTGACCAGCTTCAGGCGGTCCTCCATCTTGAGCATGAGCTGCTGCCAGTGGGAGGCGACGTTCTCGGCGCAGTCGCGGATCATGTCCATGTCGTAGTGATTGGCCTGGAGCAGGGTTTCTGCCTTCTGCTGCACCTGCAGGGCGCTCTGGTGCGTTTTCTGAGAGGGGGGGACATCACCTCGGCTCCTTAATCCACCCGTTCATTTGCATTCCCCTAATTACTGAATGAAGCTCAAGAACTTGCACATCTTGAATAGAAGACACAATGGCAGCTCACTGCCAAAACAAAGGAAACACCTGAGTATATGAAGGGTTCTACCAGCTCTGTAATGGCGTGGGATGCATTTTCCTGGCACAGTTTAGGTCCACTCAACCCCTTAGAGGGCAAGGTAGTTGTAGAATCTATGCCAAGATGCATTAAAGCTGTTCTGGTGGTTCGTGATGGCCCAATGCCCTATTAAGACACTTTATCCTGGTGTTTTCTTCATTTTGGCAGTTACCTGTATATGCATGGTGTGTGCATTGTTTATAAAAACTTATATAAACTGCATTCATTATAAATAGAGCTTCGCTGTACAGTTAGTCAATTTATCTTTTTTTTATTCCACAAAATAGATGGCGGCGCAACGCTCAACACAAGAAGATTTATGTAAGTGTTCCTTAATACAATACTGCTGACGTCAAACGGAATTCATTTCATGGTGAAATTAATATGTGGGGCATGAGTCTTTCCCCACCGGATAACAGAATGCTACTGCGCTACCTCGGAGCCGTCGGGCCTGCGGCCCAGGCTTGTGAACCCAATCAGCAGAGGCCTGCCCCCGGAGCGCGGGCGTGGAGCCACGTTAGCGCCATGCCCGAGAGGTCGCTCTGGAAAAGTGGCTGAGGCCAGATTAAATTGCAGCCTTGCCGCTGCCCAATTCCCAGCCAGTCGGCTGCTTCCCCGACTGCTTTTAAAGTGCCGGCGGCCGTTGCGACTTCTGAAGCGGAAGGTGCCTTGAGAATCGAAACGCCGCCTTTCCCTCGCAGGGACGCAAAGCGACTCTTGGCATGGGGAGGCGGCCAGTCAGCCACCTCAGGTTAACTCGGAGTCACTGACTCATCTCGCTTCGGTGCGGAGCGGAGCGGAGCGCTGCGCTTCTGTTTCGGGGTCGGTTCGGAGGGCAGGGTCTCCGTGGTAACGGGATGACATCACCCCAGACTGTACACGCTGCACCTCGGCGGCGTTGCGTTATTTGCTGCCCTCTGCCCGGGTCAATCGGAGGGTGGTGTCTCCGTGGTAACAGGATGACATCATCTCATAATGTACACAGCGTCACAGCACAGTGTGAAGTGGGGGGGTGGTGAGGAAGAGGAGTTGAATGAACAGAATGGTTGCGGGGGAGTGAGAAAGAGGTTGACAGAGATGTATGAATAGGATGGAAGAGGCACTTGGAGGGAAAGAAGAATGCAGAAAGAAGGGAAGAACGGAAGAGAAGGTGGAATAAAAAAGCGGGAAGGGCAGGAGGCTCACCTCAATGGCGTGCTGGAACTGCTCGTGCTCTCTCTGGAGCTGTTCGGCCTCCTGCAGGGAGCTGGCAGTGATCAGGCCGGCGTTGAGCATCGACTCGCCATTCCTGATCCATCCCAGAACCTGCGCACACACAAGACAGAGCGACAACACAGTGAGGGAGAGTCCAATTGCACACACGCACACGCACACACACACACAACACACACACACACACACACAACAGAGTGTCAACACAGTGAGTCTAACTGTACACTAACAACCAAAAACACGCCACAAACCAAACCACAAATTGGGTTGGAGTGTAACTGTACGCAAGCGCACACACACACACACACACACACACCAGATCGCCGATATGCTGCATTAGTCGTGTGCATACAGGTGACAAGTAGACACGGACATGTGCGCGACCGGCAGAGTTTGCAATGATGCAGCACTTATCTAGCACAAGGGCTTCGATGGAAACGTCAACTTCAGCACCCTGGCAACCGCCCTCTTTATATAAATACATAAAACTGATCCGATGAAGTGCTGAGGCTTCTGGCCTACTTTCCTCTCTCAGTTTTGGGTCCAGTACCCAATAGGATTATTCCACTTTTCTCATCAGATTTCAGGTCGTGTTCCCAGGCAAAGAAAGAAAAAAAAAAAAAGGATAAAAACTAATTCTGCCTTTTATTCAGCAGCCGTACCACCGAGTTATTGTGCAGTATTGTTTTTTTTTTTTTACTACAAATGATACAAGCAACCATCTGCCTGTGAAAACAACACTTCCATTAAAACAAAATAAATATTTAAAGACGTATTTAATTCTGACAAATGCTCCGAAAACAAGACCCTGAGCACATTTCCAATAACGACAATACCACATACAGAACTGCAGTACTGACACATTTATGAACATACCCCACATATAAAGAAATGATAATCGCATGAAATAATCATGTTGCGTACGTTCACGCTGCTTTCAAACTCCCC